>JAEQBH010000953.1:0-504671 GCA_016808115.1 Tetrastigma voinierianum
TTTTTAAATTTATTGTCCTTTATATAATAGAGAGAAAGCAATAAAATGAGTTTAAATAAAACGTTTATAATTAATTTATTAATTTTAAGCGCATTTTTATTTTCACTTTAAATTTCTTTCACGACCCAGCTTTTCTTACCAGATTTTATACATTTTAACATTTAGTACTTTTGGGTTTCAAGCGAAACTGAAATTAAAGAATATTTTTGCATATTCCATAACTTACATCCAATATGACCAATGTGAATAATTTTCTTATAGACAATAATGTTAGCATCAAATTATTTTAATTATTTCATGATGAAGGATCAAGCTTCAAGAAGAGTTTTCTTAAAGGTAAGCTTAAGCATGGTTTATACCAACTGTCCTCTTTAGTGCATGGTTAACAATATCAGATATTGTTCTGGTGGTAGTAAAATTTTAGAAGAACATTAAGGACCATTATAAGGGTTTATTAGATTGAAGGGAGATTGACGATGAAATTAATGATGATTGAGAGTGGCAGGCTAGGATTTAAATGTCGTGGGAGTATAGGTTCAATAATTCATGTTTTGAAAAGATAATGAATACAAGATATGTCCCAATGATTAAGTATTTAATGGTTTTAGTTGGGAGCCAAAATAAAACACTTCGAGTTTGAATCTTTTGCGTAAAAATGAATTTTGCAAAAAAATTGCCCCATTAGGCCTTAGGGGTTCCACCCTTGATTGCAAGGGGATTTTTAGAAAAATAATACAAAAATTAAAAATAAATATAAGAAAAACATAGTTTGAAAAATAATCCTAATTTTAATGTATTTTTGTTCACATAGGATTTCCACATAGTATGAAGGTAAAAAAAAAGTAAAAATGTCTCTTTAAAAGATACTTTCGGTCAAAATTCAAAATTTTAAAAATTACTAAAAATGTATCTAACACTTTAAAAGACACTTTTGGTCTAAATTTAACAATTCTGAAACTCTAGAAAGTGTCTCTTTAAGAAGGACTTTTAGTTTAAACTCATAATTTATGAAACTTTAGAAAATATATCTTCAAGAAACATTCATTTTAAGCTCCATAATTCATGAAACTTTAGAAAGTATTTTTTAAAGACACTTTGAGATTAAATTTAAGGGTTTTCAATTATACTCTAAAGTAGCTCTTTAGAGACATTTTCCACGTGATAAAAGTACATTAAATTTAAGAATATTTTTTTCAACCTTTTGTATTTAAGAAATTTTATTTTATTTTCTGAGCTAAATATCGGAAAAGGCCTTCATTGCAGAGTGGTGCAAAATGAGTTCTTTATTAGCTTCTCATAAAATTACCAATTATAAAATTTACAAACCTGCATTCAAATGGAGATTTTGTTGGTAAATACCGAAGAATTAATAGTCAATAATCCACAATTAAGAACACCAACATATATATACAACATAGAGATGGAATTCGAACAATGAGAAAGAGATGTTACAGTTTACAAGCGAATAAAACTGCATCATTAATATTGTTTAATAACTTGCACTGGCCGGAGGAGCACAAATAGTGGGAGAAGTAAACAATGTTGTAAAAACTTATTTTTTTTTATTTCTTCTAAAAAAACAAAGAGTTCTGAAAAAGAAAAAGAACATAAAAAACACTAAATTTAGAAAATAAATAGTACATTAGAAGACATGGCTTGTTTAGGGCATGTTTGGTTGTGTTGAAGAAACTAATTTTTTTAGGAGAACAGGTTGGTTCCATATATTTCATTGTTCCAAAAACCATTGAGAATACATAAAAAATCAAATTAAGAAAACAAAAACAGTTTCATAAGCACTAAAATGATGTTTTAAAACTATTTTAAAATAGGAACCAAACATGCATGCCCAAAGGGTATCATCCGGAAAGTTGATGGCACTCCACGTGAGTAGTCATTGAGGGTCATTTCAGTTTAGGTTTACCACGTGGGTTTACTGGCCGGAGGAGCACAAATAGTGGGAGAAGTAAACAATGTTGTAAAAACTTATTTTTTTTTTATTTCTTCTAAAAAAACAAAGAGTTCTGAAAAAGAAAAAGAACATAAAAAACACTAAATTTAGAAAATAAATAGTAAATTTAGAGAAGACATGGCTTGTTTGGGCATGTTTGGTTATTGTTGAAAACTAATTTTTTTTAGGAGAACAGGTTTGGTTCACTGTTTTCATTGTTCCAAAAACATTGAGAATACATAAAAATCAAATTAAGAAAACAAAAACAGTTTCATAAACACCAAAATGATGTTTTTAAAAACTATTTTAAAAAATAGGAACCAAACATGCATGCCCAAAGATTATCATCCGGAAAGTTGATGGCACTCACGTGAGTAGTCGTGAGGGTCATATTTTGGTTTAGGTTTACCACGTGGGTTTTTACCGCCCTCGCAAGGTTGTTGGCCTTGATGTCCACAAGGAATAGCAGCATCCTTGCAGGTGGATAGAGGTAATAATTGGGACAGGAAGAATCCAGCAGCATCCTCCTGTTTATTTCAGAGTCCATCAAGAATTCCTCCTCCTCCTCCTCCTCGGCCATGTCGCCGACCAATCACTCCCGGTGGTCGGCGGCGCCGCCCTTGCTCGTGGAGGAGTTGGCCAGCGGCACAGGTGACGCGACTCTACGGAACATGGCAGGAGGGACGACGATCAGGATGGGTACTAACAAAGAAGGACCTCTTCTCACTTCAACTCCCATATTTTCACCTGCAGATGAGAAAAAAAATAGAGGAATATATTAAGGAAAGCACTTGCATGACCGCTTAGCTAGGGGACAAATTATATACAATTGTGTCGGCACTAAGGACAAAAAAAAAAAAAAAAAAAAAGGGAAAATTATATTATGGGTATCAATTTGAAAAATCAGTACCAACTAATCTTATTTGAAGTCAGAAGAACATTAATGAGCATTATAAGGGTTTATTAGATTGAAGGAGATTACCGATGATTGCGGGCGGTGGGGTTAGGAACTTTAGTGTAACCCTAACTTAAGTTTGAAAAATAATCCTAACTTTAGTGTAATTTTGTTCACTTAGGATGAATGTTAAAAAGAAATAAGTGTTAAGTTGAAAAGGCGGCACCGTTTTAAATTGAGAATTTTAAAAATTATTGAAAGTGAATGTAATGACGAAAGATCTTTCGATCTAAATTGAAATTTTAAAAAGGGTATTGAAAGTATATTTGACAAAAACTGATTTAGATGCAATTCAATATTTTAATCTAGAAAATGTCTTGAGAAAGCAATTGGGTTTTATTTGTAATTTATGAAAGCTTTATAAAATGTTTTTTAAAGGCCTTTCTTTGAGAATTTTTAGAAAATATCTTTTAGAGACTTTATCGTGGTAAAAAATAATTAAATTTAAGAATATTTCTCAACCTTTTATATTTAAGAAATTTTTTTTTTTTTTGAGATAAATATTGAAAAAGCCCTGATTGCGAGTGGTGCAAAATGAGTTCTTTTTTATCAGCTTCTCATAAAATTGCCAATTATAAGAGTTATGAACCCGCATTCAAATGGAGATTTTGTTGGTAAATACTGAAGAATTAATAGTTCAATAATCCATAATTAAGAACGTATATATATATATATATATATATATATATATATATATATATATATATATATATATATATATATAGAAATGGAAATTCGAACAATGAGAAAGAAGTTACAGTTTACAAGCCAGATAAAACAGCATCATTATTGTTTAATAACTTGCAGCCGGAGGAGCACAAATAGTGGGAGAAGTAAACAATGTTGTAAAAACTAATTATTTTTTTCTTCTAAAAAAGAAGAAGAAAGAAAGGAAACGCGTTTCTTCTGAAAAGACGAAAAAACAATAAATTTAAAACAAGTATAAGTACGCAAATTTCATATACTTTTATTAAGTAGATTAATTTCAGCCTCTGGCTAACTTTGACTACATTTAAGCAGATTAGCCAGCATTAGTAATGTTATTTTATTTGCGAAGAGTTTGGCATTCTGGCATTGTTTATCACTGTGGATTAGTGCTTCACACTCTAATTCTTACTTGTTTACAGTGGATTGGTAAAGCCACACAAATATTACTTGTTGTAATATTCCACAGGTCACTCACAATCCCAACAGTCGACATTAAAGGAAAAAAAAAATCATGTTGTAATAGTATTAATATGAATATAGAGTTTCTTGTTAAACATAGTATTATAGCTTGATCTGTCATAATGGCAAAGTGCTGAGTTTGATTAATTTATTATTTGAAAGTCAGAAATAGGCTTTGACTTAGTTGTGATTATCTGGGCGTAGAAAAGGATCGAGTTCGAGTTTTGTGAGAAGCTTGCGTTATATGATATAAGATGTATCACATAGTGAATAGATGTCGATTTTTATTTCATTTAGTGATGGTGTATTTTTATAACTAGAATAATTTCATTTTTTGTCAGATTAATTACGTCACCATCTTAGCAAGAGCATAAAAGTGTCCAAATAAAACAGATAAAGACAACGGAGGAGTCTAGAGAATATAATTTTAGAGGGGGTTGGGATTGTCAGGCAATAATGCATGTACTACCTGAAAAATATACATATTTTTTTATGTCTGAATAGGACCACGGAAAGAAGATAAGATTTCTCAGGAGCTCCAATTAAGAAAAAGAAAAATATACATATTTTTTATGTCTGAATAGGACCACGGAAAGAAGATAAGATTTCTCAGGAGCTCCAATTAAGAAAAAGAAAAATATACATATTTTTTATGTCTGAATAGGACCACGGAAAGAAGATAAGATTTCTCAGGAGCTCCAATTAAGAAAAAGAAAAATATACATATTTTTAATGTAAATAATACCTAAAAAATTTCAATTATTTGTTCAACAAAACTAGATTTATCATGTAAAGAAGTTGCAAGTTAAATAACGTTACTTGCAAAAGTTTCAGGAACGGAAGATAATTTTTATAGCAACTAAAATACATTTCACTTTTTCCTTTATTTATATTCATAGTGAAATACAAAATAAAATATTTTCATAATAATTTGCCAAACTAGACATAATTAATGAAGAATATATAAGTTAAAAATTTATCATTTTTCTTAGAAAAAGGTTAAAAAGTGAATCTTTCACTAGTATTTTTTTTTTTTTTTTTAAATTAGCTTTTTGTTGTGGCTTGAATAGGAGAAAAGTTTTATAATAATTTTCCCATTTGAAGTAACTGACATAGTTGCCTCACATCAATGTATCCTTTTAATAAGTAAACTAGCTCTTGATTTATACCAAATGTTTAATTTGATTACGAATATTTCATATATGTTATTGCATTAACATGGTTTTTAATTAATAGTGCTCTCAATTCGTCACCAAGGTACACATTTCTCCCTTTTGACTTTATTCCTTGTTTAGCATATGTTTGTACAAGAAATCAAAGCAAGATGAATTAATAGAAACAAGGTATAACAAAAGATATGGAAATCTCTGTATGATAGAGAATTTTTATTTTTCGTATATTCAAGAGAGGAATTATACATACATATACTCTGATATAGAGTTGCTTAAACTAGGAAAGTGAATATTCTGACTTAATTACAATCAAGGAGACAATTTTAAATGCACAATCCATATTTAATTCTTGAAATCATGGGATTCTTTATTTCTTCTGCATGCTTATTTTTCTAGTTAGAGCTTGAATGTCGAGGAAACCTTGGCTTGTTGAAGGGAATGAAAAGCTGATGAGTTGAGTGGTTTGGTAAACAAATCAGCAAGTTAGCAAGCTGATGGAATATGAACAGTAACTCTTGTCACTTGATTGAATTCGTTCTCGAACAACATAACTGCAATGCGATTTACATATGTTTGGTTTTGTTCGTGATAAAGCGGATTAGGCGGCAATATGAGTGCAAACATTTATCGCATAACAATTTGGCAGGTTGTGGATGCTTTACCTACAAATATTCCAGTAAATACTTAAGCCACATAATCCCACATGTAATATAAGCCATTGCTCGATATTTTGATTTTGTTGATGACCGTGAGACTATTGTTTGTTTCTTAGTTTTCCATGAAATAAGAGCTTCACCAAGGAAAACATAATAACTAGTTACAGAATGTCTTCTGATTGAACATTGATCCCAATCCGCATCACAAAATCCCTTTAGTAGTAAAATTGTTTTAAATTTGGAAAAATAATCCTTGTCGGAGTGCCCTTAAGGTATCGCAAGGATGATAGACAACATCAAATGAAACTTTCTTGGTTCTTGCGTAAAGTGGCTTAAATATAGGCCAGATAACTTATCTACGGCTTGGTAATAGTAAGATAAATAAGGCGTCAGCGATCTTACATGGGTAGATGGATTCTTGATAAAATCTCCTACTATGGTAGGAGCTTATTATTTTCTTCCATGGGTGTTGATAATGGTTTGGCCCCAAGTAAGCCTTCTTCATCTAAAATATAAAGAGTATATTTTCGTTGGGATATGGAAATCCCTTTAGGGAACATCACATTTGCAATACCAAGGAAATCGTAGTTGTCGAAGGTCTTTGATCACGAGAATTTGGCATGAAGAGACTCCTTAAGAGGAAGCAATTGCATTTCATCATTGCTAGTTATAAGTCATGTCGTCTACATAGATGAGCATGACTGAAGAATACAAAGTCTTGTGAAGAGTGAATAACTAGCCCTTGATTGATGATAGCCATCTTGTTGAATAGGCTATTAGAAAATTTGAAACCAACTATCACGGGAGGCTTGTTTAGCTGCATCACCGGTGACTTGTTGAGTCGGCATATCATAGGTATCTCCCTCTATTGACGCAAACTGAGGGGAAATTGCATATATACTTAATTGAGCGAATTGCCATGGAGAAAAGCATTATGAACGTCCATTTGGTAGAGTGATTAGTTCCTAGCAACAACTATAGCAAGCAAGCATCAAATTGTGGTTAGTTTGGCAACATGAGCAAATGTCTCCTTATAGTTGATCCCTTAAGACCAACGATTATCTTTGAGTCAGATCTGGGACCATTACAATCACAAACTCGATGCGGGTGAGTAGCTTCGGATGATTGATCGAGATCCCGAGTTAACTCGATCAACTCGGTCTCCTTAGAGAATAAAAAGGTTGATTCCGTACATTCTCAATATGTTTTTACCCATCACAACAAAAAAACCATTTTTTTTTATAGAAATATGAGATTTGTCTTTAAAAGTAAAAAAAATCAACACTTTTTTCATTATCTTACCTCGATCAACGAGTTTTATTACCCTAACCGATATACCGATGCCATGATGGTGAGGTAGAGTACAACTCTCATTGAGATGATGCGGGGCGCGATGATGGAAGGGTCACTTTTGTGTTGTAAGCTGTGGCAGCCCGATAGTGGGTACCGATGAATGATGTTGAGTTTTAGATTGGTGCGAATCGTGTGTGTGAGGATGTGAAGGCGAAGGAGGGCAGAGGCAGAGCCACAAATGGCGTCCCAAGAAGGACGCGAAAGTTGTGAGAATTTGACAAATTTATTGGATGGTTTATTAAATGGGGAAGGTCGGTTAGTACCCTAATTAATTGCTAAATTTTATATTTAATTACAATATTGATAGAAATTGTATCAATGATATGATACTAAAACTTAGTTTTTTTTATATAATATTAAAAATTAGTTAAGTAATAGCATTTTTTTTAAAGTTTAGTTGTCAAAAAAAGAAGTTTGGCGAAAATTTATCTTTAGTAATAAAAGATTATTATTTAAATTAATTTGAAGATATATAGAGATTAAATCTTTTCATAAAAAAGATAGTGATTAAATTATTTTTTAATTAATATCTAACTTAACATAAACTATTATGTTCGATATCAAATGCTAAAATAATTTCCTTTCAAAAGAAAGGCTAAAATAACTTATACTTTACAAATATTATTATTGTATTATATTATAATAATTATAATTCTTGTTATCTAATGCTCTTGTTAAATAAAATTAATTAATTTTATAATACAAGTATTTCTAATAATTTATTTAATTTTTTAGCTCTTTATTTCTTTTAATTTACGTATCAATTGATACAAAACTGATATATCAGGATCGATACGTCTCAGACCCTTCGAGTCAATGACCGATACCCCAATTTTCAACCATGTGACCCAGGAAAAGGACGAGGAAAAGGACGATCAGGATGGGTACTAACAAAGAAGGACCTCTTCTCATTTCAACTCCCATATTTTCACCTGCACGTGAGGGTGTTGCAGATGAGAAAATAGAGGAATATATTAGGGAAAACACTGCATGACCCAATTTGTTTCAACAGGACCAATTATATACAATGGTCGGCACTAAAGGACAAAAAAAAAAAAATTATGCTAAAATAGGATTTGGATTTGTTAAATGGCCAAACTCTTAAGCGATGCGTTTAATATGAATTTTATACGCTAACACTCTCTTCCGTGAAGCTTATATCTACTCACGAAGACCTTTTATGTCCAGTATGATATTATGTTAAATGGCCAAGGTGATATTTGTTTTTGAGCATCTTGAAAGGTATTTAGTTTTTAAACATCATTTACATTTTAATTTTAAAATTTTATATTTATTGTTAAAATTTTTTAAAAGGACCCCAAATAGAAAAGTAAAAATATTTGAACTTAACTCCGGAAAAAGTCGTTTTTCGATAAACGAGAAAAGTATCTTTCTACAACAAGGAAGGAAATTTGTAATCTGGCCAGCTACTATGGATAGCCAGCGGGATGTTTGGGACGAGGCGGCTATCCAGGCCGGTCGTTTATTTTTGGTCACAAGCTTGTGTCGTTTAAAAATTCGCAGGGTAAGAGAAAGGGGATAGAGAAATTCTGGCTGCATAAGATTCACATTTGATTTTGTTTTTATTTTTATATTTGTTTTTTTATTTTGTTATATTAAAATTAATATATTTCATAAAAATAAAAATATTATGAGCCCACATAAATTATTTATTAAAACATCATAATTATTATTATTATTTCTATTAAAGTATAAAATAAAATAATAAAAAATTATTTTTAAAATATAATCGGGGCGGGGCGGGAATGCTGTCTTTGAGCGCATCCGGCCGATGCCGGATTTGAGAAAATAAGCTGGCGCTGTTAGCCGGTCTGATTAAATCGAGCTCGTTTCATTAAGGCGGCGGACGATCTTAGAAATAATCGGTAGTGTAAATTCTCTTCATTCTTGATGTTAAAAAAAAGCAAACAAACATCTTAATCTTTATTAAATCTTATTCGATTAGGCACCGAAAAAGTTATATTCATTGATAATGCTTCAAAAACAAGCCCAATAGCTACTTCTCTGCTTCGAGCACATGGCTTTTGGGTTTAATATGAATATCGTGCTTTTAACATGATTTAATATATGAATATATCATATAAGGCAGATTTTTAGGAATTTAATGCGTTAAACATGGTATTAGAGTTTAATTCTGCGAGAGTCACTTGAGTTTGATTATTTTTTGAAAATTTGAATATTTGAGTCTTGTTATTGATTTGAAAGTGTAATCAACTCCTCTGCAATGCAACTTAAGGAGGTGTGTAAACAAGATATTCGTATTAATTACAGATTTTTCTGATTTTGAGTTTTTAAAATAGTTGATTGTTTAACATATGTGCTTTCCATAAAAAAAAAAAGATAATATAAGTTAGTAGTATGAATTAATTAGGGATTACTTGAAAAATTAGGAAGGCTTATGTTAAATCAATTGAATGGCTTAATATGACTTAATAACTTAATTTAAGTTTGATAAGCCACAAACTCAACCACCACAAATATCTCAACTACTTGAATTACATGAACTAAGGTTTTGACTGTGAATTTGGATGAGTGGTTATATGATATTTTGTATTTCCAAATTTGTGATTAGTTCTTATACGAAAAGAGCATCTTTTCTGTTTTTTTATTTTTTTATTTTAAGCTTTGATGGAAAATAGTTAACTTTTCGCGTCATATATTTTTATTCGAGTTAATGAAGACGTCTACCGATAGTTAAAGGTTGGACGGGCGTAAGGAAAGGATCGGTGGAATCTCCATAAAGACAAAGAACACTATAATGGTGTAATCCAAGTAAATAAATGTCTATTTTGTTAATTTTTCATTTAGTGATGGTGTATTCTTACAACTATAATAATTAATTCCAGTTTTGTCCAGATTAATTAAGTCTGCCATCTTAGCTTAAAAGAGCATAAAAAGTGTCCATACAAAACGAATAGAACCCAACAGAGGCCAAAAGAATATAATTTTAGAGGGGATAGGGATTGTCGGGTAATAGTGCATGTACTGCCACGCCAGTTGATGAGCCAATAACGATATCTGAATAGAACCATGAAAAGAAGATAAGATTTCTCAGAAAAAATTTCAATTATTTGTTCAACAAAACTACATATATTATGTAAAAAAGTTAGGAGGTTTTTTATTTTTTATTTTTTATTGAATAAGAAGCTAAAGTTAAATAACGATTACTTGCAAAAAAGTTTCCAAGGAAAAAAATATTTTTATAACAACTAAAATTCATTCCACTTTTTTCTTTATTTATATTCATAGTGAGTAAAATAAAAAAGTATTTTCCCTAATAATTTGCGAAACTAGACATAATTAAAGAAGAATATGGGAGTAAAAAAGTTATCATTTTTCTTAGAAAAAGGTTAAAAAGTGAATCTTTCACTAGTTTTCTTTCTTTAAATTAGCTTTTTGTCATGATTTGAATAAGAGAAAAGTTTTATAAGAATTTTCCCATTTGAAGTAACTAACATGGTACCCCATATTTCATGTATCTTTTTAATAAATAAATTAACTCTTGATTTATACCTAATGTCTAATTTGATAACGAACATTTCATATATGTTATTGCACTATCATGGTCTTCAATTGATAGTGCTGTCAATTCGTTATCAAGGAACATATTTCACCCTTGTGACTTTATTTCTTAGTTTGTATATGTTGTTGTCTTCTTTGTATTATCGTTGTTGTTTATTATTATCATAGGTTTTAACATAATTAACTTCATGATTTGTTATAATATAGTAAGCTATCTTTTATTAGGTTCGAGCTTGAGGCCTCTGCATTCACCAAATGTCATGCCTTTTTAATCGATCGTCACATTTATCTTACGTTTCTTCTTATAGACTTGACGCTTGAGAACCCAGAGAGTGTTACGCTCTTCTTTGCATACCGATAGAAATGCTTGTAACCTCGGAGTTAGAATCGATATTTCTCATACCTATATTTTCTTGTCAAGATTTATATTTAGGATTTTATTTATTATTTTTTTCCATTTTAAACGCCAAAGGTTTAGTGAAAAAAACCGAGGCTTTATGAGCAGACACTTTGGAGTCATTGAATCGAAATATTCTAACATCTTTTTGTGGGCCTCCAGCTGTAAAATGATTAGAATCACGAATCATGGTAAAAATCTTGAGCTTATATAAGCTCGAGTTTATTATACCTTTTCCCTAAATAAAATAAAGATAAGTGATGATTTCAAATCAGTTTTTTAAAATAAACAATTTCACTAAAGTATTAATAATGAATATATGATTATAAACATAAATCACATTGCCTCCATGAATCTTTCATTTATTAAAACCTCAGTTTTCTTACTTTAGTTTGGAAAATCATCAACCTCAGTTTAATATATTTCGTTCACATGGTCATCATTTCAGACCAATAACCTGCTTCCACACTAAAACTATCAGAAATGACAGTGGATATGGGGTTTACATTAAAAAATGATATTTTTTTTTATTTGGCCACATATGTAAGTTTTACTTTAATTAATTTAAAAAAAAATAATTTGCACTAGTGAATCAAAATATCTTATGATTTGGACGAATTGAAATCCCACTTATAAATAGGAATTCGTTTCGACTGGAATAATTTTATTATTTTATTCTCATCCTTGTTCAACAAAGTGTTTGTTTTTTTAACTTTTTACTTAAACAATTTGTTTAAAAGGACAATTTGTTCAAGAGATTTTGTACCAAATGATGCGACAACATCATAAGTGCATCAACTCTATTATGTTATGCATCATGTAGAGTTGATTTGTGCATAAGTAATGTAATAAAAAAATGCACTACATACATACGGAAACAAAGATTGAGTTTACATGGTTCGACGATTCTGCATCAGTAAGGGGTTGAGCTAAGATGTTAAGCTTTTAACTATATATCAATTAAGTTACACGTTGGTCTTAAGTGAGACAAGGTTCCCACTTTTTCACAGTTGTCTTCTCACACAACTATCCATAGAAAAACATTGAAATAAACCTTATTTCCGTGCAGTGGATTCATAAGTGCCCATTCGCTCACATCCCCTGATGGGTAAAGGCGTCTTCACTTCGTCAGTAGAAGTTCGATTTGTACTCTGGTGTCTTTTCTATAAAAGCGAGGCTCCTCACAGAGAAACCTCCTTTTTGTGTGTTTAATCAATGCCCCTCTAAAGGTCCCTACTTCTCTTTAAAAAACCGGTGACAATCTTGTTATGATAAAATCTGATTTTCCAAAATCGTTTACATACTGACCATGCCTAGTTGATATCATTCCTTATTCATAGTATAATATTTTCTTTTCAAAGAAGTCCATACGTGTTTTCATCTGAGATTTTATTGATTCGGAATATGCACAATTTTCATTTTATACTTCCTTGATCAATATGTTGAAGATAAACCCTGATTTTCTAAATATCTAGCTTGATTTGTGGAGAATCTCTCATATGTAGTTGAGGCCTAACTAAGGTAAGGTTCGCCTTACCTTGTGTTATGTCAATAGGCGGGAACTGACTAGTTCCAGAAGATGTGTTACATAGTTCTTTGTAACATCTCATGTGACAACATTTGGGCACTTCATGAATTTTATTTTTTGATGAGGATTGTGGCAATGTGATACTCTAACAATCTCCCTTTGGCATTCTTTGAAAAATAAAATTAAGAAGGAATTTGGTGAGCATGAGAGTTAATAATGCTAAAGTAAAAACAAACACAATCATAAAAAAACAACCATCCTATTGAGCTAGTGACAAGAAAGAACATGTGCGCAAATGAATATCCAAAAATACGTGGGCAGTGTTCTCCCCTTTATTTTTTGTCAGAGAAGGCCAAGGGAGGGAATACCTAGTCCTCAAAAATCAGAAAAGTAAATAGGCTTGAAATCACCACTAGCCATGGGTTGAGCCGAATCCGTCCGAGCTGGAGGAGCAGCAAAAGCTCTAACATGGTCAAAAGATTGAAGTGTAGCAAGGGCAGACAAGACAGAGGCTTGGAGATCTTTGTTGGAGATCAAGAGATATTTGAGCAAGGAGGCATGGTCCTACAACACTCGTAGCTCAACCTTGAATGAGGAATGAGGCCCATGTCCCGACGGGGAACTGAAGGGTGTAGAGGAGGCACCGGTGATGGAGGCGAAGTGGAGTCATCGGTGGAGGCAAGATCATCACCTTCCTTCCGGAGGGAGTCAATGCATTGTGCGGAGACCCTGGGCCATGTTTGGTCGTAGGATTAAGCGGGGACCAATTTTGTACTTAATTTTGGGGTGTCAGTTGGCAGATCCCCAGGGCTAGGACGAATTTAATCTTGTCTGTGTTAATCTGATCCTAGACAAAATTATAGACTTTTTATTCTACGTTTGGTACATCACCCAGGACTAAGGTGGTGTTTGTTTTTGTAGTAGCAATAAGATTTTTTTAACCCAATACTGAATAGTACTTAATAGCATTGAGTATTAAATTGTTTGTTTTGTAACATTAGATAGTGAGTAGGGATGGCAACGGGACAAATTATTTTGGATTCCCGTCCAGCCTCATTCTTAATGGCACGGGTTTAATTTAATTTTAATCGGGTTTTTAATAGGTTTGAGTTTATTTTCTCAAATCCGATACGGGTTCAGGTATTGTTACTCTCTGTAAACCAGAAAAAATTAGAAATTTTCAAAAATGGCAAAATGTTAATAAAAATAATAAATTGTCATAAGGGTTGAAGAAACTGAAAATTCTTTTAGATCTTGGATGATGAAAAGAATTCTTGTAGATTAAATTAAATCTCATGAAATCTAATGATCTAAAAAGTTTCGATGTTCGAATTACTGAAACCAGCGGAAATTTTTCCGATTTTAAGGTGATAAGTTGTGGTGGCTCCAAGGGCCGAGATTTTTTACGAAAATCTCGAAGTTAGGAAATTGTTTAGGTAGAAACATGACCCAGAACGAAGTAATATGAATCATTCATATCAAAATAATAATAATAAGCACTCATAGATTATATTTTAAAAATAATTTTTCTTATTTTATTTTATACTTTAATATCACATAATAATTATTATTATAATGTTTTAATAAATAATTTATAAAAATTCATAATATATTTTGGGATAATATATATTCATTTATATATTATTTAAATTTATATTTTATAGAATATTATATCATATATAATATATTAAGCTATTTTTATTTAATGTATTTATTATTAGTTATTTGATAATATATTAAATTTAATAAATTTTATTTAAATTTTTAGTTACATTAATTATTTTTTTTTGTAAAAAACTATAAAATATTTTGTTCCTAGTTTGATGTGAGACCCGCGATTTGGAGGGGTTAAAAACCAAGACAAAAATAACTCACCCTTTACTAATTTTGTCCCCGGTTTAGTTAGTCTGGCATCTACCATGGCTGCACTAATTTTGTCCAAAAATTAGTCTAATCCCCCTCTGTCCCGCTTATCAAACATGGCCTGAATAACTTAGGATTTAATGTACATCTCGCCAGGGACCATTGAAGTCACAAGGCGGATGAGAATGGAGGCATGTTGATAAATGAGAATCCCAAAGATGAAAGACGGTATCCATCCCAAGTTTCAAACAGAGATTCTATATGTGCTGTAGAAATGATCAAACATCATTTGCCAAGATTAAATCTCATTTAGTCTTAGTATGAAAGAGTAGGAAGCAAGGGTCTTGGTCACATGGGACTTGTATACTAGGAAGCCAATTATGATCTCCGATCTTGTGAAGAATGGACAACTTCATGATAGTACCAAAGAACGCATCGCTACCCTCAAGTGTGTCAAGAAGACAATTTTGTCGCTTTGATGACCAAACAACCTCCTCGAATGGTGGGTCGATGATAGGTTTTTCTGTATCACACAACCAAGATAGGCATTGAGAATGAGCCATGAAATCAAACTTATAGTCTCTAACATAAACCTTATGGAAGTTAGGTGAAGTGAGGTCCCCCATCCCCTTGGTCAAATCGGAGTAGAATTATAGCATAACAATTTTCATAGAAGAAAACACCTTAGTCACAGTGTCAAGCAAATTTAAAGTCCCCAACAACTCTATAGCCCCCGTGGACTCAAAATCCTTGTGATGGATGGTGCGTTCGGGGAATGGCACCGACGGACCACACTCCATAAAGTATAATGAAAATCAGAGACCAACCGACGCGATGGCTTTGAACTTGTTGTGGGATTAGGAAAGGTATGAGTTCTACGACGCCGTCGTTAGTTGGGAAGGGAAGTCGGATGACTGGGACACGATGCTACCAAAACAGACTGAGGAGACTTTTGCAATGGCCCTTGAGATGTCACAAGTTGAGAGTTGTTGCTCCAAGAGTGGTCAAAGGAGTAAGAAGAACGGACAAGACCTTGCTGTTGCGGTGGAGGAGGAGGTATGATAGAGGAATTTCAACCGAGCCTAGCCATGGAGATACCGTTGGAAAATTCGATACTCGTTGAACCCCGCTTGTGAGGCCATACAACAATGATTGAAGGGGAATATCATCATCAACTTCATTGCTACTTCCTAGCCAAGGGGTTCAACGGCTACTGTCGAAGGGCGATCTAGAGGCTGGAGGACCTGGGCGGGTTGGTGACGAAGAGGAGGGAATGTAAGATTTTTCATTAAGTGGACTTCATTAATTGAAATTAACTGGATTAAGTTTGGTCTAATTATGAGATATACTAGCTTTTTTAATAAACTTATGGTCTGCAAGTGTGTGGGCCGAGTATGGTCCTTGCTCGTAATGAGGGCCCGTGGTCGAACTCTATAAATAAAAAGCTCAAGTCCCTCCCAAACCCTAAGGATACGCATACCCTCACATACGCTTCAGAAAATATTTTTCTCGAGATCGCAATGTAGAGGCATTCTCATTCAAGCCGTTGTCACCAAAGGGTCATTCGAGAAGATCTTCGAATGCTTTTGCGTGTTCTTCATCAATTCCGCATCAAGAAGACATTCATGGATTCCAAATCGTGTATATAATACGCTTTTCTTCCATAAAATTATGCTTTCAGGTTTTAACATGGTGATCTAGGTTGTTTAAATCAGATCCAATTTACCAATGTGAGCCAACCATGGATTAGAATTCAAAGTATATGAATCGAGAAATTTTTTTGGTTTTATGAAAAATTCCGGGCATTCGGGTCCAATTTCTAATTTTTCTATACATCCAAAATTAAATTTTGCATATTTGGAATCTACACGACGAGACGATCAGATTCCAGTACGCCCGTCGTCGGAGCCGTGACGCGCTCACGCTACGCCACGCGCTCACCACGCCGAGACAAGACGACGGCAGGCAAAGACACGCCAGACCGATCCAACTACCGCCGACGCCATGATGACGCCGCGATGACCTGCCAACACCAACCGGCCAACCGACGCACCACCGCTGGATCCGCTCGCGCAAGTGGATGCCGACGCACGATGACGCGGACGCCGAATGCGGTGATGACGCTATCTCATAACCGGTCGCTGACCCACCCTGGCCACGGCCAAGACCCGACCCGGCCAACGGCCAAGACCCGACCGATCAACGATCGACCGGCCAACGGCCAGCCCGACTACGACACCGACCACTAACGAGCCCAAAGAAATTAACATCGCCACAAGACAAGGCCGCCACACGCGCCAAGCCTTTCCGTGGCGCGAGGGCGCCGCGGTGATGGTATTTCCGAGATCTGCATCTCGCAGATCAGATTGAAATTCCTACAATGTGGTATATTCACTTTGCATGCTCAAGCTTTTACAGATATGAAATGCGTATGTAACCCTATTTACACTTAGGAATTAGAGTATTTTCACGTATTTTTGTATTTCTCTTAGGAAATACATATGGTGGAAGCACATGCATATCAATGCGCATGCGGCCGCGGTGTAGTCTATATTCGCTGACTATTAATGAATGATCGAATAAGATAATTGGCATAACATATATATATCAATGTGATACATAAAGTTTATATCCTTGGGTATGAGAGATTTTCATGATTCAATTGAGTTGTGACCGCCAAAGTGGCACACTTGGATTGGGCTTGAGAAATATCGCCTCATATTGCAGGATGTCTCCTGCCTATTACGTGGATCATACTCCCAAAGGAGGTGGTCCTGTGTTAGTTCATGGAGGGATACATGTATGGCATGTGCTTGAGAAATGACTGATCTTAGTGGTTCATACACCCAAAGGTGGTGATTTCACGAAGGATTAGAATATGTTCTCATGGCCGCTGTCATGTGGAGAGTGTACAACTGCATGTCATATTTTCTGCCCAAAGGTGATTATGTGATGATGTATGTAAATTCTCTGTATGAGTATTCACATGTCGATCGTATTGTTTTGTTTTATTTTTCACCAATCTTTCCGTAAAAAATGGAAATCCTGCAATTCCATTTCAATTGAGGTCCTTACTGGATTGAATTTCAAGAAATGGAAAGAGGACTTTCTATTTGGAATGGAACTGGCAGATGTTCACATGGCGCTTACAATGGATAAGCCGGCAGATATCACAACCTCTGGCAATCGGGTCGAGAAACTGACTATGCTACATGGGAGAGTGAGTACAGGATATGCTTATTGACAATGAAGAAATCCATACAATAACACTTGAAAAGTGGTTTACCATTAGACTGTACTGCTAAGGAAATGATGGCAAAGATGAGGCTAGAAATCGAAGCTCATCAAATGCCGAGGTTGGAATACTTCTTCAAAAGCTCTCAACATGAAGTATGACGGTACAAATGGGTTGTGAGATTACTATGTCCTAAGGATGGTAGGACCTAAAGATTCAAGCTCCAAGCTCCTCAATGTTACCATTCCGTATACTTGCATTGTGCATCAAGCTCAACACCCTTCCACCGACTTCGATTATAAGATTAAATCATAATTCCCAAGACGAGACTTGGTCGCTTAATGACTTAATGCGGTGGTGGGCGTAAGAAGAGAAACCGAAGAAGGAGAAAGAGCATACGACCTTATATGTCGCTAGTCCCCATAAAAGGGAAAAATAAGAAGTTCAAAGTCGAACTCATAAAGGTGCTCAAGAAACTACCACAATCTGACAATATAACCAAAGAAGACATTCTTGAAAAAATGATGGTGATCGCCGTTTCTTTGTAAGAAGAAAGGTCATACGGGAAGGACTGCAAAATTTAAAGCTCGACGTCTAAACGCTGTAGCTTGCTGGTGTAATGACTTAATACTTGTTTGTGAATCCAACCTATCCGGGGCACCATCCAGCTTGCGGCTCAATAGTGGAGCAACTAATCATGTTGCATTTACCATACAGGATTCATAAACCGAGTGAAGCCGCTAAACAAGGATGAATCAAAGCTCACTGTGGGAAACAAATGAGAAGGCCGGTCATGTTCGTGAGATGTGTAATCTTAGTTTTAGATTCTGGTTTAAATTGATGTTGAAAGACACATTTTATGTACCCCTTTAGAAGTGAATTTATTCGTATCATGTTTGATTCATATGATTACTCTTTGGAAATTAAGAGCAATATTATTTCAATATTTCTTAATTCAAATAAGGTCAGTAATCGCTACATGTCCAACGGATTATACAGATTAAGTTTATCTCCATGACATATACGTAGCTTATACGGTCGAAAAAGGTTGTTTCTATGAGACCACTACCTAAGGGAAGAGTCTTATGCATTATATGATAAACGACTCGGGCCATATCCTAAGGATAGAATAGAAAGGCTAATAAAGACCACATCCCGCCTCGCTCTTAAAATGATTTGTGGATATGTAGACTGTAGAGGTAAAATGACCAAGATAAAGAAAATCATGTATCTCAGAGTTCGACTTGTTGCAGCCAGTCACACCGATATAAGTGGACCTTATGGGCAACCTTGTGTAGAAATTTTATTTCATCATATCACATGACTATTCTCGATATATTATTTGTACTGATTAAAGAAAAGTCTGAGTCTCTTGACAAGTTCAAGATTTTTCGGACTGAAGTCGAGAAACAGTTGGGAAAAGTCATAAAGGCTGTTAGATCTGACCGAGGTGGAGTAGCTATGGCAAGATGGCGATGCCGGGATACCTTAAGGCCATTCACAAATACTTAGAGGAATCCGGGGATAAGGGCACAAACTTTACTATGCCCGAGTCCCGAGCAAATGGTATAGCCGAAAGGCGCAATCGCACTCTTATGGAAATGGTAAAGAGTATGATAGTGACAAATTTACCCTAGCTTTCTATGGGGTAGTTTTCTGAAAACAACTTTGTACATTTTGAATCGTGTACCTACGAAAGCCGCTCCATCGAATTCTTTCAGTTATGGACTGGCGAAGCCTAGCTTAAAACCATCTTAAGGTTTGGGGATGTCCCGTAGAAGTAAAGTTATATAATCCAACATTAAGTAAGCTTGGACTCTAGAAACCACTAGGTGTTATTTTGTATCTTGACCCAACATCTAAGGATATCATCTGCTTCTATAATAATCCCAATGGAGGCCAAGACCAGGGAATCACAAGACACAAGCTTTGAGTTTGATGTGGCCGAAGAGAGTAGTCGTCACGCACTACTGGAGGACGATAGTATTCGATGAGTAATGTGGCATCTCGTATCTCCTCCCATACGTATACAATTGTGTAAACTCCCACACACCCTATCAACCCGCTGAGACTAGGGATCCCGTTATCGAGACAAATTCAATGAAGTTCATCAAGGCTCGCGCAGAATGTATTATTACTACCCAAAGAAGGAGATCCACTAGTGAGAGACGATCGAAGAATACCACCCGCACTATTTAAATTATATAGGAGAGCAAGACTACGATATTGGTTCTGTGACTGACCCAATAACTTATGAGGAAGCTGTTTCTTGTCCTCAATCAGAACTATGGTTGGATGCAATGAGAGATGAAATTCAATCTATGAGGCATAACGGAGTTTGGGAACTTATTGAATTACCTCGATGGTCATAGGACCCATTGGTCGCAAATGGGTGTATAAGTATTAAAAGGGACTCTAAAGGAAAGGTTGAAAAGCTAGTTAGACTGTAGCCAAAGGTTTCACTCAAGAGAGAAGGGAGTAATTATGAAGCAACTTTTCTCCGCTTCCTTCTAAAGATTCTTTCGTAGTGATCATGGCATTAGTTGCTCATTTTGATATGGAGTTACACCCATGATGTTAAAACCGCTCTTCTCAATGGAGACCTTAATGAAGAAGTTCATATGATGCAACCCAAGGTTTTGTGGCAAATGATTCAGGTAAACTTGCATGACCGAAAAGTCTATTTATGGTCTCAAGCAAGCTTCTAGACAATGGTACTTAAAGTTTCATAGTGTTGCTTCATATGGTTTTGTTGAGAACAAAGTAGATCAATGTATATACTGCCAGTCAGCTGGAGGAAATTCATTTTCCTAATACTCTTATGTGAATGATATCCGTCGCAAGCAAAGTGACCTTTAGTTTACCGCATGAGACAAAGAGGATGTTGTCAAAGAACCGATATGAAGGACCTTGGTGAGGCGCTCTTTGTCCTGGCATTGAGATTCATGGTAAATCGCTCTTGGGTGTACTATCGTTTGATCTCAGGGCATATGTTGATCGACTTAGAAAGATTCAACATGCAACAATGTAAGCTAGGAATTGCTCCCAGATAAAGGTGATAAGTCGAGCTCCATCACAATGTCCTCATTCAGATATAGAGAAAGCCTAAATGAAGAATGTACCTTTATGCTAGTGCAATTTGGGAGTATTATGTATGCTCAAGTACGTGACTAGGGCCTCGATATTGCCTTTTTGGTAAATGTGACTCTGCAGTGATATCACCAAACTCAGACATGATCATCGGGTTGCTGCCAAGAAGGTTGCGGAGGTACTTAAAGAGGACAAAAGACTATATGTTGATTTACAAACATGTTCAGACTTGCAATTAGTTGGGTATTCGCATTCAGACTTTTGGCCGGGTCAGTCAGATGAAAAGAAGTCAACAATCGGGTTATATCTTTTAAGTTAGCAGGAGGTGCAAAGGTCATGAAAAGCGAAACAAAATCAACGTGATCCCTCTACTCATGCAAGCTGAGCTTGTAGCATGCTTTTCAGAAACTACCAAGCAATTTGGTCTCAAACCTCATTAAGGAGTTAACCAATGAGCCAGATAGGTTCATAATTATTAAGAGCATAGGTCTCTATGTTGTTTGATAATGAAACTGGCAATTCATACTACAAGCATAACAGGCCAAAGACTGATTCACATAAGAAAAGTTCAAATCGGTGACGTTGAAGTGGAGCACATATCACCAGATGATATGATTGCATCCGGCTTAACCAAAGGCCTTCGCCTTGTGTATTTGATCGCATGTCACACACAGTTTAGAGTATCACGGATGAACAGAATTAAGGGAGTTATTAAGTTATAAAAGACTGGCAGTGATAACTCAACATATTTTTTGTAAGAATTAATGTATTTCAATCTTTATATTCAATATGTATTTATAATGGAAGTTTGTCGAAGAGTACATATAATTGTTGAAAATCTCTGGGCGTATCAGAAACTCAATATGTGTGCTATGGGGCATTCTTGGTATCGCTTTAACAGCATGTTTTGTTACTAATATAAAGTAAAGTTACCTATCAAGGTAACATATATATACAGTTCATAACCATGATGATATTCTCCAAGCGACACACCAGTTTCATGACACTTGGCGAGTAGAGAATTCGACTAACAAAATGGATAACACATGAAGTATCACTCATTATGAGGTATTGTCCATTTAAACACACTACCATATTGAACTATCAAGAAAGTTGAAAGCACTCGTGACCATGGAAGGGCTTATGCGGAGTTGCTACGTACTACCGCCATGATTCAAAGGTTCGAGACTTTATGGGATCTGACTGACTATTAAGAATAATCTCACCAATATAAAGGTGCGACACAGCTTTGTTTCCAATTAATATCGCCTGCCGGAGAATGTAAGATTTTTCATTAAGTGGGCTTCATTAATTGAAATTAACTCGGATTAAGCTTGGTCTAATTATGAGATTATACAATAATAAAACTTATGGGTCGGGCAAGTGTGTAATAGTATGGTCACCAGAATAGAGGCCCACGGTCGAACTCTATAAATAAAAGCTCAAGTCCTCCTAAACCCTAAGGATACGTACAATTCTCACATACGCTTCGAGAAAATACTTTTTCTCGAGATCATGAGAGGCATTCTTTATTCGCTGTCACTACAAAGGGTCATTCGGGAGAAGATCTGAGGTCGCTTTTCACAGTTCTTCATCAATTCCAGATCAAGAAGACATCGATCCAAATTTATTCACAATTTATGTTTGAGGTTTAATACAAGATCTTTAAATCGTGATCCAATGTGTGAACATCCTATTTGAGATGCATACCCCCTTTTTCTTCGATCAACCTGGAAGAGCCCTCAACTTGAGCCTCAATCGTTGATGAAGCATCGAAAAATACCAAAGGAATAGGTGACATGGCGGCGAGGGAAGCAATGATAATGGGTTCTTTAATAATAGTGGGTTCAACTAGGATGGGGTTTTCTTATGATTCCACTTTAGTAAAAGTAAGAGAAACGACCGGATGAACCCCTTCAACCCCCACTGCCTCGAAAGGTGTGGAAACCATGGATGATTAAAAAGAGTTGCCGAAATCAAGGTAGATGACTTCAGATAGAAAAATAACTTCGAAACTTCCCAAACACAGCCAAGGAAGGTTTCTCCACTAAAAGGAAAGTGCACCGAAAATAAATACAAACTGTCACCATAGGTTGTTGAGATCATAATGCGCTACTTTCTCCTATTTTTTTGAGGAGAACTATTGTCTTCGAGATTGTAATGACATTAAGACAACAAAACAATAAAGAAGCGAAAAACAGAAAGTCACAGTAGGGATAAATATCCTTCTTGTTTTTTATCTTTTTTTTTTTTTTTTTTGACTCACCTTGAAGCCATTCGTGGTTTGTCGTGATAAACTGAAAGTTACAGGACACATACCATGTGGGAGGTGACTTGTTTAAAACCGAGAGGCATCTAGACCTTCAAAAGACAGCAGCAAGTTGGTGATCTGTGGAAACATGTTTGAGCTTGATTACTTTGTCTTCGATAAGACTACAGATAAAATGATGTCAATATCGATGTGTGCCTGTAGATGTTAATTAAGTGCTGAACTAGGTTCTTGGAGATGTTAATTGAGTTGATGTTGTCACAATACAGTGTCATACTAGATGATGCAACACTGTAATCTTGCAACATACTTTTCATCCAGATAAGTTATGAACAGTTGTTGTCGATGACAATATATTCTTCCTCTACTGTAGAGAAAGATATTGTATTATGTTTTTTGCTAAACCAAGAGACCAAGTTGTTTCTAAGAAATAAGCATCCACTCAAGGTACTTTTTCAATCGTTAGAGTTGCCGGCCCAGTTGGCATCACAATACCCCATCAAGGTAGTTGTGGAGTCATGAGATACCCATAGGCCTAATTATGAAGTTCCACCGACATACCGATTAGTACCCAAATAGTGTTATTATTTTCGAGCCCCGTTTATCGTATGTTTTGGCACTTTTTGTGTACTAATCAACTTAACAACCCAATTGATACATTGGAGTGTCCCAGCTTTTAAGTTATTGATCACATTTTATGGCTATTTTTGTAAGTTTTGCAGCTGGGCTGTCATTTTCTTCAGCGATTCAAACACTACTTAACGAGCAACTGAAAGACATGATTTAATATTATATAATAGAAACTCAAATCAGTGTCAACATAATCACGAGGTCATGACAACATCTCGCGAACATCTTCGATCGTCCAACAACCCTGACCTCCATTTAGTACCTTTATCACATTTTGTACTTGGTAACTGAATACATCAGTATGGTTACTGATGAATATCACTGGTTGATATCCCATATTTATCTAATAAATCTAAAGCTTGGATGAGGGAGATATGATCAAACAAAGGAGGAGGCTTTCCAAATCACCCAAAAACAAGGTTGTATACATATCGCCCTCGATGAACCGGGCCAAACCGATTGGTCAAACTAGCTGACAAAAATTATGAATTTTTAATGTAAAACCTCCTTAGCTTAACAAGTAATTCAACAAACAAATAGCGCATGGATTATGAGTTCGACAAGGAGATAATGACAAAACAACCTTAAGTGCTCCGACTCACATACTCTAATAAACTTTGATCGAGCTAAACTCCTGGGGCCCCACTTGCTTCCTATGGCATGATGCCAATAAAAAAAATCACCATGATGACATCCAAGTGAACTACACACGCACCTCAATGGACTTTCACATGTAAGCCCACTCAGGCTCTGGGGTAATTAAGGTTGTAAACGGAGCCCCAACTGGTGCCATATGAGAACAATGGGTGAGTGTGACATTCATAGATAAAATGAAAGTGTCGAGGATAAAATCAGGTCTACAACTGCCTTCAAGAAGATGAAGTCAGCCCTTAGATGTGGTGAACACAAATTTGTTAACTTTCTCGGTTTTAACTATATCGACTACCAAGACATTAGGAGATGTTGCGCTTCCTGTAAAAGCCATGTCGGTCACCTAGTAAGTTATGTTCTCAATCGTTGAAGGCTTGGGGCCTTACAATGCCATAATGAGACGAGCTTGACTACATTCGATGAAAGCTATCCCTTTGATCTACCACAAAAATGGTCAGTTATTTGACTAACGCTACAGTGTCAATCTTTAAGTAGTCAACTCGCCGCACGATAAGTTATCAGCTATCGCGCAGAATAGAGGGGAGAAGAATGCTGGTACCTTCCATCAATATCAAACCCCCATGTAGCAATCACAGGTCACCGCCCAGATCAAGGCGGAAGAGAAGGATCCATTGGCTCTAGATTCCCTGGAGAAAGTAACATTGGACGGGCCAAACAAGTTCACTTACATAAGCTCTCTCCTATCTAATGAAGAAATGGAGCATTTACGACTCATGCTGTTGAACAATATAAATGTATTCGCTTGGAGCCACTCAGATATGATTGGGATTAACCTAACGATGGCTTCTCACAAGCTAAATATTATCCCCATAGCTAGACCAGTAAGACAGAAAGTGAGGCGTTTCCACCCAGATCGCCATCAGATCATTCAGATGGAAGTAGACAACTTGTTGAGGGGGCAGGTTTCATCAGGGAAGTGAAGTACCCCGAATCGGCTAGCCAACATGGTGGTGGTTCCAAAGAAAGGGGTAAGTGTTATGTATAGATTACATCGACCAACTAAGCATGCCTAAAAGATAGCTTCCCTTGTCACGTAGACCAATTGTTAATGCCCCAACTGGCACCTGAATAATTGCCATTTCCTGACGCTTCTCTAGGTATCATCAAATTCCCATGCATCCACTTGACGCAGAGAAAACGACCTTCATTACACCACATGGGCTATACTGTTATGATGTGATGCCTTTTGACTTAAAGAATGCTGGGGTAACTTATCAAAGATTGGTGACTAAGATATTCTGATCGCTATTAGGTAACACAATGGAGGCTTATATCGATGACATGTTCATGAAATCTAATGAACTCTTCGACCACACCAAGCATCTACAAGAGGCCTTTGAGCTATTGCGAAGGTATGGCATGAAACTCAACCCTCTGAAATGTGCATTCGGAATCAGTTTGGGCAAGTTTTTAAGCTTTATGGTGACCCAGAGAGGGATAGAGGTCAATCTCATTCAACTCAAAGCTATAATGGACTCTCAGGCTCTACCTCCAGGAAAGGAATGCAGAAATTAACTAGCCGGCTGGCGGCTCTTGGGCGGTTCATATCCCGTTTCACAGACCAATTAAAACCATTTTTCATCACCCTAAGGGGAGCCAAAAGGGCTTGCTGGAGCAAGGAATGCGATCAAGCCTTCACAATGATCAAATAATATCTTACTAAACTACTAATTCTAGCCAGCCCTAGGGTAGGCGATATACTCACCGTTTAATTCAAGTGCTGTCAAAGGCCCCAATGGAGTGCAACTTTGTTCAGAAGATGAAACCGAAAAGGTAGACGTAATATTCTTCCCGAAAGAAATCTCTACTTGAAGCAAAAACACGGTATACCCGTCTTGAACATGTAGCACTAGCTCTTCGTGTGGCAGCTAAAAAGCTTTGCCCCTACTTCCAGGCACACCTTATCGTCATACTGACCAATCTCCCCTTATGAAGCACCATACACAAGCCTAACCTATCAGGAATGATGGCTCGGTGGGAAATTGAACTATGAATCTCTAGATTCAATATAAACCCCGTCATATCATGGGCAGTGTATTGGGCAGATTTTTTAGCAACTACCTCAATCTGACACCTGTGGTGACGCCGGGTAGTGGATCCTCACCGGACGACGCCCGCCAAATAGGAGCTGGAGCCGACTTGCAACCAAAGCCTCGACTAGGGAAAGGATTGAACATGCCATACGATCGGGCTTCCGTGGTCTAATAATGACCTAATATGAAGCACCATTGGGTTGACCTTGCAAAGTATGTATCCTCAGAGAAACTCATCATACGAAGCGACTCTTAACTAGTGGTGGGACAAAGAACTGAGAGTAATAAACACGAGACCAATGTATATCGGCACGCAAGTCTGGTCAAGCAAACGAACGTTCTTAAGTTCCAACCAAATTGGGAAGGGCCATACACGATAGTTAGAGTGGGGTCAGTCGGATCGTAAGCATTGAATAAACTAGATGAGACGCCAGTGCCCAGGATGTGGAATGCTATGCATCTAAAGAGGTATTATCAATCAAATTTTTCTTTAAAGGTATAAGGTTTCCTTTAGAGCATTTTCTTCCAATTCTCTAAATATTATTAATAAAGTTTTCTTTAAAGGTATTATCAATTAAATTTCCTTTAAAGTATTTAATTTAATAGTCCCTCTTTCAAAAGACCAGATGTGGCTTTATGTCTGCTAGCACTTTTAAAAGACCAGATTTGTGGCTCTAAGCCTGCTAGCACTTTCAAAAGACCAAATGTGGCTCTAAGCCTGCTGGCACTTTCAAAGACCGGACACCATGGCTCCTAAACTGGCACTTTTCGAGACAGATGTGGCTTTAAGCTTTGGCACTTCAAAGAATAAACTTATGGCTCTAAGCTTTCTGACACTCTCAAAAGACTAGATATGGCTCTAAGCTTGCTGGCACTTTCAAAAGACCAGACCTGTGGCATTTAGTCTGCTGGCACTTTCAAAAGACCAAATGTGCTAGAGCCAAAACCCAGGGATTATGACTTGCTTGTTGGTCCATGTCGTTTTCCGACTTCTAGCTCCCCAAGATTTAACATTGATATCCTTAATCAATTATCTAGTCGGGATTCATGGAAAGAGTTGTGAAATAAAGGAATCAACTAAGTAAAAATAAAATCGTATTTCATAAATACGCCAGTAGTGTCGATAGTTACATAAATGTCTTGGTAGCCAAACGGACCAGTTACAAAAAGGGGGGAGAGAGGAAAAAGAAAGGCAAAAATAAGCTCTAGTTCCCAACGGAAACACTCTTCTAAAGGCCCTTTGTTGCTTCGCTCTTATCTACCTCTGTTGCCATGACCTCAGTGGTTGCTAAGTAGGGAGCACTGGGGTTTACAAAGAACTGAGAGAGACCGGAGGTCAAATAGGTGAGCATACCATACCGAACACCTGCAGTTTGGTCTCCACAAATGTTGTGTTTGAACACACAACATCCATAGCCATAAGCAAAAATCAGCTCCAGGGCCTTTTGGTAGTCTTCCTCCATGGCTTCCTTATCCTTGCCCGCTTGAGAGTGGATGGAGGACACCTCATCCTTAGCCGTCCCGAGCTCTTGCAAGAGTAACGTCCGCTCAACCTCCAAGTGGGAAGTCTACGCTCTTGCGCTGACGACCTCCTCCTGACCGCTAGAGCTTCTTGGATTACAGCGAGTCATTCTCCGCCTTCACCTTGCCATCACCCATTGCGACGGTCGAGTTGTGGGCTTCCCTTTTTAGCCTCGTTCAGCTTCTTCTCCACCCACTGCAATCTTCTCTTGCACTAGCATAGGTTCCCTCTCCCGAGTGCTTAGACCTAGATTTGGCCTTGGCTAGGGAGGCGTCTAGGTCAGTGCTTGTTAATGTATTTGGGCATAGTGCAACTTCTTGGCATCGTCAGGGCATGGAATTCCACTATCTTTGAGCCGTATTACGAATAGTGGTGATAACTGCAAGAGGGAGATGTTAGAAGAAAGTCACAACACCAAACTCACACTCAGGTATCAAAAGTCAAAATATACCAACTCAGTCAACTCATTAAAGTCATGGTTGAGCATGAGCATCCTGTCTTTGGCCGCGCGCTGGATGGACTCCCTATCCAAATAGCCATGGAAGGGGATGGAGTACTCAGCATGAGTCGCCACCCGTACTCGGAGAAGAGTGGGGTAAAGGTCGTGCATGTGTGCGATCGAAGACTCCCTCTTGTTGAAGGGGCTCCAACGGTCAATGATTTACCATCCAGCCTCTAGGTTAGGAGCCACCGTGTTCGCCCAAGGACGGTCCCATTCCTCTGGCGGGAACATGCGAGCTTGCATCGGCCAGTCGAGTAGCCTTAGCTACGAGGGTTAACATTTACAGAAACTGGCCGGGAAACGGCGGCCTAGTGGCTATCTCTGAATGAGCCTCCCCCTCAACTCCAGTAGCATTGGGAGGCCCCTCGACTGGGATCCCTATCCTCCAATGATGCACAAGCCTCTCTGGAAGTATCTTGGGAGGCACTCTCCCAAGCTGACAGAGCATCGGAGGCTCGTTTTGGAGAGTCCACAGCAATTACTACAGAACTTTTCTAAGCCTCTTCATCTGGATCCAACTTTCTTAAGTTCTTTTCACTAGATACTTCAGAGCCAAGGTGTGAAACCCTAGAAAATTCTAATTTTCTAAAAAAGAGTAAAACGGTAAAATTCGATCAAAATCCGGAATTTTTTTAGATTTTGGATGATGAAACGGACTTCATCGTTGGAATCGTCTCGCGAAATCTAACTACCACGTCAAATTTCTTCGAATTTCAAGACAGTTGGAATTTCACGTTTTTCGAGGCACTGAGAGTAGTGTGGGACACTTGGCACAATTGAGTGGCTCAAGATGAGACACGTGTCAAGTGGAGAGCTAGTAAAACAAATAGCTCAAGTGGGACCTAGAAGAGACATGTGGAAACACATGATTGGAAGGAAATCGAAGGTAGATGGATAAGGTGATAAGGGTAATCTAAAGAGCCAATTAGAAGTGGACATGTGGCAGAGTAGAGGACATGCGGCTTCTATCTTCTCCCAACCGGTTGGGAGAGAGGGAAAAGGAGAGAAAGGCAAACCAAATTTGAGAGGAAGAGTTAGAGAGAGAGAGGCTCTACCTTCTCTCTAGATTTTTCGACGATCGGACCATCGATTTCCGGCGAAGCAAGGGGGAAGAGTTCATCCTCCGAGAGGTAGGGGTTTTTCTCCTACTTGGTTTAATCCTTGTCTAAGGGCCATTCAAATGACATGGGTTGTGTGAGGCCATAAGTGGCCGTTGTGAACCCCGTCAGACTTTGGGACGATTAATGCGGAGATTTGAACTATTTGGATGGTCAGGGGATTGATTTTGGACTAAGTAATTGTCCTTATGTCTTGGATTTTATGTTAGGGTTAAAATGAATAATGGTGTTGGTTTTCTTGCCCTAAGGGGAATGTTAGTTATGTTTTGAACCATGGGAGGCTGCCATATTGTGGTAGTACACGTGTCGAACTTTAGGCGGATTTTGGATAGTAATAGGGAACTGGTATTAAGTCCTTCAGATAAATTGTAGCCACATCGGTGAACTTGATGGTAAATTTTAATTTCTCAGGTGGATATCTGTAGCCCCAGAGTTATGGTCAGTTACCACGAGCAGTCTAGTGGAAGGAGCCGGATGGAGTTCGCCCCGGATGGTTTGTAGGAGCTAGGGTCATGCATGACCTCCAACTTCTAAAGGTCATAACTTCTTCGTTCGAACTCTGTTTCAGGTGTTCTTAGACTCTATGGAAAGACCATTGCGTCAGGATTCCATCCATATGCCTGTGGAGGCATTGGGTATTGGAGCTGGCCGGAAAGGGGTAATCGAGTAGGTCGGGGAGGCTGGTTGGGTAGGGCTGCCTATTCATGTATGACCTCTAATTTCGGAAGGTCATAACTACTTCGTCCAAACTCCGTTTTGGGTGTTCTTGGACTCTATGGAAAGACCATTGAGTCAGGATTCCAATCATATGCATGTGGATGGAATTGGGTCTTTTTGGGCTAGACGAAAGAATGTCGGAGTAGGTCGGGTGGTACGCGGGTAAAATTTGCCTGTTCATGTGACCTTCAACTTCGGAAGGTCATAACTTCTTTGTCCAAACTTCGTTTTAGGTGTTCTTGGACTATATGGAAATCTCATTGAGTCAGGATTCCATCCATATGCTTGTGGAGGGAATTAGGTACTAAGCAGCCATAAAGGGGGAAATCGGCCAGTCGGGTAAATTTTGGTCAGTAGAACGCCTGATTCATATATGACCTCAATTTCGAAGGTCATAACTAGCCGTCAATTCCGTTTCTGGTGTTCTTGGACTCTATGAAAAGCCCATTGAGTCAAGATTGCAACCATGTTCTTGTGGAGGACATTGGGAAATCAGGCCAGTTAGTGCTGGCCAGTTAGGTTGTGTGTTATGGCTTATGTGAATAACATGCAGTGTGAATTTCGTTAATATATATAAACATGCTGCTTGATATATTAACATGAATTATTGTGAAATGGCATATTGCATTTCATATACCTTTGAGGTAACCTAGAGCCGGTAGGCTATGAGTGCATGACATGAAAACATGGTTGTCAAATTAATTTTATGGAAATATTTTTTGAAGAATTCACGTAGAGAGTTATTGACGGTTAAATACCGAGGAGGATGACCCATGACTATTTCGGAGAGTTATCCAGCAATTCGCCTCGGAGGGTTGTCCAATAGAATTTTATTGGAAAATTGGTATTATGTTTTAAGAACAAAAACCTTTTATTTTGAAAAAGTGTTTCTCGCACCAGGCAGGCGTGTGTGAGGGAGTCGATGGGAAGGCTCGAGATGTGGGGATAGATTATTATCACATTCTCATCCATAACATGTAGACATTTGAGTAGGGACTTGTATGTTTTACTTGAATGTTTGGTGTGCCGTGCATGAGCACTTAGGTGAGTAACCCTTGTAGAGATTATCCTCTTGGGCTGCCACCTAGCCGTGAGATCCCCGCTTCCCGGATCTGGGATAGGTCTGGTAGGACGGTGCTCCTTAGAATTTGGGACTATAGACGGGTTGAACTGTGGCCTTAATTCATGTTTTGTGTATATATTAAAACGAACTAGTCTTAATATATGTTTTGTATTAAGAGTGATGTAATAACTCTTGAATCTATAGAAATGTATGGTTTTGTAACTACATGGACGAGTATGGATGATAGGCCCTATTGGGTCATCTTTCTCATGTATGAGTCTCATGAAATGAGACACACAGGTTTTATGCAAGTTGACGGTGGTCAATAGGACCACCGGGTCGGGGCGTCACACAAGGGTAGTCTCCCCTTAAGCACTTGTCGCCCGCTTGCGCATTCGGGAGGAAAATCCAATAGCGAGGCTAGACAGATCGTCCTCCACCTCCTCAGTTGGGTCACTAGCGTTTGGATCCACCCAATCCACAATGCCCTTTAACCTCGCACTAGAGGCTATAATCTTGTCATTCTTCTTCTTCTTATTTGCTTAGGGGTAGAGGTGGGGAGTCTTGTTTGTCAAGGCAATTGGTTGGTAGGGCATAGGTAGCTAAGGTTTCTTGAGCAGTCTTAGCTTGAGATGTGGCGGACCCTCTTGTGTAGAAATTTGCAGGATCAACTTTAGAAGGTCGAATGGGGACAAAATGTTCACCCTTGATCAACTCTTCTAACAACGAGTGGGGGATGATGGGACTATGTAAAGAAAGGGGCTAGCGCCTAACTCCACGCAAATTCTTCAGGCTGAGAGGGGCTCGTGATTGTGCTTTGCCTCGGTAATCTCAGATGGCGCGATCGCTCTATCTTGGCCTTCTCCCGAAGTAACTAGTCGGCCCGCGCACAAACACTCTGAGTCGAAGAAGGACATGTTAGGTGGGGATATAGAAAGAGCAAGCCCCATCGGGGTTGAGACAAATGCGGGACGTGAGGGGCGGATTCGGGGTTAAATGGGAGCCCGAGGCACAGGCGTCTCATACCATGACCATCTCACTAAAACAACCCCTTTCACCTCAGCCTTAAGGAAGTCGGGGAGCCGGTTACAAATTGCAGCCGAGGGCTATGGGCCGACATAGATAGCCGACCCTCAATCCTAGGCTTCAAAGTGTAGATAAAAAAAATCTTTACCAATGAAATATCCACCTAGTAGAGAAATTTTACGCTGTTGCAACCCCATTAAGATCAGATGTTCGGATGTGGCGTAGGGGTGCCCGAGTGGAAGTGTAGGAATGAAGCACCTGCTTGATGAGATAGGAAGTGAGACCGTGACAAAAGCTGCTCCAGTGAAATGGTGACTATCTACCCCTCCTATAGTTGAGATAGCCGCTCCGTCTAACAATTCCAGACTAATGTCATCAAGGACTTGATAAAAGGATCTCAACTCCTCTATAGACATAGTAGCGACTAGGCTGCTTGCAGAAGGCGATTCCTGGGGAGTCTTCCTCCTATGCCTAGCCTAACTGGTAGAAGTCTCTTCTTAACCTCTTGTCATACTATAAGGAAAAAAAAAAATGATCAACTTAAGGACCTTAAAGCAGTGAAGGCGTCAGAACCTTGGAGAGATAAAAGAAATCCCCATTTGGAGGATTATTAACCATAAAGAACGAAGAACCACACGAACCAAGAAGCTGCAGGGACTGTGGGATGACCACCAAACCTAGGAATATCCCGAGAGAAGCGACTATAGCTTAAAATGCAGGAACCTCATTGATGAGCAGTGGACGCACCCATAAAAGAAGCAAAAACTTTCTAAGATAGCGGAAGCATTTGACATGAAAACCTGATGGAAACAATGCAAGCGAAGTTTGTAAAAACTCACCAAGAAATTGAAAGATATCGAGGGCTTTGGTAGTCACTTTGGAAACAACGGTTTGCGAAGCATAGGAGAAAAGAAATTACCGTGAATTGAAAGGCTTTGAAATAGTAAAGGCGACATTCGAAGACCTAATCTCTGCTCTACGGGATGAAACATCAACAGGCACATTAAATGTGCCGTCAGAACATCATGCGTTGCAGACATATTCGGAAATGTGCGCTACCCACACGCTTTGTGACCAAACACGCTTCACCTTCCAATGCGTTCGATGTACGAATTAATTTTCCTGCCCTTTTGACTTTCCACACTTAAGGTTTAAAACACAATGGCCACCTGACTAACAAAGCCTGAGAATTCCGGTTGGGGAAAGGAACGTAATGAAGGGCCCTTTAGGCCCTGGGCCCACGTAATTACGAGATGTGAAGTAGCTGACCGCTCTTATATTAAAACCCGGAGGGCGCTACGTAGGCGGGAGAATCAAGCCGTCCCCATGAGGCGAGTGTCTTCTGAAGTGACTTGAGGTGAATTAGTCTAGAGTTTTAAGTCCCTCAGTTGGTCATCCTTCCGCATATGACAAGTTCGTTATGGATAAATGGATGAAAGCGGGAAATACGAAAAAGATATTTATCCGCAAATTTCCTAGTTTCCTAATGTCTTACTTCTCGAAAACATTAAACCTTGATAAGGAAAAATTAATCATTGATAAGGAATAATTAATCCTTGATAAGGAATGAGAGATTTTATCACTAAATTTACAAGATTTTCTTTCCTAAAAGTAAGGAGAGGTTCGTGTATAAATAAGGAAGACCCCCCACGAGGGGAGGGTAAGCAATTCCAATTGCACAAACTTTCTTCTTCTTCTTCTTTATCTTTTGTTGACTTAATCATTGGAAAGTGACCAAACCACCGTCGTCGGATCGCCCTTTTGCAGGTTCACGTTGCGTTGCGTTCTTGCGATACCTCGGTCGAACGATCAAGGTATTTCTTGGGTAAATCACATCTCTTTATTTTGAATATAATGTTTTTCTTTTTTTTTTAATGTGCTAATTATAGAAATCAATTCTTTTATTTTTTTATTTTCATTTTATAATCCGCCTGAATAGGAAATGACTTAAACGAAATTTATAATTTAAATTTTTTTTTAAATGGATAACGAAGCTAGGCAACTAACCGAAGTGTTCAAGAGAATTAGTTAGAATTTTGTTAAATGATTAAATAATCAATGTCTACGTTTGAATCCATCATTCATGGTAAAACTTGATCGAACAAGCTACTTGTCGTGGTTAGGAGACGGATCTCGTGTTACAACGGGGTGTCAATTACTACCCAAAAAAATAAAATAAAATAAACTCTTTATCCCTCTCTTCTCTTCTTCTCTTTGCTTTAATTCCACTTTTCCAATTTTAAAACTCTTTCCTTTTTTTGCACTTTTTGAACTAATCTAAACACTACCCTATAAATTAAATAAAAAAACAAACTCAAAATCAAGGAAAAATATCAAATGAATAATGACAAATGTGATTTTGAATTTTTATGGCATGTCAAATGACAAATGTGATAACTTATGAATTATGTAATTTTTTTCTTATATACTATTAGTCTATTATAATGCTTGACACCCAAATATAAAATCCTGGATCTTCCCATTGTTGTGGCGAACTCAAATGCTGAGAATCATCATCACAAATGATCCATGGTAAGATCCTTGCTTCTTCTTAGCTTCTTTTGAATTAGGCAACATAAATTTAGATTTACAATCTATGGCAACATCGAAATCGCCTCGTGACGTGTTAGATTTATTCATCTTTGAAAAGGAGTGATGAAAGAAATTATAGATCTGGACATTCCATCATAAATCTGAAAAATGAGGGTTAATTAAGTATGGTTGGAATTATGATGCAATTTCAAGTAATTAAACCAAAAAAAAAAAAAAAAAAATCAAAAGCCAAGTCAATTTAAGTCTCAAGGAAGGGACAATCAAAATGAACAACAATTTAATCATCAACACAAGAGCCATGGGGAGGCTATTTATAGCAATAGTGAAATTTTGGTTGATTTATTTTGAAAGCTTATTTTTACGATGCAAAATAAGGAGAACGTGTTTGGTTTTATTTTTCTTTTGAAAAAAGCATGGCTTATTTAAAGTAACGAAAAAAGCAACTAGAATTCGAGATAACATGAATAGTTTTCAAAGAACACAAAAATGATATTTTATCCGTTTTAAAAAATTGTTTTAAAAAACAGTTTTCAAAAACAAAAATCAAACATTATATAAATTAAAAAAACAAGAACAATTTTCAGAAAACACAACAACGGTGTTCTCTAGATCTATGTTTTCAAAAAATATTCTCAAAAACAGAACCAAACAAACCCATAACTTCCATAATAGAAAACCATAATGCCAAGTTTATGGAAAATATGGTCATATTGCGATTAATTATTTATACAATTTTGATCAAATTTATCAATCATCGATGAATGATCATTTTGATTGGAATTCCAACCATTGTTGGAAATAGAAGCTAGCTAGTATATGGATACTCGACCTCCAAATATTAAGAAATTGAATGCACATACCCAGCTTGCTAAATTAGATAAAGTTGTTATTGGAAACAACAATCATTTGAGTATCTCAAATATTGGACATTCTACAATTTTGACAGCTTCTCAATCCTTAGTTTGGAACCCAAAAAGTATTAGAGAAAAAATATAAAAGAAAATGATTGTTTCATATGAAACAAAAAATACAAAGGAAAAATGTTTTTTTCATATTTGGTTTCATTGTAAAAAATATAAAAGAAAATCAAATATAATCAAAATTCCTCGAAATTTTATATATTTTTAAATTTATTGTCCTTATATAATAGAGAGAAACAAATAAAATGAGTTTAAATAAACATTTATAATTAATTTATTAATTTTAAACCTATTTTTTATTTTCCTTTAAATTTTCTTTCCTTCCAATTTTCTTCTCCATTTTTCTCCCTATTTTCTTTATTTAGTACTTTTCGGGTTTCAAACGAAGCCTAGAATTAAAAGAATATTTTGCATATTCCATAACTTACATCCAATATGACCAATGTGAATAGTTTGTATAGACAATAATGTTAGCATCAAATTATTTTTTAATGATTTCATGATGAAGGATCAAGCTTCAAAGAAGAGTTTTCTTAAAGGCAAGCTAGCTTAAGCATGGTTTATACCAACTGTCCTCTTTAGTGCATGGTTAACAATATCAAGATTCTTGTTCTGGTGGTAATAAAATTTTTAGAAGAACATTAAGGACCATTATAAGGGTTTATTAGATTGAAGGAGATTGACGATGAAATTAATGATGATTGAGAGTGGTGGGGCTAGGATTTAAATGTCATTAGGAGTATAGGTTCAATAATTCATGTTTTGAAAAGATAATGAATACAAGATATGTCCCAGTTAAGTATTTAATGGTTTTAGTTGGGGCAAAATAAAACACTTGAGTTTGAATCTTTTGCGATGCAAAAATGAATTTTTTTGCAAAAAAATTGCCCCCCATTGGGACCTTAGGGGTTCCACCCTTGATTGCAAGGGGATTTTTAGAAAAATAATACAAAAATTAAAAATAAATATAAGAAAAACATAGTTTGAAAAATAATCCTAATTTTAATGTATTTTGTTCACATAGGATTTCCACATAGTATGAAGGTAAAAAAAGAAGTACAAAATGTCTCTTTAAAAGATACTTTCGGTCAAAATTCAAAATTTTAAAAATTACTAAAATCTTCATCTAACACTTTAAAGACACTTTTGGTCTAAATTTAACAATTCTGAAACTCTAGAAAGTGTCTCTTTAAGAAGCACTTTTAGTTTAAACTCATAATTTATGAAACTTTAGAAAATATATCTTCAAAAAACATTCATTTTAAACTCATAATTCATGAAACTTTAGAAAGTATTTTTTTAAAAGACACTTTGAGTTAAAATTTAAGGTTTTCAAAATTGTATAAAGTAGCTCTTTAAGAGACATTTTCCACATGATAAAAAGTACATTAAATTTAAGAATATTTCTCAACCTCTTGTATTTAAGAAATTTTTATTTTTATTTTCTGAGCTAAATATCGGAAAAGGCCTTCATTGCGAGTGGTGCAAAATGAGTTCTTTTTTTATTAGCTTCTCATAAAATTACCAATTATAAGAGTTACAAACCCGCATTCAAATGGAGATTTTGTTGGTAAATACCGAAGAATTAATAGTCAATAATCCATAATTAAAGAACGCAACATATATATATACAGCATAGAGATGGAATTCGAACAAGAGAAAGAGATGTTACAGTTTGCAAGCGAATAAAACAGCATCATTAATATTGTTTAATAACTTGCACTGGCCGGAGTAGCACAAATAGTGGGAGAAATGTAAACAATATTTGTAAAAACTTATATTTTTTGCTAACTACAAAAAAACAAAGAGTTACGAAAAAGAAAAGGGCATAAAAAGCCTTCAAATTTAGAAAATAAATAGTAAATTTAGAAGCATGGCTTGTTTGGGCATGTTTGGTTATTATTGAAAACTAATTTTTAGGAGAACAGGTTTGGTTCACTGTTTTTCATTGTTCCAAAACATTGAGAATACATAAAAATCAAATTAAGAAAACAAAACAGTTTTATAAACACCAAATGATGTTTTAAAAACTATTTTAAAATAGAAACCAAGTATACATGCCCAAAGATTATCATCCGGAAAGTTGATGGCACTCACGTGAGTAGTCGTGAGGGTCACATTTTGGTTTAGGTTTACCACGTGGGTTTTTACCGCCCTCGCAAGGTTGTTGGCCATTATGTCCACAAGCAGTAGCAGGCTCCTTAATGTAGACCGCTTGGACAGTGAAATAATTGGGAATGGAAGAATCCAGCAGCATCCTCTTGTTTATTTCAGAGTCCATCAAGAATTCCTCCTCCTCCTCGGCCATGTCGCCGACCAACCACTCCCGGTGGTCGGCGGCGCCGCCCTAACTCGTGGAGGTTGGCCAACTGGCACAGAGGTGACGCGACTCTACGGAACATGGCCAAGGAGGACGACGACCATGATGGGTACTAACAAAGAAGGACCTCTTCTCACTTCAACTCCCATATTTTCACCTGCAGATGAGAAAAAAAATAGAGGAATATATTAGGAAAACACTGCATGACCCAACTTGTGTGGGACTAATTATATACAATTGTCGGCACTAAGGACAAAAAAAAAAAAAAAAGGGGGAAAATTATATTATGGGTATCAATTTGAAAAATCAGTACCAACAAATCTTATTTGAAGTGAGAAGAACATTAAGGAGCATTATAAGGGTTTATTAGATTGAAGGAGATTACCGATGAAATTAATGATGATTGCGGGCGGTGGGGTTAGGAACTAAATATCATTGGGAGCATATGTTCAATAATGCATGTTTTGAAAAGATAATGAATACAAGCTATGTCCCAAAACATAGTTTGAAAAATAATCCTAACTTTAGTGTAATTTTGTTCACATAGGATAAAGGTTAAAAAAAAAAGTAAAGATGTTATTTCAAAATACACTTTTATTTAAATTCAAAATTTTAAAAATTATTGAAAGTGAATCTGACACTTCAAAAGACATTTTAGTCTAAATTCAAAATTTTAAAAATTATTGAAAGTATATTTGACACTTCAAAAGACAATTTGGGTCTAAATTCAATATTTTTGAAAATCTAGAAAATGTATATTAATGACTTTTCAGTTTAAATTCATGGTATGAAACTTTAGAAAATATATTTTTAAGTAATACTTCAGTTTAAACTCATCAATTTATGAAACTTTATAAAATGTTTTTTAAAAACCAACTTCTTTCAAAATTTGAAAGTATTTATTTCAGAGACACTTCATCATGGTAAAAAATCGTTAAATTTAAGAATATTTCTTTTGTATTTAAGAAATTTTATGAAACTAAATATTGAAAGCCTGATTGCGAGTGGTGCAAAATGAGTTCTTTTTTATCAGCTTCTCATAAAATTGCCAAATTATAAAGTTATGAACCCATCGTTCAAATGGAGATTTTGTTGGTAAATACTGAAGAATTAATAGTTCAATAATCCATAATTAAGAACGCAACATATATATATAGAAATGGAATTCGAACAATGAGAAAGAGAAGTTACAGTTTACAAGCGAATAAAACAGCATCATTATTGTTTAATAACTTGCAGCCGGAGGAGCACAAATAGTGGGAGAAGTAAACAATGTTGTAAAAAGAAACTAAATTTTTTTCTTACTAAAAAGAAAGAGGAAACTTAGCGTTCTTTGAAAATGAAGAAACGCGAAAAAGCAAATTTGAAGGTAATTATAGCCACCAATTTCTTACTTTTATTATTAGATTATTTCAGCCTCCATTCAACATTTACATTTCCGTGATTAATAGTATATTTGTTGTTTTATTTAACTGAAGGTTTGGCCATTCTTACGGTGTTTACTCTTATGGATTGATGCTATAATTCTTGGCAACATTTATAATTGGATTGGTAAAAAGCCACCTGAATATTCTTTGTAGTAATATTCCACAGGTCACTCACAATCCCAACAGTCGGCACTAAAGGAAAAAAAATCATGTTGTAATAGTATTTAGATTTAATATGAATATAGAGTTTCTTGTTAAACATGGTATTATAGCTTGATCTGTCATAACTCATGAGGTCTTGAGTTTGATTCACATTTATTGATTTGAAAGTCCAAAATAGACCTTGACTTAGTTATTAAACGATTATACGGGGCATAGAAAAAGGATCAGGTTCGAGTTTTGTGAGCCGCGTTATAAGCCGAAACAAGATGTAATCCTTAGTGAATAGATGTCGATTTTATTTCATTTAGTGATGGTGTATTTTCTTCAGAATAATTTCATTTTTGTCCAGATTAATTACGTCTGCCATCTTAGCTTAAAAGAGCATAAAAAGTGTCCAAATAAAACGAATAGAAGACAACGGAGGTCTAGAGAATATAATTTTAGTAGGGGTTGGGATTGTCGGGTAATAATGCATGTACTACCTGAAAAATATACATATTTTTTGTCTGAATAGGACCATGGAAAGAAGATAAGATTTCTCAGGAGCTCCAATTAAGAAAAAGAAAAATATACATATTTTTAATGTAAATAATACCTAAAAACTTTCAATTATTTGTTCAACAAAACTACATTTATCATGTAAAGAAGTTGCAAGTTAAATAACGATTACTTGCAAAAAGTTTCAACGAACGGAAGATAATTTTTATAGCAACTTCAAATTCATTTCACTTTTTTCCTTTATTTATATTCATAGTGAAATACAAAAATAAAAATATTTTCCTTAATAATTTGCCAAACTAGACATAATTAAAGAAGAATATATAAGTTAAAAATTTATCATTTTTCTTGGAAAAAGGTTAAAAAGTGAATTTTTCACTAGTATTTTTTTTAAATTAGCTTTTTGTTGTGGCTTGAATAGGAGAAAAGTTTTATAATAATTTTCCCATTTGAAGTAACTGACATAGTAGCCTCACATCAATGTATCCTTTTAATAAGTAAGCTAGCTCTTGATTTATACCAAATGTTTAATTTGATTACGAATATTTCATATATGTTATTGCATTGACATGGTTTTTAATTAATAGTGCTCTCGATTCGCCACCCAGGTCACGCATTTACTCCCCTTTGACTTTATTCCTTGTTTAGTATGTTGTACAAGAAATCAAAGCAAGATGAATTAATAGAAACAGGTATAACAAAAGATATGGAAATCTACGTATGATAAGAAAATTTTTTATTTTTCGTATATTCAAGAGAAGGAATTATACATACCTTATATCTGATATAGAGTTACTTAAACTAGGAAAGTGATATTCTGACTTTAATTACAATCAAGGAGATAATTTTCTGTACACAATCCCATATTTCATTCCTGAAATCATGGGATTCTTTATTTCTTCTCGTAACACGCCCCTCTAGTTAGAGCTTGAATGTCGAGAACGCCAAACTTGTTGAGAAGGGAATGAAAGGTGGATGAGTTGAGTGGATTGGTGAATTCGTCGGCAAGGCGGCAGGATTGATGGAAGATGAGCATTAACTATGTCACTTGATTGGTCGTTCTTGAACAACGTGACAATCGATTTACATATGTTTGGTTTGTTCATGATAAAGTTGGATTGGCGTGATATGAGTGCAAACTTCACTATCCGCCTTGATTTGGCAGGTTGTGGATGCTTTACCTACAAATATTCCAATAAATACTTAAGCCACATAATCCCACATGTAATGTAGGCCATTGCTCGATATTTTGATTATGTTGATGACCGTGAGACTATAGTTTGTTTCTTAGTTTTCCATGAAATAAGAGCTTCACCAAGGAATACATAATAACTAGTTACAGAATGTCTTGATTAACAGACATTGATCCCGATTAGCATCACAAAAATCCCTTTAGTAGTAAATTGTTTCCGTACGGAAAAAATAATCCTTGTCCGAGAGTGCCCTTAAGGTATCGTAAAGATGATGAACAACATCCAAATGAGGGCTTTCTTGGTTCTTGCATAAAGTGGCTTAAAATATAGGCTGAATAACTTATCTACGGCTTAGTAATAGTAAGATAAATAAAGGCGTCGACCAATCTTCTATAGGTAGATGGATTCTTCAATAAATCTCCTACTATAGGTAGGAGCTTATTATTTTCTTCCATGGGTGTTGATAATGGTTTGGCCCTATGTCACGCCCCCGATCCCGATTCGACCCGATTGGCGGATCCAAACCGAAGTCCGGGGCGCGATACTATCTATACTATATATTATACTCTACTGTACTGGGACTCTCATTGACTTGTTCTTTCGGAGGCGTACACATGCACATGGGTTATCTGAATAATTTTACGTAATAACAAAAATCATTTATATATATATCTGAAAAGAACTACCCACTTGCAGAATTGGTGTCCATCACAATCTATACACATATACACGAGTCCCTTTTACTTATAAATCTGATTTCTATTACAAAACATCGAGGAGATTGCGGAGCGTATTTGGTGAGCACCTATCTACGAGTCGGCTGCTTTGCTGATGTGGAATGTCTGATATTACAGCCTTCTCTTCGGTACCTACGGAATGAACAGTGCTAAACTCTACGCTTAGTGGGAACATAGCATGGACAACCACCCCGGTAAGCGTATCCATGACTTATACATATGCATTTATATGCAATCTAAACATATTTCTATAGCTTAAATTCCTTATCATCTTATATTCTATTGCATGTCAAACTTTTTCTATTACATGTTCTATATCTTTGGCATATCGCCTTTACTTATACTTTTTCTATATTCCTATTTAGGTACCTTACATATTCCTGTGCTTATCATGTCTCTAGTCACATGTCTTTTTCTATCTTTAGGTTCTATGTCTTTTATTGTTCTTTGTACTATTAGTATATCATATCATTTATTATCTATCACAAATACTTTGTATTTCTTGTCGCTAAGCATCCTTCGTATACTTGATCTTATTTCATCTTATTTCTTGTATCATGTTCTTTGCAGTTTCTATGCTTTTTCATGTCTCGTATACTTTCATATAACCTATCTTATACTATCCTGTACGTTTATCTACATTCTTATACTTTTATATCCTTTGTTCTTTCCATATGTCTTTTAACATATAAGTCTTTTCATATTTGTAAGTCATGTCTATTTCTATGTCTTTGGCATATGTTATATCTATACTTTTCATACATACATGTTCCTTGCCAGTACTATCGCGTACATTCATATTCTATCATCATCTACTTTGTGCTTTAGTATACTTTCATTACTTTTCTTGTGTTCATATACTTATTTTATCTCAAGTTATCGCATGCTTCTTTTTGTTCTTGTAGCTGTACATCTTTGTCAGCATTAAGCGATCTTATCTTATATATCATATCATATCCTTATGCTTTCATATACATTTCCTTTTAATGTATACTTTTCCTTTTCTTTTATATTCATATGCCAAATACCTTAGAAGTGGATTCGAAATAGCTGAGTGTGCAGAAGGTACTATCCTTTGTCTGACGGTGATTTTGGTCTATTAATGGTGACCATGCGGGGCCACCTGATCAAGCGGGATCTATGTCGCCGACCTGACGGGACCTCGATATCTGTCTATGAATATCTTTGCGACAAGCATCTTCCCTATAGGCATGCCTATCTGTCCCTCTACCAAGTTCTAAGCGATTGATGATCGGCTTTATTACGTTTTTGTACATATCTCATAGCATGAATAACTATTATTATCATAATTCTTATACAATATATACTATCATTACTTTACTCTGTATTAATTCTCAATATACGTAGTTTCATATTAGGTTCTCATATATCTATATAGCCCATATAGTCATATCTCTTTATATCATTTATACATTTCTATCATGATTTAGCTATTCTTTGTACTTTCTATATTTATCATGTAATTTTACTCATTCACATTTCATATATGTACTTATCATTTTATGCAAATGTTCTCATTCTAAGCTTTGTAAATCTTTACTTATCCATTGTTCTTATCATTTATGCCTTTCTACCATGTGTTCCTAGCATGTTCCATCTTATTCCTTCCGGTATATCTATCTTATATTCCTATCATTTACATATTCACATCATGTCTTTATCTATTCATATACTTTCTATATTTTATCACATATTCCGTCTATTCGTTTCATGTATGACAATCATATGTTCACAACATATAAATCTTATATTCCATATGTGCCTATCAATTGTGTACTTTTTAGACTATCGTATCTTATGACATATATCTATCATATCTTATCATATCTTATGACATACCTATGTATCTTACCCAACATATCTTATATTAATACTCGTATTCATGTTTATGAACATATATCATGTGCATTTTCTATATTTTCCTTGTTTCATAGGCTATTACATATAACCTTCATATACTTATGAAATTATGATGTGTATGAAATCACCTCATTCATATATTCTTATTCCTCTATGAATCTATTTTACTTAGGAATTGGAATCAATCCATTCGAATCATCCAAAATAAAGTTATGGCATTTTTATGCCAACTAGTCATTTTACCGATTTTTCTAGGGACAGTTTGTATTACTCATTTCCGGGGTCTTAACTTCATGTTACGACATGTCGCTACATCTTCGTTCATCTAAGGTCTTGAGGTTATTACAACTGGAGATCACCCAGTCGAGACAGACTCACGTTCAAATCCGAAACGGCTGGAACTTCTCTATGATCAACCTGATGCAGAGATTGGCTTGCACATGGCCCACTTTGAGTGAATTTTGGGCCCACTTAGAGTCATAATTGACGATGTCTATTTCTGTATGGATGGATTTCAGCAGAAGTCTATTTAATTGGCACTTTAATTACTAAATCGGATAAGAAATGAGCAAATTATGGCCAAAATAAAACTGGTCGAAATTGGAAGCAGTATCAAGTGTCTTGGGGTACACACCCCTAAAGTGTCTGCCGGTACACTTTGGCCAAAAATGACCAGAACACAAAGTGTATCGGTACATGTTCAAAGTGTGCCGGTACACATGACTTAGAAGAATACCAGGAATGTGTCTTTTCTCCCCTTTTCCATATTTTGATCTCGATTCAACTCTATACTTTATATACACCTCAAGACCACTTCAAATTCATCTGCACCAGTCTCTTTTCTACTCAATTTATCATTCAATCCTTCTCTTATTTCAAAGACCTATCATGAATTACTTAAAAATCATTTCTAATATGAGTTATAACCCGTACACAAACCAAACATGATGTTTAGTTGGGGTTCATTCTAAGCCTAACTCAAAGACTCTCAATTAACCATGAATCCATCCTAGAGAGGATTCTATGATTATCTTGTACCATATGGGGTTTTATCAACCCTATTTTCCAAGAATCCAAGGTTTGGATACAATTCTATAAAACCTAACTGGAGATAAGCTATTAACCATAACAAGCCTTAAAATTCCATGTGATCCATACAAAATCCAAAGTTCCATACCTTTTTGATTGCTTGAACTTCTCTCCTTCTCTTCTTCTCTTCTCTTATCTTGTACTCTCTTTCCCTCTCCCTCTCTCTCTCTCTGTTTTGGTCTCAAAATGAGAGACCCGATTTGTTCATATCTCATATTTGTATTTAAAGCCATGTTTGGCCAAGTAAAATCCATTTTTTTGTTTTAAGTTTCCTTGTTGCATCTTGGTCCTTAAACTCCTTTCTTTTTAAGCCCGATTTATATCGTATTCTAATTTAACCCCTCATCTTTCCTCTTTTATAACTTTCATATCCTTTTTAACAAATTACAAGATTGCCCTTGTATCTTGTAAACTTTCCCGGTCTCTCATTTTATTTTCCGAAAATTCTAACGGCTTTTAAATATACCTAAACAAATCCAAAGCGCTAGAACATATTTTGGGATGTTACACCCTAAGTAAGCCTTCTTCATCTAAGATATCAAGAGTATATTTTCGTTGGGATATGGAAATCCCTTTAGGGGAACAGGCAACTGCAATACCAAGGAAATACTGTAGTTGTCCAAGGTCTTTGATCTGGTGGCATGAAGAGACTCCTTAAGGAAACAATTGCATTTTCATCATTGCTAGTTATGATCATGTTGTCTACATAGATGAGCATGGTGCAAAGATACAAAGAATCTTGTGAAAAGTGGTCTTAATGCCCAGTTGATGATAGCCATCTTGTTGAATAAATTTGTAAAATTTACAGGAAACCAACTATACGAGAGGCTTGTTTAAGCCCATATAGTGACTTTTTGAGTCGGCATACCATAGGTATCTCCCTCGATGGCCTTAAGGCGAGGGAAAATTGCACTCTCTTATTGAGTGATCGCCATTGAGAAAAGCATTATGAACGTCCATTTGGTAGAGTGATTACTTCCTAGGAACAACTATAGCAAGCAAGCATCAAATTGTGGATTAGTTTGGCAGCACGAGCAAATGTCTCATATAGTTGATCCTTAAGACCAACGATTATATTGGTCAGATCACCAGGATACGATAAATCACAAGGCTTCGATCTTGAATCATTGGCCTGAGATGATTCGGTCGAGATCAGGTTAACTAGAGTCCTTTCCAGTTCTCATAGAAATAAAAAAGTTGATTTACAGTACATTCTCAATATGTTTTTACCCATCACAACAAAAAAACCATTTATTTTATAGAAATATGAGATTTCTCTTTAAAAGTAAAAAAATCAACACTTTTTTCATTATCTTACCTCGATCAATGAGTTTTATTACCCTAACCGATATACTGATGCCATGATGGTGAGTGGAAATTGCAACTCTCATTGAGATGATCTGGGAGGCCAATGATGGAAGGGTCATTTGTGTTGTAACTGTGACAGCAAGAGTGGCTCGATGAATGATGTTGAGTTTTAGATTGGTGCGAATTGTGTGTGTGAGGATGTGAAGATGAAGGAGGAGGGCAGAGGCAAAGCCACAAATGGCGACCCAAGAAGGACGCGAGAGTTGTGAGAATTTGACAAATTTATTGGATGGTTTATTAAATGGGGAAGGTCGGTTAGTACCCTAATTAATTGCTAAATTTTATATTTAATTACAATATTGATAGAGAATTGTATCTGTGATACTAAACTTAGTTTTTTATACCAATATTAAAATTAGTTAAGTAATAGCTTTTTAAAAGTTTAGTTGTCAAAAAGTTTGGCGAAATTTATCTTTAGTAATAGATTATTATTTTAAATTAATTTGAAGATATATAAATTAAATCTTTTCATAAAAAGATAGTGATTATATCTAACCCAACATAAACTATTATGTTCGTATCAAGTAACAAATAATTTCCTTTCAAAATGCTAAAATAACTTATATTTTACAAATATTATTATTGTATTATATTATAATAATTATAATTCTTGTTATCTAATGCTCTTGTTAAATAAAATTAATTAATTTTATAATACAAGTATTTCTAATAATTTATATAATTTTGAAATTTCTGCTTTTATTTACTTTTTTAATTTACGTATCGTCGATATAAAGCGATATATCGAAGACCCGTCGTCTCAAATGCTTCGAGTTAATGGCCGATCCGCTACTTTGTGAAGTAGCGACCGAGGAAAATGACGTGGGACGGATGGGTACTAACAAAGAAGGACCTCTTCTCATTTCAACTCCCATATTTTCACCTGCACGTGAGGGTGTTGCAGATGAGAAAATAGAGGAATATATTAGAGAAAACACTGCATGACCCAACTTGTTTCAACAGGACCAATTATATACAATTTTCGGCACTAAAGGACAAAAAAAAAAATCTTGCAAAATGATTTGGTTGTTAAATGTGCATTTCTTACAAGCATGTGTTTTATATGAATTTAATACGCTTTAACACTCTTTTCACGTGAAATACATATCTCGCAAAGGCGGCTTTTATGATCAGTACCACGTCATGTTAAATTACTAAGGTGATATTTGTTTTTGAGCATCTTGAAAACTATTGATTTAGCATTAAAATGTTATTTTAAAATATTTACGATTTATTGTTGAAATTTTTTAAAGGTTCTATCGAAAAAAGTAAAAATATTTGGTTTTATTCGAGAAAAATCGTTTTTATTAAAAATAAGAAAAACAGCCGTTACCTAACGAGGAAGAACTGTGATACAGTATTAGAGATGTGATGGGGTTTGGAATGACTGGCCCCATCCCGACCGCTCGTTTATTTTAAATTAAACTTGTGTCATTTAAAAATTAAGCAGGCGAGAAGAGGATAGAGAAAATTCTCAGCTCGTCCGTTTACGTTTGATTTTGTTTTTTATTTTTATATTTGTTTTTATTTTGTTATATTAAAATTAATATATTTCATAAAAAATAAAAATATTATAATTTATAAATTATTTATTAAAAAACATTCTAATTATTATTATTATTTCTATTAAAGTATAAAAATAAAATAATAAAAAAATTATTTTTAAAATATAATCGGGGTGGGGCGGAGTACTTGATATAAGACATCTTGAAGCATGCCGGATTTGAGAAAATAAACTGAGCTTCTTAAAGCCCGATTACAATTAAATGAGCTTCGTTTCGTTAAGAATGAGGCGGGGCCGAGCAAAAATAATCCGTCTGTTGTCATTCCTACTACGCTACGATATTTAAAAAACAAACAAACATCTTAATATTTATTAAATACTTGTCGGCATTAAAATTTAAAAAAATTATATTGACAATATTAACTAAAAAAACAAGCCTTGCACTAGCTTCTCGCAAAAGTTCGAGCATAGCTTTTTGGGTTTAATATGAATATCATGCTTTTAACATGATTTAATATGAATATATCAGATAAGCTTGAATTTTTAGGAGATTTAGTCGTTAAACATGGTATCAGAGTTTGGTCTAGCAAGAGGTCTTGAGTTTGATTCCTCTTTTTGAAAATTTGAATATTTGAGCCTTATTTATTGATTTGAAAGTCCATAATCAACTCCCACTCTCTATGCAACTTAAGGAGGGTGTGTAGACATGATATTCATATTAATTAGATTTCTGAGTTTGAGTTTTTAAAATAGTTGATTGTTTAACATATGTGCTTTATAAAAAAGAAAGATAATATAAGTTAGTAGTATAGATTAATTAGGGATTACTTGAAAAATTAGAAGGCTTATGTTAAATCAATTGAATGGCTTAATATGACTTAATAGCAATTTAAATTTGGTAAGCCACAAACTCAACCACCACAAATATCTCAACTACTTGAATTACATGAACTAAAGGTTTTGACTGAATTTGGATGAGTGGTTATATGATATTTTGTATTTCCAAATTTGTGATTAGTTCTTATACGAAAAGAGCATCTTTTCTGTTTTTTTATTTTTTTTATTTTAAGCTTTGATTGAGACTATCAAAGTCACTAAATAAATTAATAATATTTATTAAAATAATGTAACATCATAACTTAAATTTAAAAATAGCTTCATATATTGATGGAAAATAGTTAACTTTTTCACAATCTCATATATTTTTATTCAAGTCAATGAGGCATCTCTCAATAGTTAAAACTTTGGATGGGCATAAGGAAAGGATCAAGTTGGAATCTTCGTAGAAACTGGCTCTTATATTGGTGTAATACAAAGTAAATAAATGTCTATTTTTATTTAATTTTTTTCATTTAGTGATGGTGTATTCTTACAACTATAATAATTAATTCCAGTTTTGTCCAGATTAATTAAGTCTGCCATCTTAGCTTAAAAAAGCATAAAAAGTGTCCATATAAAACGAATAGAACCCAACAGAGGCCAATAGAATATAATTTTAGAGGGGATAGGGATTGTCGGGTAATAGTGCATGTACTGCCCTTGGTTGATGAGAGCCAATAACGATATCTGAATAGAACCATGGAAAGAAGATAAGATTTCTCAGAAAATTTCAATTATTTGTTCAACAAAACTACATATATTATGTAAAAAAGTTAGGAGGTTTTTTATTTTTTATTTTTCAATTTTTTTTTATTGAATAAGAAGCTAAAAGTTAAATAACGATTACTTGCAAAAAGTTTCAAGGAAAAAAGATATTTTTTATAACAACTTCAAATTCATTCCCTTTTCTTTTATTTATATTCATAGTGAAATAAAAAATAAAGTATTTTTCCTAATAATTTGTGAAACTAGACATAATTAAAGAAGAATATGGGAGTTAAAAGTTGTGTATTTTCTTAGAAAAGGTTAAAAGTGAATCTTTCACTAGTTTTTCTTCTTTTAAATTAGCTTTTGTCATGACTTGAATAAGAAAAGTTTTATAAGAATTTTCCGTTTGAGTAATAACGGTACGTATTTCGTATATACTTTTTAATAAGTAATTTTGTAAGCATGTATAATAGAGATAGTGTACGATCAAATCTTTGTAGAGGGTGTATAAGAGTACAAGTGTCACGTGTAATATTTTGGAGATAAAATTATGAAATGATAATTTATGAAACCGGAATGTGAAGTAATAAAAGGAAGTGAAGTGTCGTTTAAGCGAAAGGATATGAAAAGCATTAAGCATTGTAGAGATGGAAATTTATCCTTATAAATAACAAAAGTTGATCTTAAAATTCGTGGGAGATAGAAGGACTTAATTGTAATTAGAAGAGACTGATATTATAAAAGAGAGACAAAAACCAAGAATTTCATTTTGATACCAGAAATTCTGTGGCTTAGTAGGAGGAAGAGAGAGCAAGAAGAAGGGGAAGGAGGAAGAAGAAAGGGAGAAGACCAAAATTCAAGGTATGTTTGTCTTAGAATCAAGTGTATTTGGATTCTTAAGGTTTTGGTATGGAATTAGTTTCCTCCTTTGAATTACAGGTTTTGTCACGAGATCCATGAACCTTTTGGATTATTTGGGGTTATGAGGTAAAACCCGATTGGTGGAAAATAAACGTGGAATGTCAAATTATGTGGTTTATAAAGAATTGGTGGACCTTAGGTAGAGTTCTTGGATTTTCACCTAGGTTTTGTGGTTTTGAGTTCAAGCCAATGATTAGTGTTGTGGAGTTTTAGATGAATTCTATGTAAATTTTGAGGTGTTATAAGATTATCTGAGTTGTATGAAGTGATTGGTAGCAAAAGTGGCCAAAATAACAAATCGAGGCAACATTTGGATGTACGATTTACGTAATACGAGGGGGTATGCGGTACACACCCCACCGAAACCCGACATGCCGATCTGTCGCCATGAAGTGCAACATGCATGGTACATGTCCAGTATGCCGGTATGTCTCTTCACAAAATGCGAGAATCTTGTATTTTTCGATTAATTAAGCCCGAATTCGTACACCGATAGTTTAGGAACCTTATTAAATGATTAAGATAGGTTCGAGATCAAGATTGGAACTTCGACGAAAGCGTTGCGTACCTCGTCGCCTCGTGATGTCGTTGAGTGTGGTAAATTAAGTATGTTAAGTTATGCGATTACGTAGGCAATTAATATTTTACGTATTAGGTTGAGTGTGTGAGTTAAAAGCAAAGGCGGGAAAGTGGGCTGTGCTCAAGTTTGTAAGCAAAGAAGTGAGTGTTCTAAACTCATTTTCCAAACAGTGTATTATTATTATTATTATAAAGCGTTTGTTGGTATTTCATGGTTTTGATGTCAAACCATTTTCAAGAAGCAAACAATGAATTAGAAAGCAAGCGAATGGTTTAGGTTAAACCATTTTTTGAAAAACAAGCATTAGTTGAAAGAATAAATGGTAAAACCATTTCGAGTAAGCAAGCGAGTAAGCGAATGGTTTTGAATAAGTAAACCATTTTTCAAGCGACGAGCAGCGAAATGGTTTCGTTGTAAAACCATTTTCAAAGAAACAAGCAACGAAACATAAAGAAAATTTCACGCAGCCGGGGAGGGCCAGCTACCTGGTTCTAAGCGAAGCGACGGTTGGGGTATTTCGTGCGTGCACGGTGGTGTTAGGATCTCAGCATACATGCATTGTAGTTTTGCACAGTGTGAGCTTAGGTCATCGTCGTCGTTTAAAGGAAGGCCGTGGCATGCCATGAGTATATAAGGTTATGAGCTCTAACTAAATTATGGTGATGGCGACAGTGGGGTCAATTCCACCATATTCACGAGAAAAGGTGATCACGAACAAAGGTCCTTCCAGGCACGGTTGATGCCGCGAGGCTCCGTGTTCACTAAGTGCAATGAGAAAAATAGGCCTCGATGGTTGATGTTTACTCGCGTGATATCTGGTTTTGAAAAATCAACCATTGGTTCCTGGTCATGAAGCTTCCGTAGAGTTTTAAAAACAAGCGGTTAGAGCGAGCTCAGTTTAGATTTCTAAAGCATTCGGTTGAAACCAGCTCACGTGGGATTTTAAAGCAAGCGATTGAGCCGGGCTCAGTTTATTTTCAAGCATGCAGTTGGCCTGAGAGCTCTGTTTTTATGAAAAAGTTTTGAGAAAACTTTAAAGCAAGGTTTGTAGAAAGGTTTAAAAGACATTTCAGAAAGATAAAACAAACAAGCAAGAAAGTTTTATAAAACTTCTATGAAGCAAGCTTAATAAAGTTTTATAAGCTTTTAAGTAAGTAAAGCAAAGCAAGCAAAGTATTAAAGTTTATTAAACTTTTAAAAACAAGCAAGTACAAAAGCAAGCAAGCAAGAAAAGTTTTAGAAACTTTTAAAGCAAACCAAGCAAAGTAAAGCTTGGAAAATATTTGTAAAGAGAGTTTTACATTTTAGAATGTTTCGGAAAAACCAAAACATTTTATAAAAACGCCACACTCAACGGGCTCGTTTAGCTCATTATTTTGTATTTTAAAACTATTTTCCAGATGCAGTATGCAAGGCGGCTGGAGCACAATAGGATTTGTCAGAGCATTGTACAAGTGCTGTAATTAAGAATATTATGTAAGGAAAAGACTTTGAATATGTATAATGGAACATATGTATGTACATAGTATAATTTTGTGAGAATGTGTTGGTATGCTGGTTGCCATGTTTGAATATAGTATAAATTCGATGTATACATGATTTGGAATTGTGCTATATGCAGCCGTCATCTTTGATGAGGTTTTCTATTTGCTAAGATTGCAAATCCTAAGTTAGAAAATAAGAAGAAATTTTGCTCGAGGTTTAAGCAAGCAATGCGGCTTAGCTTCATAGGGATTTCTGAGTCGTTAGAATTATGGTGAGGATTTATATTAGCGGCACGCCCGCCCGGCCGGAAGGGGTGGGGGTGTGTCAGGTGGTATGGAACGCAGTATTGGTGACCATGCATGTTTAAGTTCAAGTACAGTACATATCAAGTGATTGAAGTATTAAACGGTTGATATTTTGAGTGGTACGACCTTATCGGGAAGAGGGCGTAGAGGTCTTCCTAGAGTTATTCAGGCGGAGTTTAAGGTGTCTTGGAAGTACCTGAGAGATGAGCACGTAGTAGGTTCCACTCACAGCCTCTATGAATCGACCTCGCGGTCGAAATTTGGTTAATGCGGGCCCGGAGGGCTCGAGTGCGAGGATTGTTCTGACGAGCAAGTTGCATAGATTGCCGCGGATAGTAGCCATAGCGACCCGAGTCAGCGATCGCGACCTCCTGCGCCACCCTAGAGAGTTATGGAAGAGCCCAGGGAGGTCGATGAGAGGAGTACAAGCGGGCGCCCAGAGCCATGTGACGGCCGATGGATGATCCAGGCAACTTTGGTTATGGCTGGGTCGGGGTAAACAAGGTTTACGGGTTATGGGAGTACCTTGCGGATGAAGCGAGTCTTGTTTTCAGTTTTTTGATGGAAGACAAGGCTGGGGTAGTGGGATGCGTGAGAGGGAGGTATCTTGATGGCATAACGGGATAATTCCAACAAGGAGTTCAACATTAGGTTCTTTCCTCAGAGCCATAAGGATTTAAAAATTGAGGACTTCTTTAAATTAGAACAGAAGAACATGTCAGTGTCAGAATATGAGAAGAAGTTCTCGGAATTAGTTAGATTGGTTCCCTATATTCAAGCGGATGAAGTCCTGAAGTGCAAAAGGTTTTTATCAGGATTACAACACCGGATCAGAGTGCATTTATCAGTGGTTCCTCAGAATAGATTTGGGGACTTAGTTGAGGCCGCTTTGAGAGTTGAGCAAAGTACCACAACTATGTATCGAGTAGAGCGGGAAAGTAAGAGTAAGAGGAGTGCACCGGCACTTCCCAGCACAAGCTTCAGGAATAGTACAACGGAAAGAGGAACAAGGGGCGGAGGTTATAGGAGGCCGGGGTGCGGTCGGAGGGTTTGTCTCACAGTCGGGGATCGGTGGGGCCCCGGTTGCTACTTGGGTGGCACTTAGAGCATTCCGCCCATCTGTCATATGTCGAAGCTTGACACCATGGGGAGTGTAGGAGATTGATCTGAGGGTGTTTCCCTTTGTGTCGGAAGGCCATTTCATTAGGAATGCCCTCGGTGATTGGTGCGGAGACATCGTGCTTGATCCCAGCTACCTGATGCCGGAGATGGCGGCTCATAAGTCGTCGGGAGAGGTGTCCCAAGCGGAGGGGCGCCACGGTAGCGAGGCCGGTGGTCGTGGTGAAGGTAGAGCGGTGCGGGGATACAAACGAGCCCTTTTCGGGCGGAGTATATGTTGTGACTCGAAGATCACGGTCACGACTCGGATGTAGTGCTTGGTATTATTTCTATCCTTGATCATGATGCATATACCTTAGTAGGCCCGGGAGCTACGCATTCATTTGCATCCGGCAATTCTTAGATCGTTGTCGGATAGAGACCCAACCATTGGGGTTATATGAGGTTCCCTTCCGGTAGAATCCGTTACTCGCGGACAGAGTAGTCAAAGATAGTAAAGTTCTGATTGGGGGACAGGAGTTTTTAGCGGATCTTGTAGCTTTAGATATGAGGGACTTTGATGTGGTTCTCGGTATGGATTGGATGTCTCGCCATAGAGCCACATTGGATTGTTATAAAAAGGAAGTAAAGCTGAATAGGCTAGGGAAATTGGAGGTGAAGTTCAAAGGATTACGTAGAGAGTTATCTTCCTGTATGATCTCCGCCATGACAGCACAGAGAATGTTGCGTAAAGGATGTCAGGGTTATCTAGCTTATGTGGTGGAGACAGGGAAGGAGGGGACTATATTGGATAAGATTCTGGTTGTTGGGGTTCCCGGATGTGTTTCAGGATGATATTGCCGGATTACCTCCAGAAAGAGAGGTGGAGTTCACCGTTGATTTGATCCCAGGGGTGGCGCATTTCCACTTCCTCCTTATAGGATGGCTCCTGCGGGTTGAGGGCTTAAGGCTCCGATTAGAAGAATTGTTGAGTAAAGGGATTCATTCGACCGAGCATATCCCATGGGGAGCTCCAGTTCTCTTCGTGAAAAAGAAAGATGGGAGTTTGCGGTTGTGTATAGATTACAGGCAGTTGAATAGAGTTACCATCCACAATCAGTATCCACTCCCTAGGATCGATGAGTTATTTGATCAACTCCAAGGGTCTCGAGTATACTCCAAGATAGACTTGAGGTCGAGGTATCATCAGTTGAGGGTGCAGGAGAGTGATGTACCTAATCTTTGCATTGGGACACTTAGCTATAGGGAGCATTATGAGTTTTTGGTGATGCCATTTGGTTTGACTAATGCTCAGGCAGCGTTTATGGATTTGATGAGCCAAGGTATTCCAGCAGTATTTGGATAGGTTCGTCATAGTTTTATTGATGATATTCTAGTGTGTCGGGTAATTCGGAGGAACGTGAGCACTGAGGATTGTGCGGACCCTAAGAGAAGCGGCAGGTTGTATGCGAGTTGAGCAAGTGTCAGTTTTGGCTTGACAGGGTGGCATTCCTTGGTCATGTAATTTTAGCAGAGGGGGTAAGTGTGGATCCCCAGAAAATAGAAGCAATGGTAAATTGGAAACCACCAAAGAATGTGTCAGAGGTCAGGAGTTTCCATGGTTTAGCAGGGTACTATAGGAAGTTTGTTGAGGGTTCTCGAGATATGACCAGACTAATTTGTGAAAAGATGTCAAGTATGATTGGGTAGATGCACGCCGAGTTTGAAGAGTTAAGAGTAGATTTACGCCCCGTCAGTTCTGGCTTTACCCAATGGGAGAGATGGGTTTGTGGTTTATAGTGATGCTTCACGGCAAGGCCTTGGTTGTGTTTTGATGCAGAATGATAGGGTGATTGCATATGCCTCTAGATAGCTATAGAAGCATGAGGAGAATTACCCTACACATGACTTAGAGCTTGCAGCAGTTGTGTTTGCTCTAAAAATATGGAGACATTACTTATATGGTGTTCCTTGTAGGATCTTTACAGATCATAAAAGTCTTCAATACATTTTCACCCAAAAAGAGTTAAAGCACGAGACAAAGAAGATGGCTTGAGTTGATTGGGACTACTATTGTACTATTGAGTACCATCGGGAAAAGCCTGCATGCGTGCGGATGCCTTGAGTAGGCGACCCGGAGAGTTCTTTGTCTCACATGAGATCGGGTTATCTTCCTTTGTTGGTGGATCTGAGGTATGGGGTGATATTGGAGGTTGAGGATTCGGGAGCCTTGTTAGCCACGTTCATGGTGATCCTCCTAGGTGGATGATTCCTGGCGAGACGATGCAGTTCAGATGATTGAAACGGGTCAGAGAAAAATGATTAATAGATATGCATAAATCAGGTGAAATGTGATATTCAGTATGCAGTGTATTATAGATACATTCATCTGTTACTATGTCGTTGATCTAGGAATGTGGAACTGCTCTCTGAATAGGATGAAGAAAAGTGCAGTTTGTTTCTAGGTGCCTAACACATCCCAACGAGGTAAAATGAGCATCGGAAGGCCAGCGGGAAGATCTGATTACTCCTGTTGATGTGGAAATGGGAAAAGATTACTATGGATTTTGTGACAGGTCTTCCATGGACTCAGAGGCAACATGATGCGATATGGGTGATAGTAGATCAATTAACGAAGTCTGCTCATTTCCTACCAGTTAATGTTGAGGATTCTTTAGAAAAGTTGTCCAAATTGTATGTGGATGAGATAGTGAGACTTCATGGGGTTCCAGTTTCGATAGTTTCGGATCGAGACCCAGTTCACATCGAGGTTTTAGCTGGTTGCAAGCGGCGTTGAGTACTTGCTTACATTTCGGCCTGACATTTCATCCCCTCGGACGGATGGCGGTTAGAAGGACTATTGACGTTAGAGGATATCTTGAGAGCTTGTGTGATGGAATTGAAGGAAGTCGGGATACCATGCTTAATGGGTTGCCTACAACAATAGCTATCAAGCCAGTATAGATATGGCTCCATTTGAGGCATTGTATGGTAGGAAATGTAGGACTCTAGTGTGCTGGGATGAGGTTGGTGAGAGAAGATTAGTAGGCCTTGAACTAGTACAGATCACTTCAGAGAAAGTGAAAGTTGTTCGTGATAACTTGAAGATAGCAAGAGATAGACATAAAAGTTATGCGGACAACCGTCGTAGAGACTTACAATTCGAGATAAGGTGACTGGTCTTTTGAAGATTTCACCTTGGAAAGGTGTGTTGAGATTTGGGAAGCGAGGCAGAAGCTTAGTGAGGTATATTGGACCTATGAGATTGTAGAGCAAAATGGGGCGATGGCTTATAAGTTAAGTTACCCCGAGTTATCAGGATTCATGATACATTCCATGTGTGTCGATGTTGAGAAATACATCGAGATCCTTCATGTATTGAGAGAGCAACCAGTGCAATTAAAGGAGAATTTGACTTATGAGGAGACACACAATGCGGATTGTAGATCGCTAGGGCAGTGTTGAGGATAAGGTGATTCCTTTGGTTGGAAGTCCTATGGAAGAATCATGAGAGGCGGCTACTTAGGGCCGAGACCCGGATGTGCCATCGTACCCTCACTTATTTTCGAATGAAATTATTTTCCTTTCCTTTCTTTTGGGTTTAGTTTATTCATTTCGAGGATGGGAAATGTTCTAGGGAGGTTTTGTAACACCCCGGGTCGAGAGTGTACGATTACATGATACTAGGTGAAGGGGACATTCCAAGGATGAGTGCAGGTATCTTCATTACGTATGCCCACAAGGAATCCGGAGAAGCTTGAGAGACCGATCCTTCACATTTGAGTTCACCTTTCATCGATATAGTCTTGATGTCCACAATTGGCTAGCTCTACTTGGCCTTTGATGCGAGAATGATAAGGGGTGGCCACCTTGTGCTTGACACCATACTTGGATAGGAGATTTTTAAAAGGTTTGTTGCAGAAATGTGAACCTCCATCACTGATTATGGCTTTGGGAACTCCGAATCTAGAGAAAATGTTCTCCTTTCAGAATTTCAATACGGTCTTGTGGTGTTTGCTCTACCACGACAACTGCTTCCTGCTGACACATAGTCGACTCCACGAGGATGTAGTATATCAGAAGGAAGTAGAGGAAATGGTCCCATGAAGTCGATGCCCCAAACGTCAAATAACTCAACAACGAATGGGATTCGAGTGGCATCATGTAATGACGAGATTTTCCCAACCTTTGGTGATACATTTGGCATCTTGTCTGTGCTTTCCATTACATTGGCAGCTCCTGTTGCAAAGATTAGCAATGTGGGCAAACCAAGGAGCACTGTCCACAGTGAGTAGAGACTCCTCTAGGAATTCGTCATAGATTGGAGGGTTTTGGGTGTTGTGTGCTATGGTTAGTCTGGAAAGATGATCAGTAACAACATTTTCCACACCCTTCTTATCCCGAATCTGCAGGTTGAACTCCTGTAGTAAGAGGACCCATATGATAAGCCTAGCCTTGGCATTTTTGTTAGTGAGTAGATATTTCAAAGATGAATGATCTGTGAAGATTATTATATCTGCCCCTATCAAATACGCGTGAAACTTGTCTAGGGCATAGACTATTGCCAGCAATTCTTTCTCAGTGGTAGTGTAATTCCTCTAAGCTTCATTCAATGTTTTGCTAGCATAGTAAACCACACTTCACGGTTTTTCCCTACTTTTTGTCGAGAACCACAAACCGGTGGTCACTGCATCGCACATAACCTCAAAAACTGGCGCGAGTTAAGGGCCCTAGTATTAGTGCAGTAGTTAAGTAAGCCTTGAGCTCTTCAGCTTTGTTGGCATTTCGCATCCCTCAAACACATCATCTTTTCCTGAAGCTTTATAAAGTGGCTTGACGATTTTGAAGTCACATATGAACCTCTGTGAAGCACATACCCAATTGCCTCGCGGTCTTGACATTTGTGAGGGGAAGTGCGGGGAAGGCGGTTGAAGTCAAATCAATTTTTCTTTATCAACTTCAATTCCTTTCTCCTAAATAATATGCCCCAATAATGCCACAGGCGACCATAAAAATGACATTTCTCCCGATTCGGCACGAGGTTTTTCTTTTTATGCACTGTGTAGGGCAGTTTCGGATTGATTAGGCTTTTCCTCGAAACTCCACTCCATAGACACATAATATCGTCCATGTAAACCTCCATAATGCGCTCTACCAAATCGCTAAAAATGCTTAGCATACATCGTTGAAATGTGGTAGGGGCATTATAAAGCAAGGGCACATCCTCCTGTATGCATAAACGTGCGAATGGGCATGTGAGGAGTTGTCTTTCACGGTCCTCTACAGCAATCTCAATTTGGAAATATCCTGAATAGCCATCCAGGAAACAATAGAAGGAGTAGCCAGAAATCCTCTTGAGCAGTTGATCTATGAATGGTAGAGGGAAGTGATCCCTCCGTGTTACTTCATTTAGCCTTTGATAATCAATGCGCCCTCGACCATTAATGGTAAGCCCGAGTGGGTATCTCTCTCCTTTCTCATTGTACCATAGTGGTTACCCTCGTTTTTAGAGCCTGCACCGGGTCGAACTCACCTGGGTACTATCGATATGGGTATATGATGCCGGCTGCGGCGGCTTTAAGACCCACATCTAACCACTTCTTGCATATGTGGAGTTCGATCTTCTCTATAGGCGCCTCGCGACTTTGCCTCTCTGCTAAGTAGATGTGGTGGGTGCACCTTTGCTGAGATAATGCCACTTCAAATCGATATTATTCCACCCGAGGGCTTAGCATTCTACTCTTTGAAGGGGCGTGCGGCGGAGCTACCCTCTGTGCGAGTGCTGACGAGATGAAATGACCCTTTGGACAACATCTGCTCTTCCAAACCGCATCTTCGGCTCCACGAGGCAAGGGTTTGAGCTCGATTTTAGGGCTCAGATTTCCTCTTCGATTACCAACGACAAGATTTCATGTTTTCTTCTCCGATTGCGCCGATTTCATGTCGACTTCTCTTTGCTCTTTTACACTCGACCAACTCTTTAGTTAGCATATCACGCATCCCACATTGATCGGCTTATTTATCGAGGATGAATTATCGATGATCATGCATATGCAGGACATCTTCGGCAGTTGCATGTGCTTTTGCCCAGGTGGAAGATGTTGGGCTCTAAGTCATGTTTTCGAAGGTGGTTTCATTACACCATTTACGCAGTGATAATTGCATTGGAAATTGGCGAGAGAATAGTCTCCCTAAGATGATAGGTACATAATTGGCCTCTACTGCTACTGGTTCTGTGTCAAGTACAACAAAATCTACTGGATAATAGAATTTGTCCACTTGTATCGGGACATCTTCACTTGTCCCCTTCGATTATTTTTGATTGACCTATCGTGAGGCGATTGTAATGGAGGTGGGATTTGGCTCTCGATTGCAGCAGCGTACATTGAATAGGGAAGGAGATTCTGCGCACGGATCTAACGGTGCTGCTGCATAGAAGTGCCTCCTATATCAACCAAGATGGTCGGACAACCCGGATCTTTATATTTCATTGGAGTCTTGCATTGGATAATGACAGCTTGTTTAGTCGGGAAGAACTTTGCTGTGTTTAGCCTCTTTCACTTGTGCATGATCATGAAATTTTGCGTAGGTGCGGGGACTTGCTTGACCATGTCAAGTAGGGGGATGTTGACCTTTACTTGTCTCAACACTTCTAACATTTCAGCCTGATTAATGGCCTTCTTTTTAGCTTTTAATGCTTGAGGGAAAGGTGGGGATGTCTTATTTTTCTCAACGATGCCTTGATCACCACCTCATCTTTGGTTCGGTCTCTTTGGCTACCTTACAGGTGCATTGCCTTGGGTCTTGGTACATGTAAGCTCTTTGACACTCCACCGATTGATGATTGCCTTGACCTCATTCATTACGGAATCGGCTCCCACGGAGCTCACTTCACATCTGATCGGCTACCAGGGTTTGGTTTGTGTTTGAGAGGGGAGTTTTCCTTTTCTTGCTTTCTTCTTTGGTTAGTCAACGCGAAGCGAGATGCTGCGAGGTCATCTATTTTTTTGTTGAGAGTGCCTTCAAATGTTTCGATTTTCTGAGTGGTCTGAGCATTCACTGTCTTTTGTTCTTCCACAAAGTTACCCACGACCTTGCTGAAATTCACTATGGCTTGCTCAACAGGTGATGAGGTTGGTGGCTGCTACTGTTGAGAGGTGGACCCATACTGTTGCTGCTGTTGTGCACTTGGGGGAACATATTGTGGAGGTTTAGGCTTCCAAGAGAGGTTGGGGTGGTTCTTCCAGTTGGGATTGTAGGTGTTACCATACTGGGTATCAGCTGGTGGCCTATTTTGGCCCATAACATTTGCATGTTCAACCCGTGAATCCCACTTGCGAGGAGAAATTGGATAATGCTCTCCTTGGTGACCAGTGGATTGGCAAGTGAAGCATGGTTGGAGGGGCACAGGTATTTCAGTCACTGCCCGTACCTCCTGTTGATTTCTCATTTCAAGTTCTTCCATCCTTCTGGTCAGGGTGGACAACTTAGCCTTTAGTTCCACATCCTCCGCCAGTGAATATATGCCTCCCCTTTGGTTTACTGGTGGCCTATGTCTATCAGTTTCCTTGGGATTTGGTTCATCCCAAGCTTTGGAGGTCTCAGCAACATAGTTGAGGAAGTCCATTCATCAGGATTTTTGCTGAGGAAGTCCCCTCCACACATGGTCTCCAAGAGTTGTTTCATGGCAGGGGACATTCCATCGTAGAAGTGGATGACCAACATCCACGTATTGAAGCCATGGTGTGGGCATGCATTGATGGTCTCTAAGTATCTCTCCCAGCATTGGTAGAACCTTTCACCGTCATGGGCTACAAACGTATAGATTTGTCTCTTCAAATTGTTGGTCTTATGAGCACTGAAGAATTTATTCAAAAATTTTCCTGCAGCTCTGCCCAGTTCCTGACGGTCCTTGGCCTTAGAGAATTAAGCCAAATCTTGGCCTTGTCTTTGAGGGTCAAAGGAAAAGCCTTCAACTTCAGTAGCTTCATATCGGTTGCACCCTCTTTGAAAGTTGTGCAAACTTCCTCAAAATCCTAGATGTGTGTGTATGGATTTTCATTTTCCATACCATAAAAAGTTGGGAGCAGGGGCACCAGATAAGGCCTCACTATCACATCCTCAACAAGGGGTATAATGCATGAGGGTGCACTCACCCTTGGTGGGTGTATGTGATCCCTCATTGATCTCACATGACATTGGAAACCACTTTGAACCCCACGGTGGCTCGCATTCTCAACGGTGGGGAGCTCCGTTTAGTTCTTTGTGCAGGCGATTTCACACCCTTGTTCAATTCAGAGCAGAATAAATTTACACCCAGTGTTTTTGTCCCATTGCATAAGCTGCTATGAACACACAAACAAGCAAGAAACCAACAAAAACAAGGCTACCAGAAAGGTTGATGTTAGTTAAAATAAAAACAAGGAAAAATCTGTATGCATAGTACAAAATTCTAGAATTCCCACTTGATGAAGCGTAAATGAGGAAAAATGGTGAAATAAAAGAAATGAGAATTCACAATACCTTGATGTGGATCACAAAGTTCACGGCTTCTCTTCGCACTAGGGCACCATCCCACAAACAGCGGTGCCATTTGATTAGATGCCATAATGAGTTGTTCGGAATCATGAAAATTTATATTCTAAAGCTCCTACTGCCATAGCAAAGCTACTGTAGTATAGTGGTCTAGGGTCAAACACGGGGATGGGTTTTCTTTATGAGAGAAGAGTTGCAGTGGATTGAAAATGGTGCATCCTCTTTGGATTTCAGGATTTTTTCAAAAGCAGTGGTAGTGAATGCTTGGAAACTGGAAATAAATTGAAATAAAAGTTAAAAGAGAACTCCTTGAAGTCTCGGGCCATTGGGTTAGAGTTCTAAGATATCCAACATGTCCTCGGGTCTTTTTCCTCACGTTGGGGAGGATGACCTATAGTCATTCCCAAAATAGGATCTTCATTTAGCACAAAACCCTAAACCTAAAAGTTTTCTCTAATGTATAGCATTTATTAGCCATTTATGTTTCAAACGATTAAAACCATCCTTGGATCTAACCTACGAGGAGCTCGCAAATGACAATGGCGGGCATCGGTGGATCTAGCGATGAAGCATCCACTTGAGCCCCTTGAAAGCTTGCCAATCATCCACTCGGGGTACATCTGGTGATTCAAACCTAGCGTGAGATGCAGAAACGTAAGAGGCCATAAATGCTTGCGTTATGAACATGAGGACAATGTTTTTACCTTCAAACCTTCACCCAGTGGCTTTCCTCTTCAAGGATTAGGGGGGTTTAGCCAAGCATCGCTTGATTTCTCATCATTAAGAGGTGTTTGGCTACCAAGAAAAGGCAAGAAAGTGGAGGAAAGGGTGAGAAAATCACACACAGCGGGAGGAGAAGAAATTTGGCACCAATTTTTATTGAGTGATTGATGGACTGCCAACTTGATTGATGTTGCAAGCTTGACTGAGCTTATATAGGTGCTCAGTACTAAGGAAATTACAAAAATGTATAAAGGAACCAAAATTACATCAAGGGCAGATTTGTACAAAGCCAAAGAATGAGTCAAAAGTAGTCGGCAGCGGGGAGCGGTGCGGGAATTTGCGGGTTCACGAATTTCGCAACATTGCCAAATTTCACATTTTCTTCCTTCTCTTCTGCATTTTTGCTCCAAATGTCTTCTGAAATGATCATGCATCTTCAAGTTTGGCTCGGGTTCGTCATGTTTGAATCGACTCGAAGAAAATGACTTATTTGGCCTACAAAACTTACAAAAATAGTCATAAAATGTGATCATTAGCAAAGCCGGGACCTCAATGTATCAATTGGGTTATTTAAGTTGATTAGTACACAAAAAAGTGCTTAAAACTTGCGATAAACGGGGCTCAAAATAACACTATTTGGGTACTAATCAGGTTCTCGGGTTCATTTCCTCGCGTTAGGGAGGATGACTTATAGTCATTTCCCAGGGCAGATCTTCATTTTAGCTTTAAAAACTAAACCCTATAATTTTCCCTTTTGAAAAACAGCATTTACTGAGCATAAATGCTCCCTGGCAGTGAATACATATCTCATAAATCTAAGTCGGATGACTGGGACACGATGCTACCAAAATAGATTGAGGAGACTTTTGCAATGGCCCTTGAGATGTCACAAGTTGAGAGTTGTTGCTCCAAGAGTGGTCAAAGGAGTCAGAAGAGCCAGTTGAAAACCTTCTTTGTTGCGGTGGAGGAGGAGGTATGATAGAGGAATTTCAACCGAGCCTAGCCACGGAGATACCGTTGGAAAATTCGATACTCGTTGAACCCCGCTTGTGAGGCCATACAACAATGATTGAAGGGGAATATCATCATCAACCTCGGTTGCTACTTCGGCCAAGGAGTTCAACGAAGCTAATGTTGGAAGGGGCGTAGATCTAGAGGCCGGAGGACCTGGGTGGGTTGGTGACGAAGAGGAGGGTGGAACATCCTTACCGGAGATGGTGACCCCTTTTTCTGGCACGACCAACACAGAGCCCTTGGCAGGCCTCAATCGTTGATGAAGCATCTAAAAATACCAAAGCAATAGGCGACATGGCGGCGAGGGGAGCAATGATAATGGGTTCTTGATAATGAGTGGGTTCTCTTGGGATGCAGGGTTTTCTTATGATTCCACTTTAGCGAGGTCTGCGAGCTTGTGGGATGAACTCCTTGGCTTTGTCTTGACGTGTGGAAACCATGGATGATTAAAGAGAGTTGTTGGAAATCAAGGTAGATGACAGGATAGAAAAATAACTTGGCTTCCCGAACCACGGCGAAGGGTTCTCCTCTAAAGGAGTGCACCGAAAATAAATGGCTATCGCCATAGGTTGTTGAGATTATAATGCGCTACTTTCTCCTATTTTTTTGAGGAGAAATGTTGTCTTCGAGATTGTAATGGCATTAAGACAACAAAACAACAAAGAAGCGAAAAACAGAAAGTCACAGTAGGGATATCCTTTTTTTTTTTTTTTGACTCACCTTGAAGCCATTCGTGGTTTGCTACATAAACTTAGTTACAGGACACACAGTCGCAGGGAGGTGTGACTTGTTTCAAACCGAGAGGCATCTAAACCTTTGGTGAAGATATAGGCAAGTTGGTGATCTATGGAAACAAGTTTTAGCTCAATTACTTTCTCTTCGACAAGACTTCGAATAAAATGATGTTGAATATCGATGTGCTTGGTAGATGTTAATTAAGTGTTGAACTAGGTTCTTGGAGATGTTAATTGAGTTGATGTTGTCACAATACAATGTCATACTAGATGATGCAACACTGTAATCTTGCAACATACTTTCATCGGATAAATTCTGGTGATTGTTATCGATCATGATATAATACGCCTGCTGCCAAGAAAGATATTGTATTATGTTTTTTGCTAAACCAAGAGACCAAGTTGTTTCCAAGAAATAAGCATCCACTCAAGGTACTTTTTCGATTGTTAGAGTTGTCAGCCCAGTTGACATCACAATACCCCATCAAAGTAGTTGTGGAGTCATGAGAGTACCATAGGCCGGATTATGAAGTTCCACTGACATACTTGATAATCTTCTTGACGACAATCAGATGACTTTCCTTGGGGCATACCTAATATCAAGCATAGATTCCAACATTGTAGCAAAAGTTTGGTCAGATGGCTGTGAGGTAGAGTAAACTACCAATCATGCTTCTATACAGTGCTTGATCAACATCCTTACCTCCTTCACCTCGAGAGATTTTCACATGCGTTCCGACAAGTGTTCGACGATGAGTAGCAGTCTTTAAGCCAAAAATTTTTTACAGGTTTCTAGTATATTTGGATTGAGAAATGATGGTTCTATTACTTGTTTTTAACCTGAAGTCCTAGAAAATAGGTCAATTTGCTTACTAGACTCATTTCATATTCAATACTCATATGCTCCACAAAGTGTTCCACTAACTTGTGTGACGTTGCACCAAAAACTATGTAGTTGACATAGACTTAAGCCACAATGATATCATGATTGCTTCACTTTATGAAGAGGGTACGATCCGCTCCCCCTCGAGAATATCCCTTCTTGAAAAGATAGTTAGATAGTTTTTCATACCAAGATCTAAGAGCTTGTTTTAGCCCATAAAGGGCCTTCTTCAGCTTGTACACATGCTCAGGATGAGTGGGATCTTCAAAACCTTTTGGTTGAGCCACAAACACCTCTTCGTTCAAGTACCCATTGAGGAAGGCACTTTTGGCATCCATTTGATAGAGTTTTAAATGGAGAGTGCATACAAAGGCCACGAGAAGATGGATTGATTCTAAGCGAGCTACTGAGGCAAAAGTCTTGTCAAAGTCGATCCCTTCCACCTGAGTGTACCCTTGAGCTACTAGATAGGACTTGTTTCTAGTGATGTTCCTATTTTCATCTGATTTTTTCTTAAAGATCCATTTTGTTCCTATAACATTGGCATCTTGTGGTCGAGGTACAAGATCCCATACTTCATTCCTTGTGACTTGACTTCGTTTTTCCTGCATTGCAATCAACTAATATTCATCTTGCAAAGCTTCCTTAATATTTTTAGGTTCAATGGAGGAGGTGTAGCATGTGTAGCTAATCATTTTTCTGTAATTGACTTTAGGATTGCCTCGTATTCAAATTCATGCTTTTAGGTCTTTAATGATGTATGTAGTGGAATGATCTTTCTGTACTTGTCTGGAGGCTTCTCAAATGGACCCCTAAGTGCTTGTTGCAAGGTTTTCAGACTGAGCAGATGATTCACTAGAAGATGAAGCATTTTCTACGGCAGGGTTGGGTCTACTAGTAGGTGTTGCGTCATTTGCTTAGGCATTGTCACCTAGTGCACACAATGGACCTTCAGTCTCGACATCGTCTTTCCGTAATTCTATAAAGGTAAATCCCTGATCATTGACGACCACATTGATTGATTCCATAATTGTATTTCATCGTTTGTTGAAGACCTTGTAGGCTCTACTATTTAGAGAGTATCCTAGGAACACACCCTCATCACTTTTTGGATCAAATTTGCTCATGTGTTCCCTATTATTCAGCATAATATATGTGCTTCCAAATTCATGGAAATGCTTCATATTAGGTTTCTTACCTCTCCATATTTCATATGGTGTAATTGTGGTCCCTGGTCGGAGGTACACTCTGTTTTGAATGTAAAAGGCCGTGTTTAGGGCTTTAGCCTATAATTGAACCGGAACGTTCTTTGCTTTGAGCATGACACAAGCCATTTCTTGCAATGTTTTGTTCTTCCTTTCGACTACTTCGTTTTGTTGCGAGGTTTTAGGGGTAGAGAACTCATGCCTTATACCCTGTTTATTGCAGAAGTTGTTGAAGTGGGAATTTTCAAACTCCCTCCCGTGGTCAGTTCTTATTCGTACATCCATCTTGTGATAAGGATTTTTTTCAAGCACCAATTTTATAAACAAGGCTTCAAACGCATCAAAGGTGTCTGATTTTTCCTTGAGAAAGTGTACCCATGAATAACTGAAAAAGTCATCAACACAAACAAATGCATACCTTTTTCACCTAAGGCTTTCAACCTGCATTGGTCCCATGAGGTCCATGTGAATGGATTCAAGTACTCTTGTGGTAGAGAGGTGTTGTGTCACCTTATGAGACAATTGGATTTGCTTCCCCAGTTGACATGAACCATAAAATTTTCCAGGATCAACTTTCATTTTAGGCATCTCGTTGAGCAACATTGGCTTCAATAGTCTCATTAAGACTTTTATGACTGATGTGACCGAGTCTTCTACACCCAATATTTGAATTGTTTAGCGGTGGTGCCGTGAGTTCTGAAGAGTCAGCATATAACAATTGTCTTACAGCATTTTCCTTTCATGACACATGAGTTGAAGGTTGACAATGCGAGCAACTTTCTTTAGTGAATTGAACAAGTAAGTTCTCATCATATAGCTGACTAATGAGAATAAGGTTTACTTTTAACCCATTTATAAGCATAATATTCTTTAGTTTAGGAATACCTAGAATTTTTAGAGAGCCACTTCCAAGAACTATACCTTTACCCCCATCTCCAAATGTTATTGATTCTAGGCCACATGGCTGTAGATTGGTCATAAATTCCATTTTGCCTGTCATATGCCAGGATTTGTCACTATTGAAGTACAATTTTTCTTTTACTTGCATTTTTAAAGAGATGTAAACGTTAAACACCTCATCTCATCGCTCTTCATACCCGTTTCATTTTAGAATGCTACACTTGTTGCCTCATCTTTTGACGCATTAAGAAGTGGGTCCATTCCTTCCTGATATGCCCTAGTTTTCTACAGAAGTAGCACCTGAGTGCTAGTAAGGCCTTCTTCTTCCTGTGATAGAGATTTTTACCTTTTTAAGTTGCTTTTGTTGGACTAGGAAGGTTGGTTTGAGAACTTTCTCCCTTGAACCCTAGACCTCCATGATCTTTAGTTCTTTTTCCTATTTATAATATTGGTTCCAAGGCTGTGGTACTAGAATTCCAGCATACCTTGCAGTCTTCTTAAATCTACTCCTAGCTTCATTTAAAGTCTTGATTTGGATAGCTTATCAAGAAGCACATTAATACATTTTAATGAGTTCATATTTCTCGCTACATAGATGAGAAACTTGCTTATGCAGAGCCTTGTTCTCATTAAGGGCCTCCACCAGTCTCTCATACATGACCTTGTAGGAGTGTACCATCTCTTCATTCGAGATTTCTTCATCACCACTGCTCTCTGAGCTTGTTTCTGCATTTGTTGCAACACTTTCCATGAGAGATTGAGAGAGTAATGAAGCATGTGATGCGGCATCTGCAGAAAGATCTTCTGTTGTAGCCAGACTCATTAAGACCATAATATCGTTGAAAGGCTCTTCCTGTTCCTCAAACTCTTCATTGCTCCAGGTTGCTGTATACGACTTTTTTTTTCTTGTGGGTGTTGGCACACTCAGCCTGAACATGGCCATACCCTTCTTATTCCTAGCACTAAATTCCTTTACCCTTGTTTGTTGGGTTGAGGTTTAGTCCAGAAAACCTGTTTGCTTTAAAGGGACTTGTGGGGGGATTAGAGGCAAAAGTTATATTCTTGGATTGATAGGTACCTTTTAATCTTTTATTCATCTTTCTGGCCACTTGGTTGAAGTTTTTCGTCAGGAGCGCCATGGATTCAGCAAGATCATCTCCTTCTTCTCCCTCAACTTGTTGTGGTTCAACATGGAATGCCATAGTTCTTTTCCTCTGTTTCTTATCTTCTTTAAGCTCCATTTCAAAGGTTCGAAGAGAACCAATCAGCTTTTCAAGCTTCATGGTTTCATGATTCTTTGCTTCCTTAATAGCTACGACCTTGTTAGTGAACCTCTTTGTTAGAGTTCTCAAAACCTTTCATATGAGCTTTTCTTCAGGTATCTTTTCTCCTAGGATAAGCGACTCATTTGAGATGTCACTTATTTTGACATGATATTGTCATATGGTCTCATTTTCCTCCATTCAAAGATTCTCAAATTTAGAGATCAACAACTCTATTCTTGATTTTGAGCAATGATTAGTTTCCTTCATGTAGCCTTAAAACACAGGGTTTGTTTACCAACTATCAACTCGTGTAAATACTCGTGGATATCATATATCTCGATACCCACGCAGTCTAACCCCATTAATTAGGATCTATTCATCGAGTCTTAGGTAATCACACACCTACGCCCTAACACCAAGCTGTGAAGTAAGGGTCAGAATTACCTATGAATATCGTGTGTCTTGATACCACATTGTCCAATCCCGTATACCGGGATCCGTTTAGCCACATTCAATAAACTTTTTTTGTTATTTTCAAAACATATTACTGTGAGTTTAATTACAAACTCTATTACATACATAGGCATATTCCAAAACTAGTTCTTTCCAAAGTTTTACAAAAAGAACTATACTAGCCACAGGTTGGCTTTCTTCAACCTCGACCACTGAATGAGAGGCGATCCATCGGTCTGTATACCACACCCAGGCGAAATGTTTTCCCATAAAGGGTGAGCCATGCCTAGTATAAAGACTCCTATAGCGGCTATTACCCCCCCTAAATACACATGTAATGTTCACTTGGACATATTCACATATATATCAACATTCCAATAGAATGATGCATTTGTAATGGAATACTACATGTCATGCCATGAAATGAGATGAGACTCACTCAATGCATGAAAAATCCGAGTCATCATAGACTCCCATCACACAATGCATAACCAATGTGTGATAACATCCATCGTTGATGAATTTCATCCAATGATCACTTTGAAACAAAATCAAGTTTTTAGAAATCAAAACTTATTGAACGTTTCACTTCCAAGGATCATTTTATTAAAAAAAAACATGTGTCTTTTGAGGGCAGTGAATTTTCGGGGTCCCACCACAGGCTTCACATGCCTTTCTACACTTTTACGGGCTGCCACTGCTAGAAATATGTATAACCACATGTACCGGGTCTTTCACTAGAGTGGGTGTCTATCCCTGCTTGCTATTACCCGACACATATTTTCATTTTCATGTAAGCAATCGTGCAACTCTTTTGGACTTCATCCAATGATATCGAGTCCACCAATCAATCACCAAACACAATGTTGATTTATATCATGCACTCATACCCATGTCATGCGATGTCCCCGTGCATAAAGCAATGTGATGTGCCACTGCATGTCTATACCATGTCACATATATGATGAATGCTATATGGACAATTTAATTCATGCATACACCATGCATCTTGGACAGTTATAAAACATGCTTATAATTTCCAGACATCATTCATTCAATGTTAATATAATAACACTCATATATTAACAGTCAATATAATAGCACACATATATCAATATTTATACAACATAACAACATGATCAGTCCATCATTAGATTTTGCCGCAAGCCGTCACAAGGGACCACAAACAAACGCCACGGCAGAGCCACAAATCGCAAACAATGACTGCGAAGGCCGTAGAATCAATCAAATCTGAATTCACACACAGGCTACAGCGTCGGCCTCATATAGACCATGGATTAGGCCACATAACTGCCAGCCATAGGCAGTCTCAAATCGAGTCAATCGGTATGAAATCAGCATCGAAAATCAGTCCCGAAATCCGGACACAAACCGAGAAACAACCTAAGCTACGGTAGTCCCGGGAAATGGACCATAATTTGGGCTGTAGAGGTCCAATTTGGAAGATTCAAAAGCCTAACATCAAGTTCACAGATGTAGCTACAACTTCTATGAAGGACTTGAGTCCAAATTCCCTCTATTTCCCAACTGAAAACCGGTGCTAAAATCCGGCCAATGTGTAGGATCAAAACCGAGTAGCATTCTCTCATTCCAAAATTTGGCCTAACAGCGCCCTTAGGGCTAAAACACCACCACACAGCCCTTAGGGTGGAAAATAAACCAAATTAAGAGAATCCTACCTCTTGGGCGTGGCCACCGTCGCGTAGACGGACTTTATTCCTTAGTCGACTAATTAAATTGTCAGACGCAGTGAGCGAGGAAAATTGCCCGGCTTCCTTCTCTTTCTCCCCTCTTTTCCTTTTTCATTTTTTTCTTTCCGCCCTTTCCTTTTTCTTTCTTTTCTTTCCTTTCTCCACTGAACTAATTTCCCTAAACCAAGAGGATGTTTCCTTTTTCCTTCCATGTCCTTCATGACACATGAGTCATATGCCATGTGTCACATGGACACATGCACTAAGTGGCACATGCCACACCCACATGGCTCTCATGCCATGGACATACCCCTTAGCATGCCAAGTAGCATCCACATGGTCACGTCATGTGGCATCACGCCATGTGTCACCCGACACCCAATTGCCTCGAAAAACTTGAAATTCCGACCATCTAGGAATTCAATGAAATTCACTAGGCAACTAGATTTCATGGGATGAACCTAATGTTGAGGGTCGTTTTGTCATCAGAGATCTAGAAAAATTCCAGGTTTTCAACCTGTACGGTATCGACAAATCACTGTTTTGCCATTTTTTCATAAAAACTCAATTTTTCCTGGGTTTTATAGTTCAAACTTGACTTGCAGTATATGACTCAGTGGTTGAAATGCTTTTAAATTGTGTAGGACTTACCCCATTGAAGATGGTGTTGAGAGCTTTCCAATTGTTGGATGACTGCTTGTCTTCTTTCGATGACCATTCAAGTTCATTTTTGGGCCCATCTTTTCCTAATTTGTTTTTCTTGGTGGGGGAGTCTAGGTGGTTAAGATTGCGTTCTAGGTGAGTTCATCCATGGATTTGATGAATGCGCACATACGGGCTTTCCAATAACCATAGTTAGTCACATCGATGGAGGAAGGCGTCTGATTAGACAGCCTTACTTTCAAGAAGATCCGCCACGGCGCCAGAGACAAACTATCGAGAAAAATCTTTGTGATTCACTCAGTATCTTAGAGTGACTGCTCTTATATAATTGAAAAAATAATATTTGTGCATTATGGCCAGGTGATTCAGAGATGTTGCACCAAATGGTATGTACTATCATGATCTTTACAGCCAGCCAACTTTATTATGTTATGTGATAAACGAAAATGTGTGTGCCTATATGTGCAAGTGCAGGCGTCGCCTCAAGTAATAAAGTGAAAGTATAAGTATCGTCCCATGACGATTGGGTTACTAAATACCGAAATTGGGCAATCCTAGCTTTATTTGGATGATGGAAGATATGAGAATAAAAAGGAAAACTAATAAACTAAAAATCTAAGCCTAACATGCAAGGATAAAGAAATTAAGGGAAGCACAGAGGTTTTAGTTTCATTTGGTTAATCATACGCATTCTAGTCGATTCACCCCGATTGATATTCTAATCACCTATTAATGGTAATCCTCACTTTTGCACATGTGAATCTCTCTTGATAATCCACATTCTACCCCTAGAACTTAGGTATCTTGCATCTCTACTCAACCCTAAAGCCCTAAAAGCGCAGTAAACCGTAGAAGCCTAAATTACCATACAAAACCCATGAGAATCTTTTGTCAATGGTGAAATGTGATGCCCTACGCATGTCTAATTCAACTCTCATTTCTCAAATCTTGAATTGAACCACAAGCATGCCAATGGTGTACAAACATTAACATGTAATGAAGAATAGAATAAGGCATTTAATAGAAATGTGCTTCAAATATCAAATAGAAAGTAAATCAATGTTCAAATACATAAATCATAAACAAACTACATCTAAAGCCCTAGAAAATGGGATTGGTTCATGGAGAAAAGAAATACAACCATAGAAAATGAAAAACAAAGAAAAAAAAGGAGAAGAGTGTAGATGAAGCCCATTAAGATAAAAACCATTTCTTCTCTTCAAATCTCATTATTCTTCTCATGGTAAAATCGATTTCCTCCAAGAAAGATTTTCCTTTGGGTGTTTCCACCCAAAGGGTCTTCTTCCTTGCCTCCAAGAGCTCCTCCAAAACTCCTCTTGTCAAACCCTCTTGCAAAAAACCCCTAATTTGATCCCCTTTATGCCAAACCCAAGAGAGGGGAAGAAATGGAGAAGCCTGTAAAACATGAGCCTCGACATCACGTTGCTTTGATGGATTTGATACTCTGACGTGGCGAACTAGAGACTCAAAGTAAACCTGTTGAAACTGAGAAATACCCACACTATAGTGTGTTCTCACGCTGTAGCGTGAAGCGTGAGTGGCTCACGCCTCAGTTTGCCTAGAATTTCCAGTTTATGGCATCCTTCACTCCTTTGTTCTGCTTAACTACATTCGACTCCCGAATGCGCGACACCCATTTGGCACCTACATGTTAGGAAGAGGTGTGCAGCTATGAACTTTAACCACGATTAAGCGACGGTTCTAAAACATTCCTTAAAAATATAATCGTATAATTTAAAATATATTAAAAAATCACACTATCATACCCCACTACTAGAGGCATTCAAAATATCACTTACATATTATTTACAAATCCTTATCATTGAACCCAAAAGTTTATATACAACATATTGCTCAGAATAAAATGTTAAATAGAAATCTATGAGTGAGCACCTACTTGAGGTGGCCCTTGATGTTGATGTGGAGATATCCCTGCATTCTCCTAGCACGCCTCCTCGGTACCTCGCTGGATAAACACAGTGCTAAGCGTAAAGCTTAGCGAGGATCATACCATGGATGACCACTAACCATGATCATCATATTCTAATACTCATACAACTTACTATATATATATATATATATATATATATATATATATATATATATATATAATCATATAAAATTGTAAGATTCGCAATAATTTATGAGGCTTACACAATTAAATAATTTAATTCATTATGTTACTCTCATGTGCTATGCTAACTTCACGTACTTTATCTGTCGAATTCCATATCATTTTAATTCATAGTATTAATATTATTCCAAATTATTTTATATTTCCATTATATTTTAAAATTTACTTCCTATGTTTTACAAATTCATGTTTTGTTATATCTATGGCTTTTATCTCTTTTACATGTTTCATGCATCATGCTAAAGGAGGATGGATATGGAGGAAGTATATGTGAAGGAGGATATACTCATTTGCATAGAATCTCTGTAGACTATGCTGCGTTAAATGGGATAACATCAGATATTGACGTTGACTATCATATCTATAATATAACAAATTAATCTCATGGACATGCATCATTGTGTTGGGTTGATGAAGAAAATGTGGACAATCTGGGCGGTGTCTGTATATGATAACTTCTTATCAACAACATTTAGCATCGGATGTTATTTGTAATACCATTCTCAGTATATCTTCTAATGAAGTACTTTTATATCTCTTATCATCATATGAATGTATTCTATGCTTCTTTATATAGCAACTCAACATTTCTTATCTTTTCTTACAGCTGGGAATCATGTCTTTATTATTCCATTCTATTTATTCCATATTATTTATTAAATCATATAACTTTTAGTCAATTTCTTTATCTCATGGCTAGAAATTATACTGACATTTTTCCTTCAAACCTCACTAATACTTTGGGAGTATATAAGGGCATTTGGATGTTTAAGTCTATAGGAAAGGACATGAAAATCATTTCCCAATGATTAAACACTGAGTTTCTAGGTACAATAATTTCAAAATATCAACATAGCTTCCTTCATGAACATTGTTCCACTATGAATCTATTTTACTCATAAATTGGAATCACTCCAATTGAATCATCCAAACTCAAGTTATGGCATTTTAATACCAAACTAGTCTGTTTGCCTAGTTTACACGGGTAATTGACTGTGAATCCCAATTTCATGGATCTTAAATCCATAATTTGAGACTGGTTCCTTCTACTCATTTGAAGCTACGGTTCTAAGGGTTCTTCTCAAATTAGAATCATCCAATTTGGAGCACCAAGAAAACATGAATCTTTCTAAACAGTAAACTGTTGCTCTGTTTTCAAAAGCCAGAATCAGTTGACTGATCTAAACAAAATTTAAAAATTCTTAAAGTCCTTATTAATCTTTGACTCGCCTTGGAGAAAATGTGGTCACGGGTCTTAGGTTTCCTCTCCAAGCCCCAGATTTCCTAGTCAGTACTATAAACGAGGTGTAGCCCCGAATAATTCACTTAGGGTTTGGGGAAATTTGTGACATCCTAAAAGCGGCATTTTAAACTGTCTGATCTCATGATTGAGGATCTTAAACCAAATAACATTACCAAAAATACAGCCAATGATTGATCTTCAAGGGTCTGCTGTTCTTGGTCACCTCAGAGCTCTACTCTCTTTCCTTCTTCATGCTCTCTTTTTGAATTTGATACCACAAATCTTGGGATCTTAGAGAAGTAAAGCGGTGGAGAACCAACCACAGCAGGCGGGTTTTTTTCTACCTTTTCTTCCTCTTTCTCTTTTCCCTTTTCTCCTTTTCTCTCTGCGGTCACACACAGAGAATAAGGCTTAGGCATACTCTCTCCGATTCTTTGATGTTTCTAGGTGTTACAGGGCTGGGGCATATGTCCATTTCCCATTGATTAACATGTTTGATTGTTTGGTCCTCCTATAACATACCAATTCATTCTCTATCTCTCGACGTTAACCCATTCTTCATCATTTATTCCTATGTCCTCACACGTAATAAATATTACCATTCTACCCTTGGTCTTCAAATTAATTCTATTTATGTCTTTTTTTCTTTTTCTTTAATAATCCAACTAATCATGCATTTAAACTACTAGGGTTAACCCGGGGTGTTATAAAATCAAATGATCTTAAAGTATCTCGACCTCAAAGTCTAGAATCGCATGCAGTAGAGAATATAGAAGGACCATCACACATGTGAAATGATCACATGTTTGCAGTGCATGATGAGCTTTGCTGATTTTCTTGATTTTGCTTGTTTCCGGCTCAATAGTTGGTCCTAATGCAGAATTGGGAAAATATAGCACATTAGGGCACTTATTTATATCATAAAACTAGTAAAACCTAATCGAAACATGGAGATAAAGTAGAGTATTTAAGAAATTCATCACACCCCCAGGCCAGTCTTCACTCAAAGTAAAGGGAAAAACACATATATACAACACACTAAAACATATATGAGTAGAGAATGGTGCTAACAACAAGTTAAAAGAATACCATGACAAAGTTCTATGGAAACTATATAGCCTACATTGTAGCCTCACTTATGTGTCTTTAGGCTTTGTTGTGGCTTTATCACAATGTTTTTGCCATGTCTTCAATGTCTACCCTTTGTCAAGTTTGTCGCAACACAGTTTATGAATGTCGCGACATAAGTGCAATTTCTTAGGTCTTCAACCTTGTTGTGAGTTTGTTGCAACATTCCTGTCTTGTATTCCTCTTGAGTCATTATCGTGACAAAGTTTTGAAATGTCGCAACATAATTTCCATACCTTGTAATGTTAGCCTCTGAACTATATGTTGTGACATAGTTTTGAAATGTCGTGACATATTTCATGCCTTGAACATTTCACTCTTTGAAATGTTTGTCGCAACATCAAAATCTTTGTTGTGATAAACCGTCATGACTTGCCTTCATTATGCGCGACATTTCCACGACTAAGTTTTCTTAAGTCATGACATAATTTCTTCCTTCTGCAATTCTTTATGCTGCATTAATGTTTATGTCGCGACACATTCATTCATTATTCATTGATTTATCTCTTCATTTGTCTCGACAAAGTTTTAAACGTCATGACAAATTTTTCTTCCATTTTCCATATTCTTTGTCACAACAGAGTTATCAGGTGTCGTGACATTTTTCTTGCCTTCCATCCTCAGTTTTGTTGCGATATTTATTTATGTGTTGCTACATTTTTTAGTACTTCTTCTTATATTAAGTCGCGACAAAGTTGTGAAATGTCGAGACAATCTTTCGACTATCATCTTGCACTCTGCTTTGTCTTTGTTACGACACAGTTCTGTTTGTTGACATCAAATTTTGCAAATTGCCTTAGGATTTTGTCGCAACATTGTAAAATTATGTCGTAATATTTTCTATTTTCTTGCCTTAGCCATTTTTTGCAAATTTTTCCACTATTTTCACTTCTTTTACATTAAAACCCTACAAAACATAGATCTGGGTGAATATTCTATAATTCATCATTAAATTGGACCTTAAACTCTCAAATATGCATAAAAAAAATGGGCTTAAAAATGGATGAGTTTTGGACTCATCAAGCGCCTAAAACTTAAAAGTTTTGCTTGTCAAAAGCAAGAAGAATTTTGTTTGTCCTCAAACAATTCGGCTTTTATTTTTAAGGACATTTTTCTGTTTTGCACCAGACATCTTTTTCCTTAACATCTACAAATCAGTCTAAGTATAGGATAGCTGTAATATCATCTTTGAACAAGTTTCAAATCAAGAATGAAGAAGATTTTCAATTAAGTTCACTAAACAAACTAATAATTCATATTATGTAGAAAATTCAATCATTACCTTAGATTAGTGAGTGTGTGATGGTCTTCCCTCTTTTAATTTGGCAAATTAGTTAATCATCTTAGATACTATTCATATAATGACTTTCTCCTTGATTTAGTTTAGGTCCCATAAACTTGTTGGTCATATTAATCTCCACTAATGTAGGTAGACACAACCTTCAAGATCAAATAGGTCTTTTAGGCTTATAATGTGTGGCTTGGGTACTTGGGTGGATAAATGGGCATTTAGGTTCAAGTTTACCAAGATTGCACATACAACTCAACATCTTTACTTTCACTCTTCATCCTTCCACTTTCTACTATCACTAACTTTTAAATACGCCTAAACTTTGTTTGGTGCTTCATTTTGCATACTCTTCATTGTGGTAATTCTCTTGAACACATTCATATTTCAAGTACAGTTCTTCAGACTGGAGATTTTTCATTTTACTTCAAGGTTTATTGGAATGGTGAAATGTTTTTCCATTTTTAAGCTTTCTACCACCCTTAGAGAGCTTTGGGTTAGCAACTCCATACCGATGCATTGGTACTATATGTTGAAACACCCCTAAGAACTTAATTGCTCAAGGGAGGAAGGCTACAAGACAAAACTCATTCCACCTTGATACTTGATATTTCCACAACTTCTTTTCTTCATTTATTTTCTTTTTCTTCATCTCAATTGATTTTCCACCTTTATATTCTATCCTTCTTCACATTACAAAATTCTTATTCCCCCAAACTTGCTCCTTGTCTACTTTTGCACTTATAATGCAATTTGGGCAAACTACAAGGTATTTTCTGTAGGATTAGATTTAAAAAAGGATTTAGCCTTTTTATTGGCTTGTTGATGATGAAGTTGGAATTAGGCTCAAATAAGGACTAGGGTGTATGCATAAGCATATTACATGGGTGAGCTTTGAAAAGTTCAAACTTCTAAGAATGTCCTACATCATTTCCTATTAATTGTGTTGTCTAGGATTTCGTCTTGAATAATAATCTAACAAGTTCTAGGACTTTGGGGAGATTAAAACTGTGATGGATCTCAGAAGATGTCTTTAATCCTAGCATAATTAGTTTTAGAGGTACTTTTGACCTTATGCAAGTTTTCAGGGTTCATAATAACTAAACTGTTTACAAAAATATAATTAAGAGTTTTATTTTGTTTCATCATTTGTTTAAATCTTCCCAAGTCTTGAAATTCAACTTATTTATTAATGATGTCACAACTTTCAGTTTTCAGTTAAGCTCATCCTAGCCCAATTTCATCTACCAATTTCTTGTTTAGTTTCTAAACATGCTACTGTGCTATTGTATAACTTAAAAACTCATTTTGATTAACCTTTCATTTCATCATCAACAATCATAGCACAGACAACTCAACACAATTATACCAATTCAACTAAACAAGCAAACTCTCAATATTCATTATTCATATTGCTCAAATTTTCAAATAAGATGAAGTTGCACAAATTTACCAAAGACACTTCATTGAATTCATGAGATGATTACAAGAAATTTTCTGATCATATAAACAAATAAGAGGGGTTCAATTTTTCTGTTTCTTTTAGAGATTTTCCTAGAGACTTTGCCTTTTGTGCTTGCTACCTCTTATATTTCTCAAGGTTAGTAAAAGGTATGAAGGGGTCTATCACATCCTTAGGTACTATGGTATAAGGTATATAATCATAAATTTGGATGTTTGATAATGACGCTTTCTTCTTGCCTGACACTGTCTTCATGGCCTAATCTAAGATGTTGGCATTACTCTTTACTAGCTCGCGTTGCCTTTTCCCTATTGATTCCAATGTACACCTGTTGTTGATAAATTCTTAAGTGTTAAGCCTCAAACTATCCTTGAAATGTTGCAAACTGTTTAGCCATCCTATATCTCTTGCCTCTAAAGCTTGTATCTCCTCTTTCCATTCTAAGTCTCTTTGTCTGATTACCTCTTCTAGGTGCTAGTCTCTTCTTCTTAGTTCTACTTCTAGATATTCATCTCTAAGCTATAGTTGGAGTTTCAGTCGGTCATCTATTTCTTTTAAATTAAATCTGCTCCATTCTAACCAACATGTCTATGATGTCTGAATTGCTACTTTGTTTCCCCGAGCTTCCAGCTAGCTCTTGATTGTACTTTCTCACATCTGGAGATAAATTCCATATGGGGCTTAGGTTTTTCTGCTTTTCTTCTCTTCTTCTAGCAATGCTCAATACCATAGCCTGTTCAGGATTTTCTAATTTTCTTTATTTTTCTTTTTCAACCTCTTGCAATTTTTTCTTGCCCTTGTTTGATGGAGCTCTGGTTATTCCAGTTAATGTCAGAAGGGAGGTTTTAGGACAACTTTCTTCTTCCCAAGTTCTCTTCACCCCTCATAATATGCAAAGCCTAGTGATTGTTGCAGGGTGTGGCATCAAACCTCGGTAGTAGTTTAGGATAGAGTTTTCAATGACTTTACCCATATTAATCTTGTACCCCTTCAATAATGCATATAAGAGTATTGCTTCTTTTTGAAAAACTATGCTCAAGTGTTTTGAAGGGAGTAAGACTGATCCTATGAAGTAAAACCACACCTTCCCTTTCTCTGGAAGTAACCCTCTTGCAATGGATTCATAAGGGTTCTTCTTGGTTGAGCTCCATTCACCCTTCCTATCAGTTAGCAACTCCACTATCTTCTGGAATTCTGGTTCTTTTTGCAACTTTTTGAATTTGGATCCATCATTCATCTCCTTGAGGTTGTAAGTTTTGTTTATAGCTTCTTTGTCAAATGAGATCCATTTGCCTCTGACATAACAGGTCTTCTCTTTCTTTCCTACCAAGTTTTTGTAAAATTCTATAACCAATGCAGCAAAACCAGCTGGTTTACGCTCGCAAAACAAATTACATCCTCTTTTCTCAATCACCTCTCTAAATGGTGATATGAGTTTATAGAAACCCCTCTCACCAATGAAACTCTTTTGCGCAGTATAACTCGCGACCACGTGCGCGCATTTTGAGATCAATTCATCTTCTTCATCTTCTTATCCCTCTTTACTTTGTTTAAACATCTTTTGGTATTCTCTTCCTCTTCCTCTGCTGCTTTCCTCGACTAGTTGTGGTTTCTTTTTCACTTCAAAATGGTTGGCAGTTCTTCTTTCTTCTTGCATAACCATAATTTGAAGCTCAGGAGTCGCTTCTTCTTCATTTCCGACGTATTCCTCCATGATCTTATTCAAGTTAGGAATCAGACTCTGTTGTTCAGACATTTCAGAAGCTGGTTGGGATTTAGGTTTTTGAAGGTGAGGAAAGGTGGGTAAGTAGATGAAGAGTTTGAGGGAGCTTTAAGAGAAGTAAGGCTTTCAAATTTGGAATTTTTAACGTTCGAGGTTCTCTATTTATAGGCCCAATTAATGTTGCAACAATTAATTTGTTGCGACAAATAATTCCCATGTCGCGACATTAAATAAGCCTATAGTCCTAAAATTTATGTCATGACATAAGGTCTTATTGTCGCGACATACAGTTATGAATAAAAAATTATTTAAATATTGTGACGAAATTTTCTTCAATCGCGACAAAGGTTAATAACAATTTTAGGCAATTATGCTGCGATAAGATTTTATTGTCAGAACCTGCTTCCTATGTCTTATATTAATAATTGTCAGACAATAAATTCTATGTTAATGACAATAGTAGCCAACAGGACACAAAGTGTTTTGTATAGATATTTGTATTATATTCAGATATGTTCAGTGCATTAACAGTAATGAATTAACATGTGGACATTTCCTTTAGTGGGAGGCAGCGTGCATGATCTTATCACTGCAAAGTACACATTTTCATCCAAAATGCCTATTTACAATTTTCAACCAATTAACACACAATTCGATTATGCAATTTTATCTAGACCGCTCGATTCACGCTTGTGAATACAGTTTAACAAAACATCTCAATTCCAAACATAATCAATCGGCCTGATTTCAGTTCTATAGATATCAACAATATATTATGAAACTAATTAAAATACCACAAAAGCTAAATAGGAATTTTCTCACAAGATTGTTGAACAAGCTTTTCCCCTTTTCAATTTGGATTGTATCATTCATTTCATTTCAGATGTTCATTGACTATAACTTCACTTGATGACTAGCTTTTCTAACCTGAAAAACAATAAAATCAACTCCATAAAATTTAAAAAAAAAATCAAAACTAAAACTTTAAGCACACAAAGTTCAGCAAAATCAAGTTATCTAAGGATAATGAAAATTTTCTTGGGTTGCCTCCCAAGAAGCTACTCAATTTTATGTCTTTAGCTAGACATTGCTGCCATATGTTTTATTTTCAGCAATTTCTTCATTTCTTCAAATATGGGACTACTTTTCATTAGTACTCTACTAATAATGCTTGATCTTTGTGAAAACTTTAAACTCATTTCTGAATTTGATTTGATTAATAGCGCTCCAAAGGTGTGCTTGCAATCACTATGTAAAGACCACTCCGCCTTGATTTGAGTTTCCGGGAAATAATCGAGCCTTAGGTTGTACAAGGAGAATTTGATTCTCCTATCTTGAATTCTCTCCTCAGTATCCTCTGGTCATGCCATTTCTTGGTCTTATCTTTGTAGATTCTTGCATTGTCATAGGCTTCATTTCTCAGCTCTTCTAATTCATTCAATTGGAGAAATCTCTTTTTTTTTTTTACTGCTTGGAAATCAAAGTTCGACTTTTTGATTGCCCATATTGCTTTATGTTCAAGCTATAGAGGTAGATGACATTGGTTACCAAATACAATTCTGTATGGGGACATTCCAATAGGAGATTTATAAGCAGTTTTGTATGCCCACAATGCATCATTAAACTTTGTTGACCAATCTTTTCTGCTTGCATTTATTGTTTTCTACAGTATGGTTTTGATCTCTCTATTTGATATCTCAGCTTGCCCATTTGATTGAGGGTGATAAGCCAACCCCATAACATGCTTGACTCCATATATGCTCATTAGTTTTTCAAACAGCTTGTTTGCAAAATGGATTCCTTCATCACTTATGATAGTTCTAGAGGCTCCAAATCTAGTCAAAATATTTCTTTGAATAAACCCTATAACTATGTTAGCATCATTTAAGGGCAAGCTATGACTTCCACCAATTTGGATACATAATCCACAGCAAGGAGAATGTACATATTTCCAAATGAAGGAGTGAAAGGCCCCATGAAGTCTATCCCTCATAAATAAAATTTTGCACCACCATGATTCCTTGCAGAGGCATCTCATTGCTTTTGTTGATGTTGCCCATTCTCTGACATCTGTCACAATGTTTAATCCATTCAGAACAGTCTCTAAATAGAGTTGGCGATAAAAACGTGGAGAATTTACTACGCGGGTTGTTACGTATCACGCAAAGTGTCCTGCATATGGTGATGCATGACATTTATCAAATTCCGGCCTATCTTTTCTCACAGTACACATCTTGATGATGCGATATACTCATATACTACCAAAATTAATGGGTCATCCATATATAAAACTACTATCGATCCTCACCTTTCTTTTACATTTGGTAACTGAATTAGGTGGCATAATTCCCACAAGCTGAAGTTCACAATATCGATGTACCATGGAACTTCATTGTCACTGAAAAGCTACTCATTAGGGAAATTTTCTTCTATCCCAATCCCTCTTTCATCGTAAATAGGCTTTTCTAGTCTTGATAAGTGATCAGCTATCACATTATCTTTGCCTTTCTTATCTTTGATCTCCAACTCAAATTCCTGTAGCAATGAAACCCATCTAATTAGTCTTGGTTTAGCATTTTTTTTTTTGTAGCAGTGTACGATTATTTGCATGGATTAATGTGCACTAGACATGAAGGATATTTTAATATATATAACGAACTTCTCACAAGCAAAGACCATTGCTAGCATTTCTTTTTAGTGGTTAGATAATTTTCAACGTGGCCGTTAAAAGATCGCGCATAATATAACTCTAAGGTCTTGTCAGGTTTTACGTCGGCCGAAATACCATTTGCATAATCACTTGGCATCACACATGATCCTGATTCTTTGTTCGGTCACGAGGTGTTGCCATGATAGAAACTCGATCAACATGGCCTTGATTTCTTCAAATGCACATTTACACTTTTCATCAAATTCAAATTTTGCTTATTTTTCAAGCAATATGCATAATGGCCTTGATATTTTTGAGATGTCCTTTAAAAATCTTATATAAAATCCAGCATGTCCCAAAAAACTTCTAATCCCTTTAACTGTAGTAGGTGGCATGAGAGTTTCAATAACAGAAACTTTAGCTTGGTCAACTTCAAGTCCAGCTATAGAAATTTTGTGCCTCAAGACAATGCCTTCATTTACCATAAAGTGGCCTTTTCCCCAATTTAGAGCAAAGTTTTTGTCTTGGCATCTCACGAAAATGTAGTCTCAGATTAAGCAATTCTCAAAACTGGATCCATATCACAGAAATCATCCATGAAGATCTGCAGCCTCCTCCACCGTCAGAAAAGATAGACATCATACACCCCTTTTGAAGGTAAGCGGGGCATTACACAATCCGAAAATGACATCTTAAAAGCAAGGTGCTATAAGGACATGTAAAGGCGATCTTCTCTAGTCTTTAAGGGGGCTGGCGCGATCTGGTTATATCCGAATATCCATCAAGAGAAAACATAAATGAGAATTTATCACGCTAGTATGTCGACATTTGTTCGATGAAGGTAAAGGATAATGATCCTTTACGTGCGATATTCAATTTTTATGTAATCCGATGCACACCGCATCATGTCACGGATCTTGTTGGCGGAATTAAATCATTCTTCTCCATTTTTATGGCGTAGATCCACATTCTTGAACAAAGTGGTGCATAAACGAATCTTGCATTCATCCGTTTTAACATTTCTTTATACAACTTCTTTCATAACCCAGGTTAGTCTTCACTCTAGTGTTCAATGGATGTTTTTGCATTCTCATCGGAGGATTTTGATATTTAAATTGAAAGGAGCGTTAAATTCAAGTCTTCCACTGACCATGCTATTTATTTTTTATATTTTTTTAAAATCTTTATCAGTTTCAACTCTTTATCTTTTGTCAAGTCTGCTGCTATAATTAATGGTTTAGATTTTTCAGCTCCTAAGAAAGCATACTTCAAATGTTTGGGAAATTCTTTCAAATTTAACCCCTTAGAGCTTGTTTCTACTTCTTGTGCTTTCTCTTCACAACCACGTGATTTTTTTGCACTACCTTTATTTAGACTGAGTACTGCTTCTTTAAATTCAAATTTTGAATTCATAAATTCAACATCTAAATCCTCAATATACTGGAAATTATTCTCATTCTCGTTCATTGAACTCTGAATCTTACAATCATATTTCAGTTCAGAACTGATGGGAACTATTGTTTCTATAGTTTTATAATTAGCATTATCAAATTCAGGTTGTTTCAAGCTCTGATTTAGATTGAAGTGTATTGCTTCATCTCCCACTCTTAGAGTGAGCTCTCCCTTTTTAACATTTATCAAAGATTTGCTCAGAGTGGCGGGAAGGCCTTACGACGAGTGGGACTTGTTTATCTTCTTTTATACTTGATTACCCACAAAAGTCCACAAGGAAAATAAATTTTCCCACCTTGATCGACACATCTTCAAGGACCTACGGTTAATTCCCAGTTCATATCACTTTCATCTGTAGGGTCATGGCGGTTGTAGGAGTAAAAGCTCCCTCGAGCTAAGTCGCCATTACTAGATAGTAATTGGGTTGATCCTTGCTCGAATCACGTGTCACCTTACCCATTCAGGTTTCTATGGTGCAAGGAATGGTGAAGAATTTACTGGATCCGCGTCTTGAGTGCGGAAAACTCTTAGAATCACTACCTGTAGGTTGTTGTCAGGTTCATCACTCATTCTTTAACAGGCTACCACTTTCTTGCTTAGTATATCTAACTAACTGTTTCCAGCATGTGACCATTTGAGCCAATGCCTCTACAAAGAATATTTATCTCTATCTTCTTGAACATATTGAATTTAGAGAGTATATCCATCTTTGATTTCTGCAGCCTCTTAAGGAAAGGGATAAGAGGCTTATAGGCTTGCACCTCCTTTTTCTTTTTCAAGTCACACTCCTTATTTGTTTGCTCTTCACCTCGCTTTCTCACTCTTCGATTAATTTTAGACTGACTGTATTATCTACGCGATTTCTGCTACTGCTCTTGGTTTCCTCGATCGAACTTTTCTTAACTGTACCTGCCTTACATGTTCTTTAATTCTCTGCCACTCTTTAGAGTAATTTCCATATAGTCTTTAGGATTCTTCTTGGCGTCACTTGGGAAGGAATCCTTCGACTGGTTCTGCATAGCTAGGGCCAGTTGCCCTACTAGGGTCTCTTGATTTTTCAGAGATGCATTGGTATTGGCCTGAAACACATTTCTATTTGCTTGAAATTTTGCTAGCTTAGCAAATTTCTACTCATGTATATTTAGCAGTCTCTTGTTCTCACCCATGAAGCTCAACATTTGCTCCTCAAAAGCCCAGGACTCTTTTGGCTATTTTCGACTCTACGGCTGCTTGTACTCTCTTGTTCCCTTTGAAAACCATGTGGAGGCATCGCATTTGCGATAATTACGCATAGGTCTTGGACGCTAACGGCCATTTCCATATGAAAAATTCTCATGGTTTCTCAATGCTTGTTTGTAGTGGGTTGGAAGGTTGGTGTTGAGCTTAAAGTTGTAGCTCTTGTTGCCATTGACAAACTAAGCTTGCTTGCCTAATAGAGACCCTGCCAGGCAGTCCCTCGTGAAATTTTATGCATTTACCTTATCTCCCACCTCTCATTCCCCTGAAGATGGGTTGATTGGTTTCTTATCCCCAGTTATTCATTTTGTTCATTAGTGCATCGACTTGCCTCTATAGGCGACATCTTGGTGACTCAATGATCACCACCTCCTCTCGGTTCTTTGTTGCCATAAGTCTCAAATGGAGCTCTATAGTTGCTCTTGGCTAAATCTTCAATAAGCTGGTTGGCCTCTTCAGCACTCTTCATCTTGAATGCTCCATAGCAGGCTGCATTAATGATCCCTTTCGAAGAGTAGTTCATTGCATGATAGAAAATGTCCATTTGGGTTATCTGGTCAATGCCATGCATTAGACATCTTTTAAGCTATTTCTTATACCTCTCCTAAGCATTGTAAAGACTCTTGTCTTCTCCTTGCTAATCTGATAATCTCATCTCACTCTGCGAGTGAGAGCGGGAGGGAAAAATCTACTCATAAGCTTCAACCAACTCTTCACGATTGTTCAACTAATCCACTGGGTAGTGACTCAGCGATTCTTCGCCACATCCCTTAAGGAAAAGGGAAACAATTGCAACTTAATCTCATCAGGTCTTACCCCATTTAGTTTCACAGTGTTTTCCATTCTCAGAAATCTGCTCATGTGCTCATTTGGGTCTTCACTGGGATGTATAGTGAACTAGTGCTGCTGAACCATGGTGATGAGTGCAGGCTTCAACTCAAAATTGTTTGCATATATTGCAGGTTGCTTGACTGTAGAATACTCATCTCTAATGATAGGTCTCCAAAAATCTGCTATAGTTCTTTGTCTCTGTGGTCTTTCAACTGCCACAACTGGGATGTTCTGATGTGTCTCTCCTTGCTGTTTTACCATGACTACTGTTTCAGCACTTCTTACTTTCTTTAGGTTTCTCAGTGTCCTTTCCAATTTAGCATCTAGTGGCAACAGTTTTGCTTCTGGTCTTCTGTGCATGTAAAAACTACATGAAATGAAAATACACTGATATCAAATGAGATCAGTAGACAACATAAATATATTATGATAAGATTCATAAAAATATCATTAGTTGAATCAACTACTGCAGTTAAGACTCTTTTTGATAATTTTTTTTTATAATTTTGATAATACGAGAAAAATGTCGAACTAGTAATTCTCTCTTTGGTTGGAATATTAATCCTTAAATTACTTGATCTCGGCGTGACACGAAAACTTGTTGATGACGAGCAAATATGTTCAACTCATTTCTAACACTGCTACCAAAGACTTATCCAGTCCCCGACAACGATGTCAAAAACTTGATTGACTTTAATTTTTGTTTTGTTTTTGAACATAGACCAAATTAAGGTAGTGAATGACATAAACACTCCGGTGCTGTTTCCGATCCACTGGTAGATATGCGAAAAGCATTTTAAGCCCGAATATATAGGCCCGTTTTCTCTTTGTGTATGTAATTTGCAATTAAATTGGTTGTGGTCTAAATCACTGCAAGTGCATAGGTCATACAAGTAATAAAGTGGATTTTAAATCCAAATATCATTCCCACGAGAATTGATTTGAAATTCAAAAGATAAACTACCCTTGCAACCAAGATAGCCACTATTTGGACAACTGTTATGAAATAATTTGTAAACTAATTGATTAGACTATAATTAAAATACTTTTTGTTTAATTTTTTCCATTTGAAACGAAATTAAAAATAAATGAATCAGGGATCTCACTAAATGGAAACAACATTGAGAAATGAACCAGTGTTCTGATTATCAAGTTGCAAAAGGTTCAACAAAAACAAATTAGTTTTGGTTTTGAATTCTGGACTTGTCCAAGAGCGGAATAGTATAGCCTTGGAAACCTCCTGACATGATACATTTCACTAATTAAGAGACCATATTCCTAAACCAAGTCAATGGTTCTAATTAGTTGCTTTTATGAATTGACCCTCTTTAAGATACGGTTGCTTTTCCTTTCGAGTACTTCCTGGCATTTCTTAGGGTAGCCTTGTCCCCATGGAAGCCGAGGCAGCATAAGCCTTTCTCAATGCAATTGGTACCTCAATTTGCAATTCATTAAAATGTTCTTTCTCGCGTAGAATCTAAACCGCAGATTAAGATCATCTGCCAATTGAGATGAAACCTCCCCAGGGTAAAGATCATGTTTAAGTAAATAATCTACGAGAGGTAGAATAAAATTGTAGTATCAAAATTACTCTTAGAGTATATTAGTTCATTGAATATCAATGCAAAATACTTGAGAATTTGCTCTTTTGCCCTTGAGTAATCCATCTACATGTCACTCTCAGAGGATCACGAAATGAGAACACAAGGATCTGACTCTTCTTGGGTATAAACCAATGATATTAGACGACTCAATATAAAGCGTACGATTAGATCAATCCAAGGTCCTTACCCACAACTCTGATAAATACTAAAATGATACTCAAACACCACATTCCTCGAGAGAGCTCAGCCTTTCAAATGCGGATCACCGTCTACTTTGACTAGTTGATCAAGTAACTAATCGAAAGTCTGATCAAAATTGAAATAAAATGAATTCTAGAAAAATTCTAAATTCCACTAAAATTCAAACATAATTGAAAATTAGATAAACATTAATCTGAGCTCCATGATTCACATCAAATCAATTACTCTGAGTCTAAAAGAAAATAAAATTAAAAATAAAAAAATAAAACAAATAAAATATTTACAATGAGACTTCAGTCCTTCCCTAGAATGTTTAGGGTTTGCTGAAAAGTTGTGCATTATACCTTCAGCTTTTCTATTTATAGGTTTATTGAATGCTGGGCCTAAATTTGAGGCTAAAAATGTGGATTCCCATGCAGGACTAGTGTGTGTCTTTGTCGTGACATTGTTTGTCTGTGTCGTGACATTGTAGCCTCACTTATGTGTCTTCAGGCTTTGTTGTGGCTTTGTCGCAACATTTCTACCATGTCTTCAATGTTTGCCTTTTTGTCAAGTTTGTTGTGATATAGTTTATGAATGTCGCAACATAAGTGCAATTTCTTAGGTCTTCAACCTTGTTGTGAGTTTGTCGCAACATTCCTGCCTTGTATTCCTCGTGAGTCATTGTCACGACAAAGTTTTGAAACGTCGCGACATAATTTCCATACCTTGCAATGTTAGCCTCTGAATTGTATGTCGTGACATAGTTTTGAAATAAAGCGACATATTTCATCTCCTTAACGTTTCACTCGTGTGTATTAAACATCAAAATTTTGTTGTGGTGATAACTCAATCCATGAAACTTGCCTTCATTATCTACCAACTTCTTTCGGGACTAAGTTCGCTTGTGTCGAGACATAATTTCTTCCTTCTACAATTCTTTATGTCACGATAATCAATTTTTATGTCGCAACATTGTTGCAGTGTGTCTTCATTGATTTCTCTCTTCATTTTATTACGCTGTGAGTTTTAAGCGTCGTGATAAAGTTTTGTTTGCCCATTCTTTGTACGTAATAATTGCCTCGGGTGTTGTAACATTTTTCTTGCCTTCCATCCTCAGTTTTGTTGCGATATTTATTTATGTGTTGCGACATTTTTCAGTGCTTCTTCTTGTATTAAGTCGTGACAGAGTTATGAAATGTCGCGATAATCTTTCGACTGTCATCTTGCACTTTGCTTTGTCTTTGTTGCGACATAATTTTGTTTGTTGACACCAAATTTTGCAAATTACCTTAGGATTTTGTCGCGACATTGTAAAATTATGTCGCGATATTTTCTATTTTCCTCCCTTAGCCATTTTTTGCTGCTTTTTCCACTTTTTTCTCTTCTTTTGCATTAAACCTACGCAATCTGGGTGGTCGATAATTCATCATTAAATTGGACCTTAAAACTCTAAATGTTTTATAAAATGACTTAAAAATGGGCTTAAAAATGGATGAGTTTTGGACTCATCAGTGTCCCATCACTATGGAAGTTAAGGTCTCTCAAGGTAAGTTTAGTTTGAGAAGAAGAGGCTGAAACCTCAGTGTACAAATGAGATCTAGTGTGTGTGTGCATGAGTTCCATTAAGTGGTTCCTTGAAAAACACGAAGGCTATGACAGCTCCCACGACCCCTTAGATACACTTGAAATCTTAGATTATATAAATGTGATGGTATCTCAAGTTTTGGCGAAATAAAACAAACTTACCCCGAAGCGATGCAAAACATTCTCCAAAATAGTTCATTCAACTTAAAACCTGACTCATATAAGACAAAAACAAACATGAACGCCTAAACACGTATACGTATGGCACGAACCAAAACATTCTACCACATTTTGTTCCCCAAAACTTGAACAAATCAATTCCCTCAATGAAATAAAGCATGAAAAACAAAAAGGGAAAGAGAGGACTCCCTTGAAGTGATCCTCTCTTCTGTCTTTTTGCTTAGAACAAATTTTAGGACTTCCCAAAAACCTAAAAGAACATGAAACAAAACAAAACAAGATCCGGCAAGAAAAATTTAACTAAAAAAAAACTGAAAAGGGAAAGAAAACATTACTAAGCAGGTTTGCCTCCAAAGTTGCTCCATTTTGAGTTCATCTAGATACTGACTACAGGAATGGGTTGGTGATTTTGGCCTCAATATTATTGAGGCGTGGTTGTGCTCGTCAAACAACTTGAGCACATAGTCTTTCACGATCTTATTATTTTTTTATTTTGTTTTTGTTCACAATGATGGCTTCTATTTCCTTATTAAACTGAATAACGTACTCATCCACCTTGGACATGGGGGTTACCTTTGCAATGTCAAAGTCCTCATACATCTCACCCCATGGATCCATCTCTGGAATGGTCTTTACAAATTCTTTTGTAGTGTCATGTGATTCCGGAGAAGTTGGCTTATCTTCCTTTGCAACTAAGGTTTTCCATTCTTGTGCTTCATTCTCCACTCTTTGAAGCTTCTCAAGTTCTCCATCATTGCTTGAGGTTATATCCTCATTGTAGCTCAAGTCTTCTTCTTCTCTAATCACCTCAAGAATCGATGGCAAGCTCTCGTGTTGTCCTTCAAAGGACAATTTTGCCATTTTCTCTTCCTCATTCATGTTCTTGGCCACTAGTTCTTATACACCCATTCCCTTCTCTTGTAGAGGATGATCTATCTCAAATTTTGATTGAGTATAAGAAGAGGCCATAAGAGTAATTTCCTCATTTATGGATAAATCCACCTGATTAGGTAATTTAGCCATTGTGAAGGAAGCAGTCATCCACTCGGATTGTAAATATTAACTCCTCTTGTGGGTTGGTTCACCTCACGTAATAAATTGAGCTTGAGAGATTGTCGATTCGGCTTGAGCTCTTTTCCAATTCGACCATGGTCTCTTACAGACTTGGTTATGCTCTTGTGGGTTGGCAGAATTACTCGACTCGTCTGCGAGGTCTAGATAATGTTGCCAACCTGAATTTGTAATATGTGTTCAAAAGTATAGATTACGCCCATAGTGAACTTGATCCATAGGCTTTATATCACCGGGTTTCAAACTTGAATTACACTCTTTGATCTTGGAAGCTATATCGTTAGTTGTTGGTGTGAAGGCGATTGATTATTGATTCCATGAAAGGATCCATTATAGTTTGTTTATAAAATAAAAAGAAAAACAAACTAGAGTAAAATATAAAAGGAAAATAAAACAAGACTAATTATATCAAAACATGAGAAAGGACTACTTGGTATCGATATTAGTAAAAGCAAATCCCAAGTGGCTCAAAAAACTTGATAGATGAAAATGTAATCTTTATAAAATGTGTATTGTACCTATATGCTTGTAGTGCACGCGTCACCTAAGAAGAGTAATGAAAGTGAAAGTATAAGTATATCCGTCTCACGAGGGATTAGGTTACTAAATACCAAAGTGGAGTAATCTAGCTTTATTGGGATGATGGAAGATATGAGAATAAAAGGAAAACTAATAAACTAAAATCTAAGCTAATGCAAGGATAGGAAGTAAGTGGGAAGCCTAGGGTTTGAATTTCATTTGGTTAATCATATGCATTCTAGTTCAATTCACCCCGATTGATATTCTAATCACATATTAATGGTAAGCCTCACTTTTGCACATGTGAATATGTCTCTCGATAATCACGTGCCATAGAACTTAGGTATCTTGCATCTCTACTCAACCCCCCAGCTCCCAGGCGAAATAAGCCATAGAGGCCTAAGTACACACAAAACCCATGAGAATCTCTTGTCTGTGTGGTAGAAATATTGTTCTACACTTTGTAGCTAGACGTTCCTTCTATTTCTCAAATCTTGAATTGAACCCACAAACATACCAATGAATGTAAACAGTAACATGTATAATAAAATGATAGACATTCTGTAACTCTAAATGTGCTTCAATATCAATGAAGAAACAAATCCAATGTTCAAATACATAAATTATAAACAAACTACATCTAAAGTCCTTGAAAATGGGATCAATTCATGGAGAAAAGAAATACAACCATAGAAAAGAAAAAAAGCAAGAAAAGATGAGAAGAGTGTAGATGAAACCCATTTCTTCTCCTTAAATCTCCTTTGCTCCTTCAATGCGAAAATCAATTTCCTCGAAGATTTTCCTTTGGGTGTTTTCCACCCAAAGGGTCTTCTTCATTGCCTCCGTCCTCCCGAACTTCTCTTGTTGAACACTCCTGCAAAAAACCCCTAATTTGATCCCCTTTATGCCAAACCCAAGAGAGCGGAAGAAATGGGCTTGGGCAAAAACATGGTCCTCGGCATCACGTTGTAGCATGATGGATTTGGCGCTACGGCGTGGTGAAAAAATTGGAGCTACTGGAAGACTCAAAGCCAAACCACGCTGCAACATGAAAATACCCATGCTATATGTGTTTCATTCACTAAAGCATAAGAGCACCCTTATTTAAAGCGAGAGAGTACTCCACTATTTGTAGCGAGAACACTCCTGCGTAACATGGAGAGCATATCTTTGTAGCGTGAGTGTTATCCGCATTAGCCAGCATTAGTGGCTACGCTTGCCGAATTTCTTGTTTTTGGCGATCTTGGTATCTACGAAAAGCCCTCAGAGTCTAGAATTTGCCCATGCCAATGAGGGAGCCATAGAAGGACATCACACAGGCGAAATGATCACATGTTTTCTGTGATTGCATGATGACTTTACCGATTTTTCTTTGATTTTGCTGGTTTTCGCTCAATAGTTGGCCTAATCACAAAATTGGGAAAAATATTGCATTAGGACACTTATTTATATCATAAAAATGATAAAACCTAAGCAAATTATGGGGTTAAATGAGTATTTAAGATACTCATCATTATGCAACATGTAGAGTTAATTTTTTTAGAAGTAATGTAATAAAAAAAATATGCACACACACATGGAGGGGACAAAGATTGGTTGCAGCGAGTTCGGTGATTGCCCTAAATCCATGAAATTTGAACCCCGAGATGTAAAGTGTTTCACTATATATCAATTAGGTTACACGTTGGTCTTAAGTGAGACAAGGCTCCTCCTTTCTCATAGCCATCTTCTCCTTACTATCCTATAGAGAAACATTGAAATAAGCTCCCTTTATTTCCCATATGCATTTGGACTCATAAGTGCCCAGTCACTTCATCCCTAGTGGAGTAAGCATACTACTCATCATCGAGGATTCGGCGTACTTGCGGTTGCCTTTTTTACGCCAGCGGCTCCTGCAGAAAGTTCATCTTTTTGTGTTTAATCGATGCCCTACAAAGGTCCTTACTTCTCCTCAAGGTTAAAAATATTGGTTTCAGTGGATATTTTTACATGAATATTGATATATAAAAAATTAACAAAAATACTAGCCATTTATAGAATGAATGAGTTTGATATGAAAAACTAGTGATTTTAGGTTATTTATAGAATATTTGGTGTCAAACTAGTTGCTTTTCGGTCAAAAAGCCATTAAAAATGAATTCTGGCTATTGGATTTGATTTTAGATCAAATCTAACCGTTAGATCTTGATCTAACCGTTAGAAATCATTTCTGGCTGTTGGATCAAGTCATATATTCAAAATCCATTATTAGATAAAAAAATCTAATCGTTGGAACCTAAAGAAATTTCCATATTGAATCTTGGTTGTTAGATCAACATAGACTCAATTCTGGCCAGATTACATCAGCCAGGTATTTGAAATTGGAGCTTTTTGAAAAGCGAGACCAATCAGGTTGTTGGATAAAAAATAGTGATCGTCCACATGTCACTGATATATCTTCGATTTTTCTCGATATATCTTCGATTTTTCTCGATATATCACCGATATTTAACGATATATTGACGATAATGAAAAAATTCTAGCTATGACACGTGCGTCGTTCAACGCGCTGATTACGATCGATAGTGTCATTGATATATTGATGTCTTAATGATATGTTAATCGCTGCAATGTTACAATTACGATCAATAGTTTCATCGATATATCGATGTCTTCTTACGATACTCTGGCGGAATATGTCGGCGATATTGTCAAATTTTCCCCAGCGAGACTATTGTTGGCCGATATCACGTTGGAAGGGACCGACGCTCGAAATATTGATGATATATCATTGAAATTTCACGACATTTTAAACACCGCTTCTTCTTTTTAAACACGTAGTCAGCAATCTTTATTAAAAATATAATTTTCCAAAACGCACATATGACCATCACCCGATTGATATCATTCCTTTTTCATGAAGTAGAATATTTTCTTTTGAAAAAGAAGTCCCACAGACGAGATCTCCATCTGCTAAGATTTTATTGATTCAGAATATGCACAATTTTCTTTTTATACTTCCTAGATCAATATGCTGAAGATAAACACCTGATTTTTTGAATATCTAACTTGATTTGTGGAGAATCTCTCATATGCAGTTGGGGCCCAACTAAGGTAAGATTCACCTTACATTGTGTTCTGTCAACAGGCGAGACACAACAGTTCCAAAAATATGTGTTACACAGTTTGTTGTAACATCTCCTACGACAACATTTGAGGCACTTCATGAATTTTATTTTTGATGAGGATTGTGCCAATATTGATACTCTAACACACACACACACACACATAATGTTTTAAAATTTTCGAAAGTGGAAAATAAATTAAAAAAAAGTTTATTTAAAATAAATTGAACTTAAACCAGGACGAAATAAATTGTTTTGCTGGAAAAAACGGACTAGTAAGTTAGGGACACATGGCACACGATGTGGGCAAACCTTTAAGTTGTGGATAAGGTTAGACAAAGCGATTTTGGGAGAGAGAACTCTAATTTTCTTTGTTTGGCTTAAGCGAGTGAGGAGAGAAAAAAATGAGAGAAAGAGAGTTTCCAACCTTCTTTCTCCGATCCTCAGAGTTTTGTCGATCGGAATTCGTCGAGCCAAGTAAAAGTTCATCTACTCGATGAGAGCTACGCGTGGGTACCAAAAATGAGGGATTTTACTGAAGTTCCAAAGGAGGAGATTTTGGGAAATCAAGGATTTCGGGCTAGGGAGGCTTCCTACCCGTGCTACTATGCTTCAAAAGGTAGGGATTCTTCCTACTTTGGTTTATGTCCACCCTAAGGGCTGTTTGGGTTGAAAACTCAAGTTTTATAGCTCCTTAAGTTGATTTGGGTTGAAAAATCAAGTTTTATAGCTCCATAAGGGTTGTTTGGCTTCAAATTCTACATTTTTGCTATATTGGGGACTATTTGGGAGCTAAATTCATCCATTTTTTTTCTGTATTAGGGGCTGTTTGGGAGCCATTTAAGGAGTTGGTTTGGTTATAGTCTTCCAAACATGTGAAAAAATGAGATGTGAATGGTTAAGGGGAAATTCTGCAAAAATTTCCCTAGACCCTTGTCCTTGTTTTCGACCATAACTTAGTCTACAAACCTCAAAATTAGATGATTTTAGTTGAAGATGAACCCTAAGAACAAGAGTTACAAATGTCTAGAAGAGACCAAGATTTTAATCCAGCTCTAAGAATCCTAAAAATGAATTGTACAATAAGATTTTGATTATGTCCCCTCTACGGGAGTAGCTCATGTTGTTTGGACCATATATTGGGTTATACTAATCCAAATGATGTGAATCAAATTCCTACTAAAACTAGACACCCAGGAGAGTAACTTTCATGAAGAAAGTATGGTTATATTATATCTCTATTGTTCCCAGAAATTCGTCCAATTGAGAACACAATAGTGCCCCCTGGAAACTATTCAGGAGCAGTTCGTAATGTTTTGGTCATATCTCCTAATTTAAAGGTCCAAATGACTTGATCTATGAGTTTTTGGAAACTTAAGACATAGGTGAACATTTTGTTAGAAGATCTCTTTGTCTAAAAACCTCATCTACTAGGTAAAAAAAATTTTGTAGTTGGAGATGGACTTGGGATGTGCCTTGTTTTATGGACTTATTTGGGATTGCTTTGTACCTTGTTTTATGGTTGGTTTGTGGGATATTTCATGGCCTAATTGGGGAATATTTTGTGCCTTGTTTCATGGCTTGTTTGTAGCTTGTTTTATGGCCTAATTAGGGATTGTTTTGTGCCTTGTTTCATAGCTGGTTTATGGACTATTTTGTTGCCTAAATTGGGATCGTTTTGGGACTATTTTTATACCTTATTTTATGGCCTCTTTGTGGCTTGCCTTGCGGCCATTTTGGGCTGTTTTATGGACACTTTATGTGTCATATTTAGCCCCGAGGATCAAGGGTGTTGTTGCTTGATTTTGAATAACATGTTTTGTAGTAGTTGTGTGATAAGATGTTGATATATGTGTGTATAAATATATTGACATGGAATGTGTGATTGTATGGAAATTGTATGCATAGGACATAATTGTCCATGGTACACGGTGAAGTGTATGGTTTTAGCATTATCCATGTAGCATTCATTATGCATGTGACATGATATAACATGCAATGGCACATTGCATTGCAAATGCTCGGGGACATCGCATTGAATGGATGTGAGTGCATGGTTATGATCAATCATCATACTTGGTGAATGATGGGTGTGCTCGGTATCATTGGATGACGTCCAATAGAGTCGCACGATTGCATAACATGAAAAAACGTGTGGTGGGTAATAACAAGAAGGGCTAGATTCTCCCTCGGGTGAAGGACTCGAACTAGTTCAAACACATCCGATGGTGAAAGTCCAAAAAGTGTTGGAAGGTGTGTAGAGTCCTATGGTGGGACCCCGGAAATCCGCTGCCTACAAAACACATGGATTTTAATTATAAAAATATCTTGTGAAATGATGACATCCCTAAAAGTTCTGGTTTATAAACAAACAACTTTTATTTCAAAGTGTTCATTGGATGCATTCATCAATGACGGTTTATCACACACATGGCATGTCGTTGTGTGGTGAAGTCGATGGGCTCGGGCATGGGCACATGTTTGAGGTCTCATCTCATTTCATGGCATATAGGATTCCATGGTAGAAATTACATTTTTTCTTGGAATGTGAGTGTAAATTGTGAATATGAACATTGCATGTACACTTAGGTGGGGAGTAGCCTTTGTAGGAATTATTCTCTACTGGGTGTGGTTCACCCTATATGGGAAAAACATTTCAGGTATGGGACATGTGTTGGTAGGTGGCTCTCATGAGAGACCGCAAGGATGAAGAAAGCCGACTTGTGGCTTTTATATTTTATTTTGTAAAATTTTGGAACAACCTAGTTCTAGAATGTATTTATAACTATTTTTGTAAAACTTTTGAAGTACCTTGATTTTGGCATATATTAAGTGTAAGAGAGTGTAATTAAACTCTTATGAATTGTTTTTAGCATAAACTTACATGTTTTTACATGAATATGGATAAATCGACCCCGGTGTGGTCATCTTTTACTCATAAATGGACTTAATGCGTTCATTGTGTAATATTGGACCCCGGATGGGTCATGTTGTTATATAATGTACAGATCTGTTCGATTTTTTGTTAAATTATGGATCCCGATAAATATGACACACACAATGTGGGATCGGATTACTCGATAATCCACAGGTTTTCTGCGAGTTGATGGGTGATTAACGGACCCTCAGATTTTGGGGCGTCACACTGGTTATGCTCTTTCTAGCCTTATCTTCATTGCAAAATTGGGGCTTAAAGGAAGGAAGTTTGGAGAAAGTGAGTTAGGGCTCATGTGAAGAACAAAGGTTAGTAATTTTTGCATGTTATAGATTTCTAAGGAGTTATTAATGGTAGATGTATTCTTAAAAAAAATGTTTTAGTTACTATTAGTGTTCATTCTTAGCCATTTTCTCTATCAAATTTGGGAGTTTAGAGAGAAAGGGAGTGATTACCTGTGAGGAAAGAAGAAGTAGTGGTTTGCTAGTTTTAGGTTTGTAATGAGTTGGTGATGGATGTTAATGGTAAATTTGGTTTGTAAATTGGAGTTAATTAGTGTTAATCATTGTTGTATTTAAATTTTAAGTTAATTAGGTTTACAAGTAATTTGAGTTCAATTCTTTGTAAAGAAAGTTATGTTGTTTGTTGTTAGGTTACTTTAGTTGGAAAAAAAATAGTTGAAAGAAATATGTGATGAATTAAGGTTGGGTATACTCTTGATTGCTAATAGATGGAGATTAGGAGAAAATAAAGTAGTTAATAAATAACTTAAAATTGAATCAAAAGGTAGTAGGTAAGGTTAGAAATTTTGGGGTTTTAAACTAACAACATTAAATTGATAATATGAGCTAAGAATGAAGTGTCATAACTTGAGTTACATTTTTTTATCTCAGTTCCTTGTAATTAATTAGAGGTGTCAACATAGAAGAATTTCAAAGGAGACTTCGATGAAAGGTAAGGAATTTTATACCATTCTATTGGTTATCTTTGATGGCTTACATTAAATATATATTGCAATCTTAATAAATTGATATGGATTTATGAAGCATTTTATTTTGTCATGAGGTTCATATGGTGTGCATGGTTTTTTTTGAAACATGTGTAGACCCTCAATTTTGTCCCTCCACACTTACATTTTATCCTATGGATGTCACACTCACCCACATCGTTTCTCATATGCTTGTTAGGGCCCATTTAATATGGTGGTTTAGAGCCTCAAGTGGGCTTGTATGTGGTCCATTGGTGTGCATTATGTAGTTCACTTCATATTGTCATCATGGTGATTTTTTTATTGGCATCGTCTTTATAGGAAACAAGTGGGGCCTCCAGGGTTTTAGCTCGATCGAAGTTTATTAGGTATGTCAAATTCGAACTGCAGGCTTGTTTCGATATGAGTATCTCCTTGTCCGGGCTTCGGAGTCGTGTCGCGGATTTTTGTTTGGATTCCTTATTCGCCAAGGAGATTTTCGTTAAAAATTCATAATTTTTGTCAACCGTTTGACTAATTGATTTGACTGGTTCATCGGGGTGAATGCGTGCTCCTGACACTATTTTTTGGGTGATTTTGGTGAGCACTTCTTGCGATCATACATCTCCTCGTCGAACTTGGAATTGTGCACTGTTGTTTTGTTTTTTGGTCTCCCTTATTCTTTAGGGGAACTTTTGTCAAATTTAATAATTTTCCTCCAGTGGCTCGGCCCGGTTGGCATCCAGTTCAACCGGTTAGTCGAAACCGGTTGTGTGGGGCTCTTGATTTTTGTGATTTTGGAGCCCAAATCCTATGGTTTAGGCCCATAAGCTCCCGAGATCGACCTTGAGCGTATTGTGGAGTCCATTTTGGGCCTTGGGTTGGGATTTCTGCAGCCCACAGATCCATATCGTTCTTAGTGGTGAAGCAAGAGCAAAAAAAAAAAGCTGAAAAAAGGTTAAGTTGGCCTCGTGAATGCGAAGCGTTAATGGAGGGGGGGGCGGTGTATCCCAAGTTGAGGCGATTCGAGGAGTTGAGTGGAACAAGGTGGGTTCGGAAAGTTTGAGGTAGGGTTTTGGATATAAAGCCTAGAATGGAAGAAGAAAGCTTGAGGCTTTTTTCTAGCATTTTTTCTTGGGAAGTGGGATACTTAGTTTCCAATATATTCTTGGCAGATTCATTGGCGAGAGACTTGGTTATTTGGAAGAAGAAAAAAAAGAAAAAAAAATAGGGGGATAGTCGTGAATCCTACAGGTGCGAAAGTTATATGCTTCTCCCGTTTCTTTTATGCTTTTCTTTGCCATTGTTGTTTGCAGACTCGTGTTAGGGTACTTTGCTTTGTTTGTGTCGGATCTTAGTCATTGGATCGGAATTGCTGTCTGTTGTTTTGGATTCAGGCTGCGTGGGAAGGTTCGATAAGTAAGATCTTTTCTCAAAGTATTGAATGGTTAAATAAAATTATTGATTCATTGGAGTATATTGTAGGAGCAGTGGTTTGGGTGCTGCTTTGTTTGTGTCGGATCTTTGTCATTTGGAGTTAGAATTGCACTCCTCGTTTGTTTTGGATTCTTTGAATGTAGGAAGGTTCTAACAAGTTTTGAATCTTTCTTAACGGTTGGGCCGGTTAGAAACAGAACGGCAGTTCGTGGAGTTCTGTTCTTCGGAATAGCGGTTGGGTCTTTGCTTTGTTGTTGTCGGTTCTTGGTGTGAGTCGGGTGCACTCCGTTTATTTTGGATTCACAACTCTGAGGAAGATTTTGACAATTTTTGAGATCTTTTATTAACCAGATGGACCAGTTGGGAAACCAAACCATTCGGTTCATTAGGTTCTATTTGCCGGATCAGTAGGTTGGGTACTTTCCTTTGTTTGTGTCAGATCTTAGTCATTCGGAGTTGGAATTGCAATCTGTTTATTTTGTTGGATTCATGACTCTGTAAGAAAGGTTCTGAAAAATTTTGAGAACTTCTCTCAGCCTTGGCCGGCGGATCTGTGTGGAGGTGCAGCGATGCCTGCGATTGCACGTAGTTTGTGCATAGCTTTGTTAGTGTCGATTGTCTCATATTCGGAGTTAGTGCCTCCGTTCAACCACGGATTCTTGACACTATGAAGGTTCTAAATTTTTTAGCTTCTCTCAATTAGCTGAGCAGGTTGGAAAGCTGGACGATCGGTTCATTGGAGTTAAGTTTTTCTTAGCAATGACTTGGGTTGTGTATTGAGTTGGATGAGCAGGTTCTTGATTATTAGCTTAATGTGGTGTCTTGATTGCAGATGGTGCTCTTGTCTCCTTGAGGTTGGTTTTGAGCCTTTGGCATTGCATCTGTGAATAGTTGCCAGTTCATTCTAGAAATTGTATTTGGGTTTGTGAATAGCTTTGGCTTTTTCTAGGACCAATGGCTAATGTGGAGCTTTATATAGTTAGTTGTAGCTAGGTTCACTGGGTTTGCGGTAGCTAAATTTCAGTTTGATTCTAAGGATCTAGGTGTTGCATTGTAAATTAGTGAGTCCATGGTCTTCATTTTAATAAAATGGGGTGGCTTAGTTTGTAGCCCATTTAGAACACTTTGTCGTGTTTCAATTGGTTCTCTCGTGGAGCTCAGGAATCATGCATCGCTTGTTTGTTAGATTCCTTGCATATGAGGAATTTTTTCTGACAAAGTTTCAGAATTTTTCTCAATTGTTTGGGCTTGTTGAGAACCGGTTCAACCGGTTGTGCAAGACAACTCGCGGCCCTATATAGCGTAATATAAAGCTCTGGAATCTATTATGGGCGTGCTTCTATTTGCTCGAAAGGAACCTATAGGCTACCTTTAGGAATTACGAGTTAGTTTGGTTTTGAACAAGAGAATTGGGGTAGTGGCAGTAATAGGATTAGTAAGTATAGTTTGGTTTGTAGAGATTTTAAAGGAATGTGCTAAGCTGACGAAACCCTTACCTAATTCGACCTGCTTCCTTCTTTTGGTATGGGATCCGATATTTGGTTTTAAAGGCATGATGTATGATGTATTATTTTCCCTACCTATTCCTACTTTGCCACATTAGGACTGCTTAGAGTGCGATGGCAGGCGTGTATTGTATTTTATATTACATGGTGTTTGGATTTTGACATTGATGGTGCATTTGAGCTTGTTGACTAACCTCTTATGCAACGCTTGGCTAAGGACTACAGGTACGCACCCATTACTTTGATTGGTTGAGTGTTTATGTTAGATACTGAGTAGGTTGGTGTGATTCGAGTCATCTATGTAGCCTAGGAGTCTGTTTGATCTTTGACCCATATACTCCCACGTACCGATTCCCACTGGTATGGACGAGTTAGGACCTGAAGGGTGCTACCTCATATGAGGTACCTTCCCGATAGGTAACCTGATCCCCGGACCCAGAATCTAGTCTTTCGCATACCGTTTTTTCCATACTGGAGCCATAGGGGTTTATTTTGTTCTTACTTGGTTTTCCCCTTTATAAAATAAAAACAAAAAGTAAGTAGTGACTCCAAAGAAAAACCATTCCTCCTCGGGGACGGATTTTCTAAAACTCGAAAATCAACCCACATTTTCTTTTCATTTAAAAGCTGTAGTCGCCTAGCCGAGTGGATCGGAATTAAGTCCTAAATTAAGCGACTCCACTAGGAATCAGACCCAAATCTCTGGTTTTCATAAGAGGATAGCTTGAACTTGTGTTCAGTATATTAGACTTTATGGTTCTCGACTGGTGGACTCTTGGGCTACACAAATTATTGATGACCTTACGGTTGGTATTGGCATACACTTGTGGTTTTATTGGGTGCTTATATGTTCGATTAGCAAGTTCTAGAATGCTTGCTCATAGTTAATTGGTGCACAACTATATATTTTTCGACTTGCATAGATGGTTAGATTGTGTGTAGATTCTATGAGTAGGCTTGCTCTTTGCACCTTGTTGTTTATTGTAGCTGCCTCTCCCTTGCATAGTACTTAGTTTTTGTATTTATGGGCGTTGTATCCCATATTCGCGACTTCCTTTGTAGTCTTGGTCGACCATTCCTCATGAATTGCCTATGTTGCTTGGGAGTCATTCTCAACTGTTTGCCTTCGACCAAGCTAGGGATTTGGAGTATGGTCTAGCGTAGGGGCTATATCGATATTTGGGAGCACTATGGAGATGATGGATATCCGAACAATGAAGACATGTATAGCCCTGAGATGGATTTCATGAATACATGTGTGGCCAATGTGTCATTTTGATTGTTGGTTAGGATCTTAGGTTACGTATCCCATAAAGTGCGGTCATCTAGCTTTAGGACTGCTGCTCTGTTGTCGGCACTTTGAGCCACATTACCTGAGGTATCACCGTAACCGATCCGGCTCTTGTCCGTCATATATTAGTTTAGTTGTTGACATCACATGTCAGTTCATTCTCTCGGAGGATTTTAGTCATACTTTACTGGTTTGATTTCAAGATTGATAGTCATGAGGATTGATATACCCTTTTCCTTTTGAAAGTTGTTGGTGAGACCAACACAGGTTCCCGTGACTTGGATCGGATCGAATTAGACTTTATTAAGGATCATATTCCGCGATGGGTTAAATGGACATCATATCCTTGGAGATATGGACCCTCAATACGCTACTGTTGACCAGTTGGTTGAGATTATAGATACTATGGAAACACTTCGGGATGCTATATTGGGACTAGGACAGAGGATTGATGGGCATCGAGGCCAGCCGTTATACAAGTGGAGAGCACCATGACTCTATTGCCTCCTACCTACCACCACCATCATCTGGACCTTGTCTTGCTTGGAACTAGTTCCACCTCCACCTCCCTCCTGCCACACAGGCCGATGAGGCCCCACGGTGGAGCATTTGTCTTGCCTGGGTAGGCGAGACCACCACATTCCATAGTGGCCCACGCCCACCAGTTATTGATGACACCCGGGCCGTATCGATAGAGGTTGAAGCGAGAGGATTAGGTCTCTGCATGTTTTTGATAGAGTTATAGGTTGGTACAGGATATGATGACCTTCGGTGGCGGCCTTGCCAGTGAGTTCATCTTGGGACATTGAGGAAGTACACGGGGATAGGTGCCCTCGTATTCACTTGCGGTTATCACGGTAGTGCTATCTGTGGTTATAAATGGATAAACCTGAAATGATCATGCTTTTCCCATCGCGGGTGGTGCCGCTCGACATTGGTTTACTCGTTGGACCCTTCGAGGCGTAGGACATGGGGCGTTGGGACGAATTTATCAGCAATTATTCTTTTAATAATGTAGTGGGCGTGTCGGAGAGAAGTGAGGCGGCATGGAGGCGGATGGGTGGTCACTTCATTTATCTCTCGCTAGAGGGAGAAGATTGCACATATTATAGATAGACCCTCAGGCCTTGTCGGGTCGAGCGTGATTATGTGCGATCTTCGGCCTCGCTTTGCTAGGCATCTCATAGGCTTCCCATATACAGAGTTTGGATCATTGGTTCAAGCCCTCTATGGCATTGAGGAGGCACCATCCTAGAGAAGGATTATGGGGACTCTTCCTCTTGGACTCTAAGGGAAAGAAGCCGGGGTTGGGACCGAGGCCGAGTCGGATGTTGGATGCCAGTTGGCATGTGAACCACGAGGTCCCCACGTCACCTCCGTTTCAAGGCGGTTTTAGGCGTCCTTACGGATAATCTGTGAGATCCGATCTGAGACTTGACTACTCCTTTTCATTGTTGGTACGTTTATATCTACATCCACCACCGCGACCAGGAATATCTTCTGGGAGCCTCGAGGCCCACTTGCATGGTACCGCTCCCGGCTATATAGACACCGCTGCCTCAGCCGTCTTGGCGAGGCCGAGTTCCACGGCTTCGGGATTCCGTTGAGATAGAGTTCGGATATTGGATTCGGGGTTTGATTGTTCCACTGCCCTAGACCACCACCTCTGACTACCTCATCACTTCCGGTTCGGGGCGGATATTCCTTGTGCCTATCATCGAGCTGGGTCTGATCTGAATAGTTGTGCAACGATGAGGCATACTGTCGAGACTTGATTGATCGAAGTTTAGTTGATTTGAATTCCACTGGGTGACTCTGGACAGCTCCCCACTCATGAAACTAGAGTTATACCTCTACGATTGGTACTTAAAGTGCTATTTTGAACCTATGTTAGATAGGTTTTGAGTGCTTTTTGCGCTAATCATGTCATTATGCCAATTGAGTGTTCAAGTCTTCTTAGTATCTTATGCCGTTTAAGTGTTTTTGGTTATTTGCGAGGTTTTGCGCACTTTGGGAGTTCAATGCTCGGGACCGTGATGAATCTTAGAGATTGAACCCAATTTTTCAACCACCAATTATACCAGAATCAATGAAAAATGAAAGCGAGAGTGATTGGAATACGATCAGGTAGGGACGGAAGCAATGTAGTGATGAATCGACAAATCGGGGAATTTATTAGATTGAAAATTTACATTTGGGATTGCGAAAATTCGCAACCTTAGCGAAAATTTGTAATCTTAGTAATTACTATTTATTAGACACGAGATTTGTGAGCCTTTGTTCTAGCGAAATTTTGCATTCGCTATCTCTTGGTGATTTGGCTGGCTAAGGTACCGTAGATGAAAAATGAAGACAGTAGTTGGAATCGATCAGGTAGAGGGCCGGGAAGCAATGCAGTGATGAATCGGCAAATCCGGGGAATTTACGCTAAGATTGTGAAAGATTCCATTTTGGGATTAACGAAAATTCATAACCTTCTGAAAATTTATATGGTCTCAATTTTAAGCTAGACACCAGGAATTTAAGCTGAGCTATTTCCTGTAAAATTTTGCATTTTCTCTACTCATAAATTTAAGCTAATTATGAAATCACCCTTGCCTAAGCGAAATTTTGCATTTTAAGCTATCTCTTGATGATTTAAGCTAGCTAATGAAAATTCATTACTCTCGTGGTGCAGGCATAGCGAAATTCAACTCATGTAATCATCTTTTGTAGTGTCAATGAGCTTCCAGTTTTGGGTGTATTACTCTCTTGTCCTAAAATTAGCCAAATTGTTAGGCACCATGGTATTTTCATACATTGGGTGGCCTATATAGCCCCCTCCATTTTGTAACCTAAGCAACAAATTGAGGAAGAAATTTTTAGTAAGTTTTTATTTTATAAATAAAGTCACAAGTAGTTTAGTTAGGGTTTTTGTTTTCTCTCCTACTCTCCCCTCTTCCTCTTATTTTCTTGTTTTAATTACCCTCTTGAGATGACAACTCAAGAGATGCTTAGCTAAGCCTCTTTTCTTTGAAGAGGAAGAAGCTAGCTTGGTGGTGGGGCATATGCGAGTTGTCCTCTTGTGTTAAAAATTCGATCTTGTATTTGTAGCCTTATCTTCTCAAAATATGGTTGAATAGTATTGAATGTTAGTGATTTGGCCAATACTTACCATGCTTTAGAAATCTGATGCATACTTGTTGTTAGATACCTTGTAGTTCATTCTAGATGGTCTTTCGAGCCCCTTTGAAATGATATTTAATGTTAGGGTTTCAAAGCGTAAAGGGCCGTAGATGCATGTTATCTGTGTTGACTCAAATAGGAGTTGATTTTAGGGTGGTTGCTAGTTAAACATAGATCCGGTTGTGGCTTGGACTATAGGTTGCTTATCGCCATGCGTGGATAAACCCGAGGACCTTGTTTGCCCTAAGTTACCAAGTTACGTGACCACAAATCTTCCAAAGTTAACTTTTCACTTCATTTTCCAGTTTTTTACAGTTAATCCAATTTTTCAAACTCATCACCTTTATTTTGAAACAAAAATCCAAAAGTCCAAATAGAAAGTCTTACCTTGGCCTTATGCGAGATCATTTTTTAGGATGAAAGCCCATCCGTGTTTGACCCTAGACCACTGCTGCGGTAAAGCTTGACTCTGACGGTGGTAGAAACAAGTGTATATAAATTTTGTTGATTTTAGCTCAGCTCTTTGTTGGCACAAATCCAAATCGCGCAGATCATAGGATAGTGCCAAACTACGAATGATAAGGTTGAAATTATTACTTGTGATCAGCATCACAAGTGAAGGTAAATCTTTTAGCTCTTTTTGTAAATGGTTGTATCTTGCAGAGTTTCATCACTATGATAAGCTGTCACTGTTTATTTTTATATCTGATCAGTTTTATTTGCTTCTTTAACCTTTTTGAAGATGGTTTTATTGCTCTTTGTTGTGTCGATTTATTGTAACTTAGTTGTGTATGCGATCTTTGGGATAGAGGAACTTCGGGAGGAATTTGCATGGGAATGGTGCACAGCCTGACCCGTCCGTGAGTCGGTGCACACTGATACCATGGATCATTGCCTGAAGAACAACGAGTCGACTGGGAACCCGATGAATCCGGCTGTAGAACCGCGAGGATCACATCCACCCTCTGAAGAGTTAGTGCCCCATCTGTATCATTCCTCACACAAAGTCTGCTTGATGAGGCCATGTTACATTTCTCACATGTCATGGTATGGAAAATGAAAATCCATCTGCTCATATTGGGGATTTTGAGGAGGTTGCACTACCTTTAAGGAAGGTATGATGGACGCCAGTTCTTTGGCTAAAAGCATTTCCCTTGACCCCTAAGGACAAGGCCAGATTTGGCTAAAACTCCTTTGAGGGCCTAGAACCATTAGAAATTGAAATTTGTTGAGGCGAAATTCTGAAAGTTCTTCGGTGCTCATAGACCATGATTTGAGAGACAAATTTATACCTTTCTTTCGGGATGAGTGAGAGATTTTGCAGTCTTTGGGAAAGGTTTATAAGAGACTCATTGAATTATGTCCCACCATGGGTTTGATACACATGGATCTTTGTCAACCATTCTATGGTCGTATGTCTCCTGCCATGAGGCAGCTTTTAGAAACCATGTGTGGAGGAGATTTTCTGAGCAAGCATCCTGATGAAGCCATGGATTTTTTAAATTATGTGGCTAAAACTTCAAAGGGTTGGGATGAGCCAAACCTAAGAGAAATGGAAACAATGAGGCCCTCGGCCAACCCTAGGGGAGGAATTTATACACTGCCAGAGGACATAGAGATGAAGGCAAAAATCTCAACCCTGGCTAGGAAAGTGGAGGAGCTTGAAGGAAAAGGTTCCATGAAGTGCATGCGTGGTGACCCATGACGATCTGCACCAATTTCCAATCCGCTCTTCACCGGAAAGGCGGTATCCAATAAGCCCCTCGGTGAAGGATTCGATGTCGAGAATGTGCGAAATCTTGTAGGACAATACAAGCCACAACAACCCAATGCCCCATATGGAAATACCTGTAGTTGATTGGAGGAATCACCTGACCTCTCATGGAGACCCCACATATGTACCCCAGGGGGCCAAACCTCGGTTGGTTCCTCTAAACCACGACTGATACCATCCTCTTCTCGATTAGGAACAAGCCATATTGAATTTGAGTAAGGTGGTAGGTAACTGTTGAGGAACAAAGTCGATGTGCAGCGCGCGAGTTGATACATTTGAGAATACCTTGAATAAGAGAATAGATGAGCTTGAGGCAATCTAAACCCCGGAAAATTGACAACCTACGATGTTCAATCTAAAATCAACAAGTTGCTGGAGGTAGAAAGGGAGGTTCCTCTCAAACCTTCCAAATCCTAAGGAATTCATGGGGTGGTCATCCGACAATTTGGGAATGGATGAGGTTAAGGCTATAATTACGAGAAGTGGAAAGAGGTTGATCGGCTATGCCAAAAGCACATTTGAAGAATCAAGCGAGGGAAGAATTGCGATGCAGGCATATTCTCCTAAAGGAGGATTCAATGAAATACCACATACCACCTCCATTTCCTAGCGCTTAGAGCAAGAAAGGCATCTCATGGCGGGTATCTTAGAAGTTCTAAAGGCAAGTGAAGGTTAACATACCTCGTGGACATAATCGAAGACAAGTCCACACCTTGTAAAATTTTTTGAAAGATCTTTTTTAATGAAAGTTAAGCATTCGAGAAAAGGCATTTCTCAAACAAGTCGATTCACCATAATCAAAGCAAATACCATGTCAAATCTGAGGATCTGGATCTCCCACAATTCGGTCAATGGTAGAATTGCATAGACAAGTCATTGCTTGATTTAGAACCCGATGTGAATCTAATCACATTGATGATATGGCGATTCGTTTAGGTGAAGACTTAAACCTACCAACATCACACTATCATTGGTGATGCTATAGATCGGTAAAAATCCTAAGGGGATAGTTGGGGATGTCTTAGTGAAAATAGACAAATTCTCTGCCGGTAGATTTTGTGGTGCTTGACAACGAGCCAATTCTCAGTGAACTTGAGTCATGTACCAATCATTTTTAGGAAGACCATTTACGGCCCACGGCTAATGCAATGTAAATTTGGAATATGAGTCATTACAACTTACCTTTGGTAACATGACTGTGGGTTAGACATCTTTCATTTGAGCAAACAAGCAAAAGTTCTTCAGAACATGAAAATCAAATAAGCGATGAAGTTGTTCCGTGTTACATTAATGGGGAAATGCGTGTCCAGGAAGAATTAGAGATGTCAGCCAAGAGATGAAGAGATATTGGTCTTGCCATCAACTACTACCAAGCCAATTCTCCAATTACTTGACCATCAGCGAGGCAATTCGGCAAATGGGCACGAAACAATGGAGTCAGCCCGGGCTCTGCCGGGGGTTGAGGAGATCATTCTCCTTGACCCCCTTGAGTAATTTTGAGAATGAGGTGGTTCGGGGTGTTTTCAAAAACGGGTGCGGTTCATAATTTTTTGCTTTTTGTTTTAATTCGAGTCAATTTTTAACATTTTTAGTTATTTTTAGAAAATTTTTAATTTTATCGGTTTTCCACGTTTAGTACTTTGTTTATATACTATAGTACTTAGTAATTTTATACAGGTTTTATATAGTAAATTTATTATAATAATTTTTATTTCATATGGTCATCAGTGTGTAGGTGCAGATTTCGAGGAAGTCTCGACCCAGGGGCAGGTCGCTAAAAATAGCGAAAAATAGTCTTCAGGAGACCCGCCGGCTGCCACAAACAAGCCTATTTACAAACCTGGGGGTTTGTCCATTTGCCACTTCACATTCTCTATCGGCGAAGCCACTGAGTCTCGACCTACCACGCCGTCACACCACCTCTGGGTTGCGTACTGTTATTGACGCGATTGCCGCTGCCTGCCATAGCCCTCACGCATCCTTGCGCCTGCCGGTCTGACTTTGGCCAAGGCCACGACCGATCCACTGGCCAGGCCTCGCTGGCTAGCATCGACCCGCGCGTTTATTTGTTTCCATAGCCGGAGTCTTGCCCAGCCTAGCCACCTCCCAGGAGCCTTGATGAGCCTTCTTGCGGTTCGGGACCCTCTTGCTGTGGTTGACTTCTTTTGCCTCGGCATTTGGTCCTCCCTGCCCGGGCGCCTTGTTGCTGTTGATGGTTTAAGCTGCGGCCGGTGGGCTGGCTCATGCTTGTTCCAGTGATTAGTCACCTCCGTTGAGCCTCGGTTCGGGGAATCTGAGCCTCGACTGCATTTTAAGTGATTCGACCCTCTTCAGATATTTATTGGATTTTAGATGTAGTTCGTACTGAGGTGGAGTCATGCCCGACGCCCGGGTTAGATTCGATTACGAGAGAGGCCCGACTCCGGTCCGGCTCAGTCTATCATCCGTCCAGCGTGCACGAGGAGCCTCGGGGATTTCGTCTGTCGAACTTTTGGATGGGACCTCAGGCCCCATCCACCTGTACCTCAGAGAGGATTAGGAGGGCGGCCCTCAGCGAGGCCCGCACATCAGACTGATGAAGATCATCTTCCTCTGGCCTCGGCCGTCTCGATCGCGTCGGCTAGGAGCGACATCATCGCCTCGATTGTCTGCCTCCCGGAGGCTCGAGTGTTGTTTGTAGGGCACCCCGTTCAGGAGTCTTTACGATGGGGACTTTCATCAAGAGTCATTCTGATGTCCGTAGCGAGGCTGATTCGGAGTTTAGGGAGTCCATGAGATTGATGAGATTATTCACTCTTGCCCTTCATGACTCCCAGGCGGCATTATTACCCACAGTGAGTGCTGCGATTCTATCATTACATGATGACATCTCGAAGCGAATGGTCGCGTGACTTGATTCTCTATCGATGGTCGTAGCGGAGTACTCAGGCGTGATATATCATGACTAGGCCTCTTATCTGCGCCGGCCAATGCGGAGGGTTATAGAGATTGGGCCCACAGGCTTCGTGCAGATAAGTTCGATCAGCCCGGAAGACACCACGAATTTGGACCCCGGCCGCTGAGAGGCGCTCCGCCTCGAGATGTTCTTGATTGACCATTTATTCGGACAGTCTATTCCGTGGCATTATGCTCTGTGGAGGAAGTAGTCTTGGAGGCTCTTCTGGGATCTCAGAGGGATCACGTTTAGTCCCTCCCAGTGGTGATGATCTCCTTGATGCATTTCGAGGAAGGTCATCGGAAGGGCTGGTGCGACGGGAGAGTCTTCCGTTGCTGATGCCGAGACTACTCTGCCAGGTTCTAGAGCATTTGGGATTCCCAGAGGAGCCCGGGATCGAAGGATCGATGCCCTCTGGTTATGTCAGTGGAGCGGGTGATGACCATACCGCGGTATCTTTCACCTCGACCAATGGGGACAGGAGGAAGTACCAGAATCAGGTGGTGAGGACTCCACAAAAGGCGATATGCTTGCCCAAGCCCGAATGCGGGGAGGGTCTGGCTGTGAATGTCACCTTCATCTCCTCCTCTACATACTACATCCAGTGGCCGCCCGTGGTCTACACACCAGTCCATCCTATTCGGCACCATTCACTTACGAGTATGTTCACGCCCGGCTCGAAGATATTGATTGTGATGGATGCCATCTGCTCACTGCATGACTGCACGAGCCGACCAGGATCGGCTGACAGTGTCCTCTAATCTTCGACGAGATCATGGCGGCGCATCTGGGTCTTCCTCATGTTCGAGTCGGAGGAGAGCCTACAATGACGGCATCATCTGTTGGATGTGTTGGGCTGCGGCGGCGAACGATCCTGGGACCCACCACCACCACGGCCCAGTGAGGTGGTTAGGTTTCTTTGTGATTTTGTATAGTTACAGCTTTATCATGCCTAATTTGATTAGGATTCTGTGTATTAGCCATAGTAGCGGTGAGTATTTTGTATGTTTAGCTTTGATATGCATGTGCAGCCACTTTGGCTATTTAACTATTCGGTATATATACACACTTTGCATGTACTACTTTGTTCTCTATCTTATGTAATCGTTTTTGTCTTCGATTTGGACAGTTGAATTGCTGTTGAGGAGAATTAGAATCCTGTTTGTCACCTTTATGTTAGAACAAATTCGTGCTTAGTCTGATTTTGTTCGATTGAACTTCGACATGCTCCAACTTGAAAATTTCTCATATGCTAATTCACTGCTGCACTCCCAGTTGTTTCAATAAATTTGTGAATTTGTTTACTTCCTTGGCACATGGCAGGCCTTAGGCATGTTGGCAACCTAGGATAGGTTTGTGTTACCCACACTTGAAGACCAATCTTGTCTTCCAAAAGAAAAAAAAAAAAGAAAAGAAGAAAGAAAAATAAAGTCGTGAAGTTTTGCTGTGAGCAGAGCACGGTCAGAAGTGTATGGCAACCTTTAGCTTAGATGCCTATGCCTTCGTGGTTGGGGGTCATCGATTGGTAATTAGATTGCATGGGTGAATAGGTGAGTCTACTTGGTGTAGGTGCTTGATTTTGAAGTCATTGGATCAGGAATTGTGACAGGTTAGTGGTCAAGTGATCCTTTTGGCTTGATGCCTAAACCTTAATTGGTTGGGGAGTCACTTGGGGTGGACCCCAAATACCGCCGGACTTTGGTGAAGTCGATTTTTAGCATTGCCTACAGTGTAGTTGGATAAAGAAGAAGAAACAACTGGCCTATCTAGGTTGTTCAACTGCTTAAGACCATGTCGATTGCTAGGTTGGGGAGGAGACAATTTATTTGTGACAATACGATTTACATAAAGAACCATTAGACTTAGGTGGGGGAAATTCAAGTTGAGAATCATGGATAATGTTGACCTAAAATTGTTCTTGTATGGTTTTGGTTCTTTCATGTCGGTTTTTCAAACTTGATGTCAATTTTTTAGTTAAGGTAATGTTTATATGTACATAAATCTCAAACTTTAGAAATCACTACATGCATCTCCTTTTTGTTTGCATTGCTAGGACTAACAGCGTTTCTGGTTGAGTGTGATTAGTGCCCCGAGTGCTATTTTTTGAACCCTATATTAGATAGGTTTTGAGTGCTTTTTCTTGTATTAATCATGTCATTTATGCAATTGAAGTGTTCAAGTCTTCTTAGTATCATATCTGTTTAGAGTGTTTTGGATTTATTTTGCCGTTTTTGCGCACTTTGGGAGTTCAATATAGAGACAATGATGATTCATAGGATTGAACCCAATTTTCAACCACCAATTATACCAAGAATCAATGAAAAATGAAGGCCAGTGATTGGAATGATGCCGTGGGGGCCGGGAAACGTGCGGTGATAGATCGGCAAATCCTGAATTTACTTTAAGATTCTTTGAAAATTATTTGGGATTCTGAAAAATTGCAACCATGAAATTTGTAATCTTAGCGAAATTACCAGTACAAGCTAGACACTGAGGAATTTCGCTAGGAGCTGTTCTAAGCGAGTACATATTTCTTCTCCGCATAAATTTCGCTAAGCTAGCGAAATCTCTTCTTCTAATGAAATTTGCATTTTCGCTATCTCTTAGTGATTCGCCTAGCTAAATGAAACTTCATTGCCTAAAATTTCGCCTGCCTAAATGAAATTTTTTTTGAACCTTAGCGAAATTCCTTTTGCTCGTACTTTTTTGTAATTAATGCAGAGCTTCAATTTTGGTGTATTACTCTTGTCCTAAAATTAGCCAAATTGTTAGGCTTTATGGTATTCATGCATTGGGTAGCCTATATAAGCCCCCTCCCATTTGTAACCTAACAAAATTGAGGAAAAATTTTGGTAGTTTTATTTTTAGCAAATAAAGTCTCGTAGTTTAGTTAGGTTTGTTTTTCTCTCTTCTCCTCTCCTCTTCCTCTTATTTTCTTGTTTGCCAAACACCCCTCTTGAGATGACCTTTCAAAGATCTTAGCTAAGCCTCTTTTCTTTGAAGAGAAGGGGAAGCTAACAGTGAGTAGGGCATATGCAGGTTGTCCTCTTGTGTTAAAAGTTATAGGTATTGTATTTATGGCCCTATCTTCTCAAAATATGGTTGAATAGCATTGAATGTTAGTGATTTGGCCAATACTTACCATGCTTTAGGATCTGATGCATACTTGGTAGATCTGTGTGGTTCGACCAGATGGTGTGAGCCGCTGAAATGATATTTAATGTTAGGGTTTCAAACTGTAAAGGGGCCATAGATGCATGTTATCTGTGTTGACTCAAATAGGAGTTGATTTTAGGTGAGAGGTTTGCTAGTTAAACATAGGTCGGTTGTGGCGGACTATAGGTTTCTTGTCATGAGGATAAAACCCCGATGACCTTGTTTTTGCCACACAAGTTGCAAGTTAGTGACCTAAATCTTCAGTTAACTCTTCACCTTCATTTTCGATTTCTGAGTTAATGGAGTTTTCAAACTCCCATCACAACATTTTGAAACAAAATCCAAAAAGTCAAATAAAGTCTTACCTTAGTGCCTTATTACCCAAATCATTTTGGGATGAAAACCCATCCCGTGTTTGACCCTAGACACTATACTGCAGTAGCTTGACTACGCGGTAGTAAAGAACAGGTGTATATAAATTTTGTTGATTTTAAGCAACTCTTGTATTGCGAATCAACCTCCACCCGCTTCAGGTGGTATACATTGATTGAGTTTAGAGATGAGATATTCATGATGGGATGCGGATGACTCTTACTTGATCTGTTGTATGTTCCGGGCTTTAGTGGATTTACTATGGTCGCGGTCTCAGGGCCATTTAGATTGATTCCGGATGATGTTCCCGGCCGGACAACGGTATCGCGGTATGCTTCTGACATATTTCCATCCATGACACCCTTCATTACGTTCCTAAAAAGTATAGGTCGATTACATAGAGATGTTGAGTGTTACGAGAACAAGTGGCGCAGGCCCGCGTTTGTCAGACCTTTTGTTGGCACGATGCTAGAGATGAGATTGAGGGGATGATGAGATTTTCAGCCAGGCTGCGCACCATTTCGAGGGCACGCATTTCCATTTGGAGCTTATTGGCCTCCATCCCAGCACACACATAAAGGCGCATTGATCGAGCTCCGATCATATTAGAGTTAATACTACCACCCGGGGGTTGATCCACTTTGCGGATAGGGCTACATGCATGGCGTTTCGACGATGATTTACCACTAAGGATTGAAGCCATGTGTTGATCCTTTGTTCATCGATGTTGCTTGTTCAAGTCGTAGGGTGCGATGCATCTTGTTAGACCAGCCCAGCTCATACGAGCGTTTGTCCATTGGTTACTACCATTGCTTTGTGATTTTCACCATCCAATTTTGGGCCATCTACAAAGACCGTCAGAGCTTATGGGACTCGGAAGAGACCTTGATTATGGTACTCTCACTGCACATGTCATGATAGAGGTAGTCGGATATTACGTGTTTTCAGTTATGAGGATTCAGCCATCCTTTAACTCTACTTGGGCGCCCTTGGATTCATGGTGGTGCTATACCATCTTCACTTCATCATAGGTGATTCATACACCTGAGCGCATTATCCACGTCTGATCTAACAAGATGTTAATGCCTCTTCTTAGCAGTGTTCCATCCCGGTCACGGTAGGGGCGAGCGCATACCATCGGGTTTGTTTTGGCCGAGGTCAGTTGTCGGTTTAGAGGATGACGATAGAGACATAGTACCCCTATGTCTTTTGATCCAGCACGACAACACTTTACCAGTACTCGATATGATGAAAGGCATGTCCTATATGCCTAGCTTAGGTTAGTGCATTGCCAGCCAGTAGATGAGTATCTTTCACATACCATATGGATTAGGTTACACTTCCTAGGTGAGCGGACACGGTGATGCCACACGAGATAGTATGAGAGTTTGGTTTGTCCGGTCCCATTCGATTACTCCCTTCATCATACACTTTCTGGGCTATTATTATTTTACTAGAGATCAGAGAACCCGCATGGGGCTGAAAGACGGTTGGGATGGCCTAAATCTGGGCATTCAGCGTGTCCCAAAGACGTGATGTGTTTGAAGCCTCGAAGGTCCAGACTCAGCCACCCTAGGCTACGATAGTTGTGGAGTAGCACCTCGACACTACCGGACTTTAGCCACAGGTTTCCGGTGCTTTCCCGAGAGGTCCTTCACGGATTCACCGCGGATTTAGGATGACAACTATGGAGTAATTCTTCGATACTTATACTTTGATGAGATGGAGATGACCCCAACCGGCCGTATCCCCGATACACGCGGTCCAGTTGCGTTTTTTTGACGTTCAAGCTCATGATTTAGCATGTTACGTGGGATACACATGATTTGGATCACGTGATGGAATAGTGATTTAGCACCGCCGCATTTCCCTGGGATGCCTTTCATTCAGGCCCACCATGATTTGTTCGGGATTTCAAAGGGTTAATGCAAAGACTTACATACCAGATAACAGATAATGCGATCATGAGCACCACATGGACCCACCTTTTTCTTTGGACGATGTCCCGGCTTGTCACCGCTGATGACATTCGATGGTATGAATGGAGCAAATAGAGAGCTTTCAGCATTTTCAGGTCATAGCATTTTCCTTTGATCAGACTACCCAGCACCGTAGTACATGTGCTGGCGTTGATGATGGGAGACAGTATGACCCACTAGGGCTTCACTGAGGGATGGACGAGATAGAAAAACAACCACTGCAGCAGAGTGAGGATTGGGCACCACTGAGCCTGCAAGGAGATTTAGATTGGCCTTCCCATTCACAGAGGATTGAATCACCCACTCAAAGTCACACTGGACGACGGTGGCTTTGGTCATGAGGACATGCTAGGCCTGACTCAACTATAGTTCAAGATCACTGCCCATTCCGCCACAAGACAAAAGCCAAGCATGTAATGAGGAGACTGTACAAATTTGGGGAGCTCAGAGGTTAAGGAGGAGATCTTGCCAACCTGAAGGTTAGCTTCTATTGGGAGTTGCCATCCTTAGTGGTCACAGAAGGCTGCCCCTGATTCTTGTAAAGACTGCAGGTTAGATTCTGTATTGACTTTTGAGGATTTTGAATAAGGCCAGGCCCTAAGATGATTTTTCTTCATCGATAAGGTGAGCTGACAAACTAAATTCTATGTCATTCCTTCAGATGTGGGTTTTCAGATAATTCATTTTTAATGGTTCAAGATATGGAGAGACTTCTTTCATCATCAAGGTACTATGCCATCGAGTCATGCCATTATGAAATGTGAAACACTCATCAAAGGGTCATACATGATGAAGAGAGGATTAGGGTATACGACATACATATAAAGAAGTCCCGTTGCTGAAGTGATCACTTAGCGTTCTTATAGAGATTCTTCAGAGGATTAGAGTTTAATTGTTATATTAGATGAATCCCAAGAAGTGCACTGGCAACTTCAGGGAAATTGTCAATACATTGTTAGCGAGCGCTTGATGAGGTTTGGATCCAAAGACTGGGCGCTTCGATATACCCACCAGAGACTCGGTGACCGGAAAGAGATCGAGTTTTTAGGCGCATGGAAGAGGACAACAAGTCACATTAGACCGACAGACATATGACGCCATTTCTTCTCGAGAAGAACCAAATGTGCTTTTGAGAAGATTAAGAAGTGTTTGCTTTCTCCTCCGGTTTTAGTGCCTCCCACATCGAGGCGACCCCTGCTTCTATATTTATCCAATTTGAGACCTGCTTTGGTATGCATGTTGCTTCGGCTCATTCAGTTCGGGGAAATGAGTGAGCCATTTATTATATAAGTAAGGGGATGCTAGAATACGAGTGCAAATACATTATGATTGAGCGCCTTTGTTTAGCTTTGGTTTAGGCCACCAGGAGACTTAGGCACTATGTGACAGAGGATTCCATACTTTTAGTCTCTCGATTAGATCCATTGATATATTTGTTTGACCGACCTGTTCTGACTGGTAGACTCATGAGATGGTTGGTATTGTTGACATAGTTCGATATTCAGTATGTCACACAGAAATCAGTAAATGGAAGCATTGTTGCAGATCATCTGGCTTATTTGCCAGTATCCGATGATAGACTAATTGACGATGATTTCCCTAATGAGCAATTGTCTCAATGACCAGCATTACAAGATGGCGGTTAATACTTTGATGGTCTTATGTCCGGTGAGGTTTGGTATTGGTATCTTATTGATATCACCACAGGGTGATCACATTCCCAGATCAATTCGGTTAGTATTTTCTTATCATCACCGGTTGATGAATAACATTGTTGAGTACGAGGCCTGCATTATAAGTCACGGAGACATTGTTGGATCTTGGCATTGAGCCGGTTGGAGATCCATGGGGATTCAGCAGTTATACAACGGACCCAAGGTGTTGGAGAGAACTCGAGATGAGAAGGTGAAGCCACTACCATGCTTACTTGAACTCTTGGTTGCAGTTTATGAGCTAAGATATATCACGTCACACTTTAGGGGCGAGAGGAATGGTTCTTGATGTGTTAGCCACCTTAGCTTTTATGGTTGAGATTCCTACGGGAGTGATGTCGACCCTTTGCTAGTGAGACCAGTCGCGCAGAAAGCTTATTGTTGTTTGATTGGAGACATTGGGAATCGGGATGAGTATACCATGGTGTCATGATATTTATCGGTTTACGCTCGTGTAGGCGCCTGCAGGCAGCCTTGACTGAGGATATGAGCATTAAGACGGAGTTGGCCACAGTTTATTATTTATGGGGATGCCCTTTATGAAGTCACCCGTGGCCCTATTATTATTATGTCTAGACTGCGCCTCTGCAGATAGAGTGATGAGAGAGGTTCATGCAGGAGTCTGTGGCCCACACATGGGAGGTCACATGCTAGCACGTAAGATCATGAGGATTGGTTACTTTTGGTTGACTATGGGGCAGTTATTGCGATTTGTATAGAGATGTCTAGAGTGTCGGATCTGCGAGGACTTGTTACACGTGCCACCTTAAAGTACGCATGCACTCCGTCCCCTTAGCCAGTTTCGGTATGGGGTATTGATATTGTGGAAAGATTTCACCCGGGTCTTCGGTGACATGGAGTACATCACAGTTTGCTATTGATTATTTCACAGTGGTCAGTGCTTAACTACGCCAAATTGACTAAATTTGGCCAAGTTCATCATATCACACATTATCTTGCCCGTGGGGTCCCTCATGAAGCGATTTCTAATGAGGGTACCCGGGGCGAGGTGGACATATTGATTCAGGAGTATGGCATTCAGCATGGTAGATCATCTGCATATAGGCCACGGACTAAGGGGCGGTTGGGGCGCAGATAAAGATTATCTGTGAAGGATTTTAAGAAGATGGTTGAGACTTCACAAGGGATTAGTCAAAGAAGCTCCCTTTCGCATTGTGGGCTCATCGTACATCTTTCGTACCTCTACTGGGGTTACACCTTACTCTTTGGTATATGGCATGGAGGCAGTGTTGCCTATTGAAATTGAGATGGGATCCTTTAGAGTAGCATTAGAGCATCAGATATCTGAGACTAAGTGGGCTTAGTCCCGCTATGACCAGCTTAACCTTCTTGATGAGAGGAGATTGAGGGTAGAAGATCATGTTCAGGCTTATCAGAAGAAAATGACCAGTGCATTTGGAAAGAGGGTTAAGCCTAGGAAATTCCAAAGAGAGACCTAGTCTTGAAATTCCTCAAGGGATTGATCAACGACCCTAGAGACAAGTTTAGACTGAGTTGGAGCGGGCCTTATATCATCTGATCTGACTCGAGAGGGGCGCTTGGTTGTGGATCACGGATGGAAATCAGTTCTGAGCCGTCGATGAATCAGTGAAGGTTTTACACATGAGATCATGGTTAGAGGATGGGTGGCCATCATTTTGAGTAAACATATTCCTTATTGCACACCCATACATTGATATATCCTATTGCTAGCCCTTTAAGCCTCACATAGTTTATTATGGCCTATTCTTTCATTCAGCTTTGCATACTTTTTTTGACCTAGGTTAGGGGGGCCTACCCCTGTGCGCTTTTTATTTATTAATTGGATCTGTGAGCATTATGAGCATTGTGTCATTCTTCGTTTGTTCTTTCTCACATCATTGCCTGCTTCTTTTCTTCTCATTTGCATCTTCCCACACACGTGCGCCTTTGAGTCTAGTTTCAATCCTTCTCTATTTGTTTCACTTTTATCTTATTTTGTGTGATGATAGCGTCTTTCTCATCCGAGCTTCACGATCCAAGTTTATCCTGACCGTTCGCCTGGGTTTTTATCGGGATTCTTAGGTTGGGGGGACCATTTGGGATTGGAGGTTTGAGGTTCTTTTAGTTGGATTGTGTTGAGTATGGCATTCGACTCACATTGGTGGTTTAAGCGAAAAAAAAAAACAAAAACAAAAACAAAAAAAAAAATCGTGTTTTTTTTGTATTCATTAATATACTTGGGATCATCAAAGGTCATTTGGGTTCGAGAGATTTATTATTCCTCTGAAAGTTGGGTAAGAGCATTGTACGATCTTTCTCCATGGATCTGGGTAACACATTGGGAATGAGGTTTGGATTGCTTCGCACTAGGTCCCTAGATCATTACTTGCATCACCACTCCCATCTTATAGTGACTTGCTTCGACTTTGCGTTCCTGGGATGAGTTGTTCGTCATGGTCACACATTGCTAGATTTGTATCCCAGCTTGTTTCTCCATTTTTTTTTTTGCTTCATCCATTCATCATTTGTCTTATCCCCTTCAATCTTCTTCTACCTTTATTGATCATCGTCTCGCTTCTTAAGCAACGTGTCCTTTGGGTGCCACTTGCGTCTTCAATTGTTCATTCGGATGTTGGTTGAATCACCTTGCTCACATGATTCTTTGATATTTGACATTAGCATCACGAGAGTTTGGCGGTGTTATTCGATGCCCGAGGCGCTGTTTCCATGTATGTTCACCTTTCACCCGCTGGCCAACATTACGGTCAGATCGTAAGACCTGCGGCGAGACCATGAGATCTACGTGTTTGTGAAGCATTTTACATGGACAAGTTACGTCCCGCGATTGGTCTGGCGAGGATGTCGGCCAGTCTCGTTCTTGGGGAGTAACGAGTGCATATTTGCTTCTCCATTCGGTTTGCTTGCATTAGGTCCATGATCGAGTGCGGATGATACAAGAATTGGGCGGTGAGCCAGCCCCATTGGCTTGATGCTGACACACATTCCTGCTTCAGGGCATACCACATCCTTTCAAGTTGTCTTTGTCTCTTAAACGCACCTTTGTGGCCCATTTCGCCTAGAATATTTTGGCATCAAAGTTTGAACATGCTCATGTCATTTGATTTCTTCATACGTGATTAGCCGAGGTTAGCACAGGGGTCGATTCACTTGTATTCGTCAACTTAGTAGGGGTGCACACTAGCACCCACCCCATTTGTTGTCTTGTTCACTTGTTCGATCGATTGGGTCTTTAGAAATTTATTTCAAAGTCTTTTCATTGAGGCACTTGCATATCAGATGTGCACACTGAGGGATACCCTATATCAGTTTTGTGGATATTAGATGTTGTGGAATAAAATGGATGATTTTTCATGAATGAATGATTGTGATGTTTTCAGCTCTCTGACTTTGACCACATGTGCAATTATAGGATTTTGACATGGCATTGATACCCTAGATTGGGGCATAGCCCTTTCCTTTCACATTTGGTCACATTTGTGAGATTGTCCTACAGGGGCGTACCTCCTTTCCATCTTGTTAGTGGTGTTTGTATTTTTCTCGCTTGTCATTTTATTGGCACTTTCTGACGTCACACTGAGGCATACCCTTTTTGTCATCAAGGTCAGTACCACAGCGGTTGTATCCTGAGTCTCCCCATTTTGCTCTAGGTTTCGTTTTAGGGCATCCCCATTCAGTTTAGGCGTCTAGAGCCTTAGTTTTGGCATCCCTATCACTGGTTGGTGATTCGTCTGCGATTCACCACTTCTCCCGGTCTTCATCTGGTGCTCCACAGAGCCCTTCTCCAATACTCACTCGGATCCCACATTTCCAGCACTCGCCCGGATTCCACTTTTCCGACACTTGCCCAAATTCTACCCTTTCAATCTTTCACGATTCCGAACTGCCTCGCCAGTTCACCTTTCGGTACTCACGGACCTTCTTGGTCACTCGCGGATTTGTTTTGGCGCCGCTGGGTTTTATCTTTCGATACTCCGCCCCAGACCTTCTCGGTACTACGCCCGATTCCACCTTTCGGTACTCGCCCGGATTCTACCCTTTCGATATACTTTATACCTTCTCGGTGCTCACGTTACCTTTCAAGTATTTAACGGGATTCACCTTTCAGTACTGGCGGTTCCCACGCCACAATACTCACGGACCCTTCTCCGGTACTCCGCAGTTCCACCTTTCAAGTACTCGCGATTCTGCTCAAGTACTCGCCGAACTTCCCTTGCGGCACTCTTTGGATTGCCTTTTGGCACTAGCCGGATCTGCCCTTCCGGCACTCGCTCGGATTCCACCTTTTCGACACTCGCTCGGATTCTACCCTTTTCGGTACTTGCCCGGATTCCACATTTTCGGCACTAGCCCGAATTCTACCCTTTCCCCTGTGCCCAGGACCGCCTCGAATTTTCGCCGGATTACACCGCTTTCTGATACTCACGGACCCTTCTACGATGCTCTCACGGATTCCACTGCTGTTTCGCCCGGTTCCGCTTTCTCGGAACTTCGCCTAATTACGCCCTTTTAGGCACTCACCAATTCCACGCTACCGGTACTTGCTCAGTTCTACCTTTTTTTAAATTTTCGCGAATCCGCTTTTCCAACACTTGCGGATTCTTTGGCGCCGGGTTCTACGTACCCCACGGTACTGCTGGACCCTTCTGCGGTGCTTTCAGTTTCATTATCTTTCGACTATGCCGAGATCCTCATCTTCCCAGGCATTGTGCCTAGGTTTCTCTAAGTCTTTCAGTAGGGGCGACTCTATTCCCTTAGCCTTTGGTACTGGGTAAGGAGACAAAATTGTTGGTCATTTGTCTTCTTCACTAGAGTTCATTTCACTCTTGCATCGCTTGCACTTCGCACTCACAATTCACTTGTTCATTCACTCTACAGAAGAGGGGCATATTTATAGACCCTCAATTTCAATCCTCAACACTTACATTTTATCTATGGTGTCACACTTACACCCATTGTTCTCCATATGTGGATTGGGGCCCCATTTAACCTAGTCGAGCCTCAAGTGGGCTTGTATGTGGTCCATTTAGTGCATATGTAGTTCACTTCGAAGTGTCATCGTGGCGATTTTTTTTTTTATTGCCATCATGCTATAGGAAGCAAGTGCCCCCCCACCGAGGTTTTAGCTCAATCGAAGTTTATTATAGTGTGTCAAATTCGGAGCACTTGAGCTTGTTTCAATCGTATCTCCCTTGTTCAAACTCGGAATCATGCACTATTTGTTTTGTTGGATTCCTTATTCGCCAAGGCATTTTTTATTAAAAATTCATAATTTTTGTCAACCTTTTGACCAATCGGTTTGATTGGTTCATCAGGGCAGTACGTATACAACACTATTTTTTTGGGTGATTTTGGTGAGCACTCCTCCTTGTTTCGATCATATCTCCTGTATCCAAACTTGGAATTGTGCATCGTTTTTTTTTTTTATCTCCTTATGCTTCAAGGAAATATTCCCATCAAAATTCTATACTTCAACCTACCACCTGGCCAAGCATCCGGCTCAACAGAAGGTAGGGCCAAATTTGTGTGGAGACACTTTAGGATTTTGGAGCCCAAATCCTATATGGTTTGTGCTCATAAGCTCCAGATCGACTCTTGGGCAATATCAGGTCCATTTTGGGCCTGGGTTGGTTCCTATGCCCACCATGAATTCATATGGATTCTAAAGGTCAAGCAAACTAAAAACCGAAAGGTTGCTTACTTCATGAATGCAAGAGCTTTAATTGGGGGTGTGTATCCCATGCTAAGGGAGCTGATTCCAGAGTTGAAAGTGGGAGGAACAAGGTGGGTTCAGAGGCTAAGGTAGGGTTTCGAATATAAAAGCTAGAATGGAAGAAGAAAAGAGAGCTTCTTTTTTTTTCCTAAAGATTTTCGGGGGGTGATACTCTGGCTCCAAGATCTTCGCTAGATCCATTGACTGAGAGGAGACTCGGTTTCGCTGGAAGTAGAAAATAAAGAAAAAAAAAAGGGGGGGGATAGTCGTGAATCCTATAGGTACGAAAGTTATATGCTTCTCCCATTTCTTTTATGTTTTTCTTTGCCTTTGTTGTTTGCAGACTCGTGTTATGGTACTTTGCTTTGTTTGTGTCAGATCTTAGTCATTCGAAGTTGAAATTGCACTCTGTTTATTTTTTTGGATTCCTGACTCTATGAGGAAGGTTCTGACAAGTTTTAAGATATTTTCTCAACCGGATGGACCGGTTGGGAAACCGAACCAGCCGGTTCATTGGGTTATATTTGCCAGAACAGCAATTTGGGTACTTTGCTTTGTTCATGTCGGATCTTGGTCATTTGGAGTCGAAATTGCATTCCGTTTATTTTTTTGGATTTTTGACTCTTTGAGGAAAGTTCTGACAAGTTTTGAGATCTTTTCTCAACTGGATAGACCGGTTGGGAAACCGAACCATCCGGTTCATTGGGTTATGTTTGCCTGAACAACAATTTGGGTACTTTGCTTTGTTTGTGTTGGTTCTTGGTCATTCAGGGTCGGAATTGCACTCTGTTTGTTTTCTTTGATTCCTGACTCTGTGAGGAAGGTTTGACAAGTTTTGAGATCTTTTCTCAATCGACTGGACCGGTTGGGAAACCGAACCATCCAGTTCATTTGGTTCTGTTTGTCGGAACAGTAGTTTAGGTACTTTGCTTTGTTTGTATCAGATCTTGGTCATTCGAAGTCGGAATTGCACTCCGTTTGTTTTTTTGGATTTCTGACTCTATGAGAAAGGTTTTGACAAGTTTTGATATCTTTTTGCAACTATTTGGACCGTTTGGGAAACCGAACCAACTAGTTCATTGGGTTCTATTTGCCGAAACAGCAGTTTGGGGACTTTGCTTTGTTTGTGTCAGATCTTGGTCATTCGGAGTCGGAATTGCACTCCGTTTGTTTTTTTAGGTTTCAAAATCTATGAGGAAGGTTCTAACATGTTTTGAGATCTTTTCTCAATCGGATGGACCGGTTGTAAAAACCAACCATCCGACCATTGGGTTTGTCACGGAACAATGTTAGTACTTTTTCTGTTTGTGTCGATCTATCATTCGAGTCGGAATTGTAATTCGCATTTTGTTGGATCCCTGAATCTGTGAGGAAGGTTTTGAAAAGTTTGAGATCTTTTCTCAACCGGCTGGACTGGTTGGGAAATCAAACCAACCAGTTCATTGGGTTATGTTTTCGAGAACAGCTATTTGGGTACTTTGCTTTGTTTATGTCGGATCTAAGTCATTCGAAGTCGGAATTGCACTCTGTTTGTTTTGTTGGATTCCTGACTCTATAAGAAATGTTATAAAAAATTTTGAGAACTTCTATCAACCTAATGAACTAGTTGCAAAACCAAACCAACCGGTTCATTATGTTTAGTTTTCCGAGATAGCAGTTTTGGTATTTTGCTTTGTTCGTGTCAATTCTCACTCATTCAGAGTCGGAATTGCACTCCGTTTATTTTTTTGGATTCCTAACTTTGTGAGGAAGGTTTTGAAATTTTTTGAAAACTTCTCTCAATTGGTTGAACCGGGATTGGAAACCGGACTACCCGGGTTAATCGGGTTAAGCTTTCTAAATGTTACTTGGCCAGGTATCGAGTCGATGAGCAAAGCCACTGAATATTAGCTTAATGTAGGTGTGCGATTGCAAGGTGGTCTTTGTCTCCTTGGGTTGGTTTGATGGCATTGTATCTGCGAATGGTTACTTGGGTTCATTCCTAGAAATTTGTGGTTGACGCTTTAGGAATGACATGACTTTCTAGACCAAGTATGTATGTGAGGCTTTATGTAGTTGAATTTGTAGCTAGGTTCACGGGATTTAGGTAGCTAAATTTCAGTTTGGTTATAGGGATCTAGGTGGCTACATTGCTTGTAAATTAGTGAGTCCTATGGTCTTCATTTTAATAAAATGGGGTGGCTTGGTTGTAGCCCTATTTTAGAACACTTTGTCGTGTTTCAGTTAGTTCTCACTCATTCGGGCTCGGAATCATGCATCATTTTTTTGTTAGATTCCTTACTATATGAGAAATTGTTTGACAAAGGTTTAGAATTTTTCTCAATTGTTTGGACTTGTTGAGAACCGGTTCAGCTGGTTGTGCAAGACAACTCATCGGAAGCCCCCTATTATAGCATGTCTTAAGCTCGAATCTATTATGGCGTGCTTCTATTTGCTCCAAGGAACCTCGTGAGGCTGCCTTGTGGTCTGAGTCTTCAGTTTGACAAAAGGGGTAGTGGGCAATGTGGGATTGGTAAGTATGGTCTGGGTTTGTGAGATTTAAAGGAATGTGTGCTAAAGCAAGAAACCACTTACCTCTATTTCAGCCTCGTTTCCCTTCTTTGGTATGGATCCGAGATTGGTTTTAGAGGCTGATGTATGATGTATTATTTTCCTTACCTATTCCACGTGCATGGCTGGGGACCTTAGGTACGTGTCAGCGTTGGTATTTGTATTCATATGCGCATGGTGTTTAATTTTGACATTTGTGGTGCATTTCAGCTGTGGACTGACCTCTTATAGCCATTGCCAGGACTATAGGTACACACCCATTATTTTGATCGTCAGTGTTTATGTTAGATACCGAGCAGGCTGGTGCGGATTCGAGTCATCTATGTAGCCTAGGAGGCTGTTTGATCTTTGACCCATATACTCCCACATACCCAATTCACTAGTAGAGACTGAGTTCCTAGCCTAGAGGGGGGTGCTACCTCATATGAGGTCCTTTCCCGATAGGTAACCTGATCCCCGAACCCATAATCTAGTTTTTCGCATACCGCTTTTTCCATACTGGAGTCATAGGGGTTTTTTTTGTTCTTACTTGGTTTTCCCCTTTATAAAATAAAAACAAAAGGTAAGTAGCGACTCCAAAGCAAAACCGTTCCTCCTCGGGGACGGATTTTCTAAAACTCGAAAATCAACCCACATTTTCTTTTTATTTAAAAGCGAGTCGCGCCGGCCTGTGGATCAGGTAGGGTCCACAACATGGTATTAAGATGTGGATACATTGATTTGAGAATCATGGTTTCTGTATGGTGGACATGGTTATGGTTTGGTTACGCATCAGAGACTATTTGAGCAATGACAAATATTATTTAGAGATCATATGTCTAATGGAAGACATTGTTGATAAGCACAATGTTACCTTTCGATATATTATTTATGTGGGACCATAGGTCCTTGGGTGAAATCCCTAAACCCTTGAGGAAGACACCTAGATAAAGGTGTATAGGGTTGGTCCTGCCCTTAGGTGATAGTCCCTAAAGACAAGGGGTTAGTCCTACCCTTGGGTTGTAGTCTCAAAAGACACATGGTTGGTTCTACTCTTGGGTGTGAATCCTAAAAGACACGAGATAAGACTAGTCCTTGGGTGATAGTCCTGGAATAGTTCTTATTTATGGTTGATCTCCTATTGAAGTAATTGATAATAGATATGTATATTGGTGAATAATTATTGGTTATCTTGTGGAAGAGAATGGTAAAAGCTATTTGATCACGTGGAGAGAATGAATGAGATGAGCAAAAGAGAAAGACATTGCACCATGCATGCATATCGATATATGTTTTATTGGAGCATTAAGGGCATGCATAGAATGATTATAAAGTTTTCTACTGAGTTGTGAACTCACCCTATCTTTCCTCCACCCTTAGATGCAGGTAAGAGGACTTCTACTGGAACTAGTAATTGATCTCATATGGATTGCGTTTAGATGCGCTTATCGTGTTGATATTTTGAAGCTTTGACCTTGTAAATTCACTTCCTTGTGATGAAACAATGTAATATATGTCACTTTTTGTACAATTTGTATACAAGCCATCCTTAGAGAACCAAAGGATTTAGAATGAGTAAAGCTGTGGTGAAAGTACAAAGCACAAAAGGTTTTCATAAGAATTGGAGCAAATTCGATAATTAATGTATGAGGTTTATCAATAGATGTATCTTGTTTATACAGGTTTTCTCTTATGATCGATATTGTCTAAATTTACTTAAAGCTCAACCATCTTATCTCCATATATATTGGAGTATTTATTAAAAAACAAAATTGGGGCTCGGAGCATTATATGTTACTGAAATTGATCAAAACTTGTTAAGTGTTAGCCAACTAATTGAAAAGGGTTATAAAGTTGTGTTTGAGGACAAAAGATACTTTATTAAAGATGTGGTTGGCTAAGATATTTTCAGAGTAAAAATGACAGGAAAAAGCTTTGCTCTAAATCCATTGGATGAGGAGCAAATAACCTTTCCAATCAGAGAGAATATCACTAAAGTATGGCACAAAAGGTTTGGGCACTATCATCATCAAGGGCTAATATAGATGAAATCCAAAATGATGGCAAATGACCTTCCATACCTTAATGATACGTTCCAGTTTGCAAAGCATGTTAGTTCAATAAGCAAAGTAGAAAACCCTTCCCTAAGGCAACATGGAGAACATAAAAAAAGCTACAATTGATTCATACTGGTATTGCAGGCCCTCAAAGAACACCTTCACTGAAAAGTAGTCTTTATTATGTTGCATTCATTGATGATTGTTGTGACGCCCCATTCCTGGGGTGTCCGTTGACAACCCGTCAACTCCATGAACATTTGTAACTAAAACTCCAACACCACTACCAAAATCTGCGCAGTATCCTTTGTACTAGGAGCTCTACCCAAGGTACAAACCAATCCCACAATTACAATACCATGAGGTCCAAATGCGAGTAAATAATGGCCACTGGGCCCCATCAATACTACAGATAAATATCCCAACCAAATATATATCATGTCTCAAGAGCTTTACACGATTTTAATATTAAATATATATTAAACCCAATTTTTTAATACATGTGATACAAATAATCACTAAAAGCCAAACTACTCTTTCAAATGGCATCTAATGAGGTCGCCTTCCCGGGCCATCTTAGAATTAAACGGTGATCCTTCAACAGAGAGGTGCTCAGTAGAGATAATTTCCTACTCTGGGTTACTCCCCACTTGCTTTATTACGTATGCGGGAAACAAACACATTCAAGCACTTACATGAACTCATCGAATGTCTACATGACCGATCTCGTGTCCTGAGTCCTCACCGAATTTCACATATGCCTGCCGAATGCGGTAAAATATCATTTTTATTTCTTTAATGCCGTGGCACACACACCTAATTTTCTGAATTTCCTATGGTACAGAAATAATATTAATTCCAACACATTCATGCTAATATATTCATAAGCATATATTAAGATAACAACCACATGAAACATGTTATGCAAATTCACAATCACTACACCAAAATTAGCCTACATGGCTAATTAACAAACACCTATAAATTCATTTTGAATCACTTCAACAAACACATTTTCACACTAAAATGTCACGTCCCTAATCCCTTATCCGACCCGACGCGGATCCTCGAACCGGAGTCTTGAGTATGAGACCATATACCGACTCTTATTTCCGATTTTTTTTTTTTAAAAGTCGAACTTATACCGCAAGGTCCACATCTTATAACAGAATCAAAATATTATATAAAATCAAAAGAATCACACGGAGTGGTGTCCATCAAAATCTAGATGAATGATCATCAGTCCCATTTGCTACATATATAAAACAATCTTTATATTTCCAATTACATATTCGCATGCTAGACTCATCGTGATGAACCCTCTTATCGGTGTGTCGCTCACCAGATGCTGATGTTTTCGCACGCCTTCTCTCGTACCTACACTCAGATGGGTAAACCCGTGCTAAGCTTTACGCCTTAGTGAAACATATGTCTTAGTATACACATTTAACACATAACACAATAACAGATAATATAAATTTTCATGCATTTATATTGAGAACTTTATACAAGTACTTCTTCTTATAACAGTTTATGTCATTTTGATCTCCGTGAGGAGTTACGTGAGTTTATTCTTATGCGTAACTTATGCTTATAAATAAACTTATGTTATTTCGACTGTGAGGAGTTACGTAACTTATCCTATTCGCAACTTATACTTATGATGCATTTATTTATCTCGACTCCCGTAGGAGTTACAGATCTTATGCTTATACAGAGGTACCCTTAGGTACTACAAGGCTGATACTTATACCATAGGGTTTATACTTATACTACGGAGATTACACTTGTTTGGAGGTACCCGTAGGTATCACAGAGACATTTTAACGTATAATCGGTATCGGAACTTATTCCTTATACTCAAGTACCCGTAAGTACTACTTGTTCAACAAATCCCAAGACGACACTCAGGCTTATATCAACTATCTATACTTATACTGAGTACTCGTAGGTACTACTTCGAGTGTATCCTTATTCGGAGCTTATACTTAGATACCCAGAAAATTATAGAGATTAATCGTATGAGTACCCGTAGGTACTACGTAAATTAATCAAATACAGATATTGACGAGTACTCGTGAATTTATATTTATACAGAGATACATTGTATTCAGACTGTACTACGTATATATCCTTGTTCACTGGGATCTATAATCGATATTACGTAACTTTATACATGTATTTGGGATCTTATACATGTCGTGACAAAGAGCATATACTTGTCTACTGCATCTTATATCAAGGTTACAAAACTCGATTCTTATATTTCGGGATCTTATTCATGCATAAGGCACTCAGAGGGCACTGGCTAAGTCTGAACGCATCAAACTTTATGTTGATACACATCAGATGGGCATTAGTCCAGTAGGTACAGATCACAACGTATACATATACCCATTCATACTGATTCGTAATTATCCAAAAACAAATGGATTTATCGGTTATATCAGTTTAGATCTGTGAGTTAATCATCTGAGGTACCCGTAGGGTACTAATGACTTATACTTGTTTTACCGATACGAAAGCATCCGTGAGGTGTGTGGTAAAATAATAGTAACTTATACTTATTTACCGATACGAGTACCCGTGGGTACTTAAGGTAACTTATACTTATGTTACTGAGACAAGAGTACCCGTGGGTACTATAGAACTTATCGTATGCATGTGGAGGCCCGTAGTACCAGAACTTAATCGTACATGTGAGTACTCCGTAGCGCCATTGAACTTAATTAAACAACAGAGATAACCCACATTACTCTTATTCATTTTTCGTTGTTTTATCATATGTTTGTCCGACTACCTGCATCTCACCATAAAGAAACGAGGGTGGACGCAGATAATAAGTACCCGGGCAACACAAATAAGAGCGCCGTGAGCACCAAACAGGAGTGCCGCCACCGCTCAGACGTGCCTGGTCCACCAACAGAGGGGTCGCAGCATCGCCAGGAGGCCGAGCGACCGGGATCAAAACGTGGCTAACCACGCTGTAAAGAAGAGTGCCAAGCACCAACATGAGTGCCTTAAGCACCAACAGGACGTCCACTCATTCATTCTTTATTCTAGGTAAATATATGATCATATATCGCTCAGGAACTTATAACCCATCTTTATCACATTCTGTGTTCCCATGACATTTTTCTTTCGCTGTTCATAGTTCATGTTCAGATTTCAGTTCGCTTTCATGTTTCATATCAAATCTATGTTTCATGAACATATTTATACATATTGCATTTCCTATATTTTCCTTTATTTCATGCCTCTTGGCATATGGCATTTCATATACTTATAGGCCAGAAGACTTATGTGATTCACACATCATTCATGTATTCTTGTTCTCGATGAATCAACTTATCAAATTGGAATCAATTCCAATCAGATCATCCAACTCAAGTTATGGCATTTCATGCCAACTAGTCGGTTTACCGATTTTGACCTCGAGGACAGCCTGCAATATTCATTTTCCGTGCCTTAATCACATTTTGATAATTTTATTCTTTGTACTCCTTTTGAACCCATGGGTGCTAAGGGTTCTCCTCCAACTGGAATCACCCAATTCGGAGCACCGAAACTCAAGATACGTCCGAAACAACTCGGACTACTCTATGATCAAACTGATGCAGGAATCAAGCAAGGCCACGTCCCACTTTGAGTGAATTTTTGGGCCACTTAGAATCATAATTAAGAGGTAGCTATTTCTATATGTTTGGTTCTCCTTGAAGTCTATTTTAATTATCCACTTGAATAACTCAAATCAGATAAGAAATGAGCAAGTTATGGCTAAAATACGAAAACTGGTCAGAATAGGAAAACCAGAGCAGGTGTATCAGAGCATGTCTAACATGTAATGAGATACGCTAAAATGACCAGAATTCCAAAGGTACCGGTACATGTTCAAGGTACCAGCACAAGTCACCCGAAACGCCTTTAACGCTGTGATTTTCTCCCATTTCTCATGCACTTTCATCCATAGATCGAAACCTATCATGAATTCCCTCCTGAACAACTATATTATGGTTATAACCCATACATAAACCAATTATAAAGGTTACTTAGGTTTGTTAGAACCCTAACACAATTACCATGAATCCCTCCTCAAAATGAGGATTTATACCAATCTTGTGCCATTTAGAATTTAGCAACCCTACTTTCAAGAAACTTTGCTGTGATGTAATCCTAACAACCATAGGTTTTAGGGCAAGCACCTAGCCATACAAGTGCATGGACCTTCACATAAAACTTGAGAATTCCATACAAAATTCATACCAAAGTCAAGCATCCATAGCTTGGCTTGATCTCCTTCTTCCTCTTCTTCTCCTTCCTCTTCTTCCCTTCCTCTTCCTCTCCTTCCCGTAAGCTACCTTGTTTGGAGACCAAAAAAAAATGCATTTTTGGTCTCCCCACATCTCTTTATAATTAAGGTTTATGTTATTTAGCATTTTAGCCTTTCACTTTTAATTCATTTGTATTACAATTTCTAAAATTGTATTTTGGCTCTAATTTCATAATCCATGTTTTTGATGTTCTTTTGACAAATTACGCATTTTGTCCTTCGCCTTGTAAATTTTCTGTCTTCGTTCATGTTTCGTTTAACTACGAAACATTTAAATTATGATTAAGCAAAATACCTTAAACATGTCAAAACGGAATAAGGTATATTTGCGTTAAGTAATTCTCCCTATAAGAATTTCGCCCTCGAAATTCAAGGCTCTATCATGTGCATGTTCTATGTCAGTCAGTGTCTTTTACGTAAGCCGGAGCGTGACTCCCACTGAGCCAAGCGCCCATCAAACTAAATCTCCCGGCCTTAATCCTTCAAAGCTCGATTGGTACTTATTCATTCTAGTCGATATACAGGACAAAGACATTCGCATTAGGCCAACACATTACTATGTAGGTACATCCTTAATCTGAGACTTATCCAGAAACGCCTAAACCTAGGCTCGACATAAATAAGAATCAAAATATTATATATAAATCGCAAGAACTACCACTGTGAGTGGTGTCCATCAAAATCTAGACATATCAATGAGTCCCATTTATTTATACATATACAAAAAATAACTTACATTTCCAATTACATATTCAGCCAGACTCCATCGTGATGAACCTCTACCGGTGTCAGCCCACCGTATGATGTTTTCGACGCTCAGACCTACACCTGGATTAAAACCCGTGCTAAGCTTTACGCTTTAGTGGGAAACATATGTCTTATGTAAATACATTTAACGATAACACAATAATGTAGACATAATATACCATGCATTTATATTATGAACTTATACAAGTACTTCTTCTTATAACAGGCTTACGCTTGTTCGGATCTCCCGTAGGAGTTACAGAGCTTATTCTTATGCAGAACTTATGCTTATAACAAACTTATGTTATTTCGGGACTCCCGTAGGAGCTGCGAATCCTATCCTTATTCGAACTTATAATTTATGACAAGACTTTATGTTTATTCCGGACTCAGAGGGGAGCTACAGATCTTATGCTTATACTGCAGGTACCCCAGGTACTACAAGGTCGACACTTATACCATAGGGTTTATACTTATACTACTGAGATTACACTTGGTTTGTGAGGCACCCGTAGTATCACAGAGATTACAGAACGTATAATCGTATTGCGTAAACTTATTCTTATGACGGAGTACCTTAAGTACTACTTGTTCAATGCAAGAGACTTACACTTGTGCTTATATCGAACTTATCTTATACTTATACTCTGAGTACCCATAGGTACTAATGAGTATCCTTATTCTGAGCTTGACCGAGATACCCGTAGGTACTACGTAGACATCATATATAGTACCCGCAGTACTACGTAAATTAATCAAATACAGAGTACAATGAGGGGTACTTCAGAACTTATATTTATACAGATACTTGTATCTGTTTGTGCTACGTATATATCCTCGTCTTTACTGATCTTATACTTATATTACGTAACTTATACATGTATTTCGTATCTTATACATGTCGCATGCAGCATATACTACTTTAATGATCTTATACCGTGTTACAAAAACTGATTCTTATATGTCGATCTTATTCATGTGCGAGGTACCAGAGTACGATAAGTCGGAACAAACTGACTTTATGTTGATACATATCAGATATGGGCATTAGTCCATAAGTAGGCTGCATCACAATGCATACATATAACGGATTCATACAGATCAACATATCCAAAACAAATGGATTTATCAGCTTATATCGTATTTACATTTAGAGTTACACTCGATTGAGGTACCCAGAGGTACCACCGGACTTATACTTGTTTTATCGAGTTACGAGTACCCGTGAGGTACCACGTAACTATAATATTTTACTTATTACTGAGTACCGTGGGGTACTACAGAATCCTATACTGCGTTATTGATATGAGAGTAACGTGGGTACTACAGACCCATCGTGATACAGAGTACCCGTAGGTACCCCGCCGTAACTTAATCAAATACGTAAGTACCTCGTAGGTACCACGTAACTTAATTAAATACGATACATTCAGATCTTTACTCTAGATTCATTTTTCGTTTTATCATATGTCCGGTCTCAATTACTTAGACCAATCAGAATGACCCGCACTCAAATAACATACAAACCGTTCACTAAGTTTGACCAAAGTTGACTAGGCTCGACCAACGCTGAGCCGGCCGACCAAAGTTAATTTTTCAAGAATGAATAATTGGGTCACTAAGGCACTATTTCAGAGTCTACTGATACGGTTCATGACGCTGAATAACGTCAGCAACCGGAATTTTTACTGACAAAGTTACCCATTAGAAGTCTAATAGTAGCACCTTTAATGTGTTGTTCAAGTTATAACTGGATTTTACCCAAAGCTGCCCCAGACCTTAAAATATTAAATAGGATACCAAATGGAAACCCTAGCCCAAAACAAATACTGAGCTCCCAAACCGAAATAAAACTTCAAACCCGTGAATGATTTTCGGGCCGAGTAAATACCGCGCGCCGAGATCGGACTGTGACGGTGGCACACCGCCACCTAAAGCTACACGCGCCGACAGGAAGGTAACCTCCGGACGGGTCACGCCGGCCAATTTCACGGCCACCACGACGCGCCATCGGGCCGCCGATACGCGGCGCGGCCACCGTGGATCGCTTGGATCGTTTCTTGATTTTTCCGCATTTCAAGATTTCCTACACCCCATAGCCTATTTCATCTATTTGGACCCTGAACTCATTTTTCGTGGTCCTTTGCAGATTCCAGACCGCTTGTGTTACGACGAAACGAACCTACCAAGGTTGATCGGTTTTCCTACACCAATGGACTGCTTGACTGAGGTAATGGTACCACGAGTTCCCCGGTCTCTGGCTTCCATTGATAAGTGTGGTCGGTAATTTTGACATGGTTATTTTCCATTTTAGTTGTTTTACCACTAAATGTCGGGATTGAAAGAGGTAACTAATGGTCAAATTTGGCAAAATTGAAGTTGTATTAGTAGAAATTGATGTTTTTATAGAATTATTGGATTTATTTAATTTCGGGAAATTAGCTCTGATGAAAAGCCCTAATTTTTGCATTCGGCTCAGGATGTATCGACCATTTCGTGAGTCTAATTAGACAGGATCTCATGTCTGAACAAGGTTCTAAGGCCTTGTGGATATTCCAAATGTCAGCTGGCTCAATTATCAAATTCTAAGTGGTATTTTTATTTATATTATTGCACTCACGCCGAGTCTGAGGACGTATCTCTAAGGACAAGACCGAAAGGCCAGAGTCGTGTGGAGTGGGCTATATGCTTTAAATGATTTGGGAGACAGTCGAGACATCTATTATGATTAAATACTTTGCATATACTGTTTTTGACTTCAAATGGGTTGTTTATCTAAACACGACTTCTGCTTACATAAAACAAGTTGCAGATTTCATGAATTCTTAATAAACATTTTCTACCGCTTGGAAGTTGTACTGTCTCCGGTGATTATGTGGCATTTAGAGATTAATTTGGGCATGTAGATTGGGTTTGAACCCCTTTGAGAAATTATTGATTTATGAAATGGATTTTAAAATATATAGCTTAATAAATGGCTAAGGAATATGGCCATGGAGGTATGGTCTAAATTTCACATGAATCGAGAAACTAAAAGATCTCTTAAATGCAGTGGATTGAGCTGTGGGAAAGCAAGTTGATAAATTCTAACCCAAGATGCGTGACGTTGGGAAAGGCACACATGAGTAAGGTCAACAGTTGGAGGTTATATGATGTACCATATCAGAATCTTATATCAGTCTAAAAGGATTATCAGAAAGTACACAGATTGTGTCTAGAGGTCAGTCTCCCATCCAAGGTCATATATTAATTCCACGACCGTGAGGCCTGTCAATCTGACAAGCATTAGCTACACGGAGGTCATTTGACCTGACCATGATAGTCACACGCTGCCGTGAGGTCGGGTTTGACCCGAATAGCTTGGTACATGGGTTTTGCCACTAAGACCTGAGGTCGGCTCTGACCCGACGGTTTGGTATTCCTCGGGGTTTGCCACTGTGAACGTGAGGCCTGGCTTGACCCCGACGGGTCAGATATTCGGCTTTACTACTGGACGCGGAGGCTCCGTCGACCTGGACGGTTTGCAGGCCGGATTTTGCCACTTGACGTGAGGTTGGCTCTATCCATATATATTCCCACGGCCGTGAGGTCATTTAATTACCGCTTAGGACGGGTAAGCATGGTGTGGTATAACGTTAGTGTATATGGTAAGGAACATCGTTAGTGCATAAGGTATGATACATCGTAGGTGCATAGGTATGGTACATAGCCGGTTTTTATGGTAATTGTATTGTTGGTTTTTTGAGTAAGACATAAATTTTTCACAGTGATGATTCTTTTTTTTATTTTCCATAATTAATTGTACAACATGATTCTGATATGTTTTATGCACTCAATTAGCTATGTGGTGAATAGATTCAGGTTATGCGTCTTTGATAATGAATGAGTTAATTTATCGAGCATGACTTCATATTGTGGGGTTTTGGGTAAAGCTTGGGTTTTGGTAAATGTTTGTTAAACGGGGAACGTTACAGTAAGAGTGACGGAGGCTTTCCGAGAGGAAGAATTTTTCAAGAAAATTAAAACATTACTTTCCATATAAATTGGTGCCACTCATTGAGATTTATTTCTCACGCTTTAGTGTTTTATTTTATCCTGCTCCTAGGTCCAGAGCCAGAGGGCCTACTCAGCGATTTGATCGCCTCTCTCTCTCTCCGGGCCACACTGTCAGACTTATCGCATTTATCTATTCTAAGGTTGTTGTATTAGACTTATTCATTTCTACTTAGACCCTTAAATCAAAAATACTTTGTGAACGCTCCTGATATTCAGATGGAACTTTGTGAGACCTCATTTATAATTGTCAAGGGTTTCATATATTTATGTATAATTGGGTATTAAATTAATACAGGTGTTACTCCTTCCTTAAGGTGGGTCTAAATCGTGATTCTTCCCTAGGGATTATACAAAGGACTTCACTAGGCGGACCACCCGGGAACCGAAGGTATCCGGCCTGGTCCTCGCGCCTGGTATCGTCTCAGGTTTCCTAAATTCGTCACGTCATGGGTGCGACTCATCCAATGTTTTGTATACCTTCCTAACCTTATCATCGGGACTGATTCTCGTTTGATTCTGAAACAGCTTTTCTTCCGTGATGGCGCCTAGAGGTAGACGAGGTCCCAAAGAGTTTCTAGTGGAGTTCCGGCACCTACCTGGGAAAATCTTGTCGAGCGCTTGGCTCGGTCACTGGAGAGGAGTGGGTTCACTAGTAGTACTGTAGACCAGGCTCGTAGACTTGGAGCAGTGGGTTTTGATGGCGCCACGGATCCCATGGTGGCCCTATCATGGCTAGATGACACAGAGAAAATTCCGACGAGGGCGTGTCCGATGAGGACAGTAGTCGATAGCTGGGTTTCGCCGGAGGTATGCAAGGAAGTGTGGGCGGAGTGAGAGGACTAGAAACGTCACACCTGCACAGCTTCAAGGCCGCTCTTCACACTGAAGCTTTGCCCCAAATTCCTTTGTTGAGACCAAGAGGCTGGAGTTCGAGACACTCACTCAGGGTAGTATGACAGTTTCCGAGCATGAGCGCGCATTCGAGAGTTACTAGATCTCGCCCAAATTTGGTCAAGTGAGGAAGTCAAGAAGGTGAGGTTGTTTCGACGTGGGCTGGTTGATACGATAGCCTCGAAGCCTCTCAGTGGCGTCCTCGATCATCCCACTTTACCAAATACGAGAGACGCCTAGGAGGTAGAGGCAGACTGCCACCAAAGGCCGACTCATATGATGGATCATCTTCAGAAACCCTAGTCGTGGATCGCTCCAAGAGGGGTAGTTTCAAATTGGCCGCCGAGTCGCGTAGGATCCAAAGTGGGGACAGAGGGTACCAGCCAGTGAGGTTTCAGAGAGGTGGACACACACAGGGTTCTGAATTTCGAACAGCGAGTCGTGGTGGTAGCTATTTTCAGGGGTCTACCGGTTTGCGCGCTTTACGCTCGCTTGCGGATGTTCGCGGGTAAGAATCAAGGATGGGCCATGCCTGTGGATAATACATGCTATCAGCAGGGGCGCACAGACATTTTAGAGGACTGCCTTATCGAGGATCCAGCCAGACTAGGAGTCCCAGATCAAGTGGCCTGGCCCACGGCTAGTGACACGGGGGACCTGACACGCAGACAGGCGCACTTCTGGAGGTTCCTTCCAGCATGGGACCGCACCGCAGCAAATGTTGCAGCAGAGGATGCAGAGGACGCACCACCGCTAGAGGCGCAGTCTTTGGGCTACACCGGGTCAGAGGCACGGTGCCACCCCGACGTCGTGATAGGTACATTATCTATTTTTGGTGACGATGCACGTGTGCTCATTGACTCCAGAGCTACACACTCCTTTATTTCACGTGAGTATGCTCGCACGAGCCTGTGGTGACTCCTGCCTCTTCGAGTGGTCTAGAGATTTCCACACCCACAGGAGAGTCTCTATGGCCTAGACAGATGCTTAAGGGTAGCTTATTTTCTATTGAGAACCAAGGTATGGAAGCAGATTTGATATTAATAGATCTCAAAGGGTTGGATGTGATTCTTGGGATGGATCACATTTCAAACTATGCTTCAAATGGATACCTAAGGAAGCATATTTAGACGACCGGGACTACCAGTAGTAGTCTTCTATGGAGAGCGGAGGCGGACACCTTCAGTTGATTTCTGCCATCTATGCTAGATGTTTGCCCGGAAGGGTTGTTCGAGATTTTCTGGCTCATATAGAGTTGACACTCGTAGCGGCAAACCAAGAATAGAGGATGTACCGGTGGTAGGAGACTTTGAGGATGTATTCCTGGCGATCTTCGAGTCCACCTCCGAGGAAAGGGGAGTAAGATTTTCCATTGATTTAGTCCACACGGTACTACTCTATTTCCTACCTTATAGAATGGCACCAGCGAAATTTGAAAAGATTGAGAGGAAGCTCTCGACTCTGAGAGTTAGTGGATGGGGTTATTAGGCCCGGTGTTTCACCTTGAGAGCGCCGGTGTTGTTATTATTTGTGAAGAAGAAGGATGGTACTTGGGTTGTGTATAGACTCTGACGGATTAGGAATAAGGTCACCATTCGTAACAAATATCCATTGCCTCAGTTGATGATTTATTTGACGACTCGTGAAAGTGTTCTCGAGATTATTCGAGATCGAGTACCATCCAGTTAAGGTTAGAACGGGACGTTCCCAAGGCGACGTCGGAATGAGATATGGACATTATGAGTTTCTAGTGATGTCTTTGGACTCACCAATGCCCAGTAGTTTTCATGGTCGATGAATCGGGTTTTCCGTCCATACTTAGATCGTTTTGTCATTGTCTTCATTAGCGACATCTTAGTGTGTCGGAAGCGAGGATTGGAGCATGAGAGACATTTGGGCTTGGTGTTACAGACTTTGAGGCAGCATCAGTTGTATGCTAAGTTTAGCAAATGTGAGTTTTGGTTGGTAGAGTGGGATTTCTAGACGCGTGGTTTATGGCGGTGGCATTTGTGGACCCTCGGAAAGTAGGCGGTGGCAAGCCCCGGGAACAACCCCCCCGACTACGGTGACGGAAGTGCGGAGTTTCCTGGGATTAGCGGGATATTATCGCGGGTTCATGAAGGGTTCTCAAGGCCAGCGGAGACCCTTCCTTTGTTTGACTAGAAAGGGAGTGGGGTGGGTGGACCGACAAGTGTAGGAAAGCTTCCAAGCATTGAAGGAGAGATTGACATCATTTGTGTTAGCGGTGCAGGAGAGACAGCGAGGGGATTCGAGTTCTGGCGATGCTTCATGCACAGGGAGTTTAGGTTGTGTGTGATGCAACATAAGAGAGTTGTAGCGTATACCTCCAGGACAGGTTGAAGGAAACAGAAATTTGAATTATCTATGACTTGGAACTTAACACTTGATAATGTCGCATTGAAGACATGGAGCATTATGCGGAAGGCGTGATGCCAGTGTTACCGACCATAAGAGCCTTAAATATTTATTCACCCAGAAAGAGTTAAACTTAAGGCAAAGGAGGTGGATGGAATTCATAAGGATTGCCAATTGCACTATTATTTACCATCGGTAAGAAGCAAATGTAGTGGCGGATGCACCTTGGCGGAGAGATTTCACAGGCTCTTTGGCTTATATGCGAACCATACAACTCGTTGATGGTGAATTCTGCGAGTTAGGTGTTCGAGTTAGAATACATGTTGGGAACGCACCGCTTGACTTCCTACTCGACGATACTTATTAATCAGGTCTTGAGAACGACTAGAAGATCCCTATTTGATGAGCATGGGAAGGAAGGTCGAGAAGAAGGCGTGGTCGGATTTTGGTATTAGGAATGATGGAGCCTTGGTGATTGGTTCTAGACTTTGTGTTCGACGGCCAGAAGAGTTAAAGGAACGAGATGTTAGGGGCCCATGCTTCCGGCGTATGCCATGCGCATGAGTACAGAGATGTACGTCGCAGTGAAGGGAGTATTATTGGTGGTCGGGATGAAAGGAAGTCGTGAGTATGTATCAAGTGCTTAGTTTGCCAACAAGTAAAGTGGAGAGACAAAGCCTTACAGACTTCACTACGGCCCCTTACCATTCCGAGAATGGAAATGGGAGCACATCCATGATGAGTTTTTATATTCAGGCTCCCTTCCTGACTGAGGAGACATGACGATTTGGGTAGTAGTTGATGGAAGCTCACCAAGTCCGCACATTCCTCTATTCGTGATTTTCCCTCGAAACTAATGAACTCTTTGTGAGTCCTTATAGTAGGTTGCATGAGTACAGTGTCGATCGTCTGCGTGAGATCCCTGCGATTCACTTGAGATTTTGGAAGAGATTGATGAAGGAATTAGGTGTCGAGTTGAATTGATCTTGCTTTTCACCCTCAGACCGATGGACAGTCCGAGAGGACTATTCAAACCTTAGAATATGTTGAGGTCCTGCATACTACAGTTCAAAGGACATTGGAATGAATATATCTGCAAATTAATGATTCATACTAATCGCGGCTATCCCTTTCGACATTGAGATGCTCACCTTATGAGGCTGCGTATGGGGAAACAATGTCGCACTCCTTTATGGCCCAGAATGAGATGAGGCGAAAAAATTACTAGATCCACGAGATTGTCTGAGGGCGGCCAGTGAACAAAGTTAGTAGCCCATGTGCCAGAGATTGAAGCTATTTCGGGATAGGCAAAGGCTACCTTGGACAAAAGCGAAAGAAAGGATCTTGAATTTGAGAGGTTGAAGATCGAGTATTTCTTGAAGCTCTCCGCCAAGGCGTGAAATACGTTTAGAAGCGAAATAGATCCTCTTCATTGATTATTACGAGATTATTGGTAGAGAGGAGTAGATCATTAACGCAAATTAGACTTACGGAAGAACTTTCTCGAGTCCCATAATGTGTTTCACATCTCATGCTCCTTAGTATATCCCGGATCCCTCACATGTGCTGGGGCACGGAGGTGGGCGAGGGAGGACTTATCCTGAAAACTGACCCGGTGGTCTGATTTTGGGTAGGGAGAAGGAGCCGCATGAGGCCCTTATCCTTAGTGAAAGTCCTTTGGGAGGAACCACCCTGAGTCGAAGGGCGACTTGGGAGCGAAGGATAAATGCGAGGGCCAATACCCTCATCTCTTCCCGGGATCACAGGTGCGAATTTCGTGGACGAAAATTTTTAGGGGTAGGTGTAATGGCAGTACCAAATAATACAAGTTGAAACGTGTTTGACTAAGTTTGACCAAAGTTGGTAGGTTTGACAGCGCTTGAGTGGGTTGACCAAAGTTGACTTTTTCAGAATGAATAATTTGGGTTGACTAAGGCACTATTTTGCGTAGGCCTCGTCGATATGAGTTCATAGACGGGCGGAGCGTCCACTGCCGTCAGGCCCTACGGATAAAAAGTTACGGCCATTAGAAGTTCCAATAGTAGCACCTTGTCGGTGTTCAAGTTATGTAAGGATTTTTTTACGAGAAAGCGGCCTAGACCTTGTATAAACATAGCTTGTGATACGAATGGAACCAGCCCCAGCAAACATGAGCTCCTGAGCCAAAAATAAAAACTCTAGAAGCAGGAATACATTTGGTAGAGTAGTCCACTGTGGTGAGAGATCGGACAGACGAGACACCCGCCGGCCACCCAAGCTGCGGCCGAGACCGGGAAAGAGTGCGCAACCTCGGGCCAGTCCAGCGGCATTCCACGGCCACCAGCCGCCGGGGCCCAGCGCCGGATCGAGCCGTGGCGCCGCTGGCGGCTTTGTGTCCAGCCGGCCCCATTCTTGATTTTAAACCATTTAGGCCATTCCGGCCACCAGCTCATTTCCACCATTTTTGGACCCCGAACTCATTTATTGGTCCCTTTTTGCGGTCACTTACGTTTGTAGTTACGGCGAAAGCGAAATCGGTAGAGAAGGTTAGATGCGGGTTCAGGCCACCAGTGGCCATTGGGCGAGGTAATGAACAATGAGTTCACGGTCTCTTAGGCTTTCCATTGATATGTGGTTTTGTAAATTTTGGACGTCGTTTGGTTAGTTTTTCCATTTTAGAGTTTGTTCCGGGTAATTAGAAATGTCGGGTTGAAATAAGGGTACCAATTGGTCAAATCTGTGAGTGAAGTTGTATTAGTGAAATTGGATGTTTTTATGAATTATTGGACGGTTGATTTCGAGTGGCTCCGGATGGCCGGTACCCAGTGTAGACTATAGGGCACATTGGTAATTTGACTTTGTCGGAGTTGGTCGGATGATCTCATAGTTCTGATCATTGTTCTAAGGCCTTAGGGATATTGATATCGTTGGTTCAATTATTGGAACTTTAAGTGGTATTTTATTTATGTTCTGAGGCACTCGCGCCGGCGGAGGCGATCTGCGGAAGGGCGAGGCGACGTCTACGTAGTCAGTGAGTGGGTTATATGCTTTTAAATGATTTGGGATATTATGTCGATATATCTATTATGATTAAATACTTTGCATATATCTGTTTTTGATCAAATGGTTGGTTGCATTCAAACATGACTTTCGGTTTCATATAAAACAAGTTAACATTTCATGTGATTCTTGTCCAACATTTTCCTTGTTTATGGAAGTTATCTTTGGTTCCTTGGTGATTATGTGGTATTTAGATAATTTGGGCATGTAGATTGGGTTTTAACCCCCCCTTGAGAAATTATTGATTTATGAAATGGATTTTAAAATATATATGTTTAATAAATGGTTAAGGAATATGGTCATGGAGGTATGGTTTTAATTGGCATGAATTGAGAAATAAAGATCTTCAATGTAGTGGATTGAGTTGTGGAAAGTAAGTTGATAAATTCCTAACCAAGATGCGTGACGCTGGGAAAGGCACACATGAGTAAGGTCATTAGCCGAGGTTATAAGGTGATGTACCATATTGCACCGGATATCGGGTCTTCGCGGATTATATCGTAGTACATTGTGATCGCTACCTGTCGCGAGGTCGCTCTATCCAACGCGGTCATATATTAATTCCACGATCGCGGAGGCCTGGGCCAATCTGACGGTTTACTAGCGCCACGCTGGGTCGCGAGGCTCCGCTTGACCCGACGGCCATTAGTCACACGCCGCCGCGAGGTCGGCTCGACCAACGGCTCGTACGCTGGAATGCCAATGCGAACGTGAGGCCTGGTCAATCTCGACGGTTTGGTATTCGGTTTGCCACGGCAACAGAGGTCGGCTCGACCTCCGACGGTCGGGTATTCTCGGTTTTTGCCGCACGGCAGCGACGCTTGAGGTCGGTTTGACCCGAATTCGCTTGGTATGTCGATTTTTGCCAGATTATGGACGTGAGGTCGGGTTTCATCCAACGGTTATATGTTCTAAATTTCATCGTGAGGTCGGGTTTGACCACGCGCTTAGATGGTACATGCGTATATCGCTAGTGTATATGGTATGAAATATCAAGTAGTGCATAAGGTATGATACATCGTAGTGCATGTATGGTATATACCGGGTTTTACATGGTACTGCATTGTCGGGTTTTGAGAAGACATACCCTTTTTCAATAGTGATGATCTTTTATTTTCCATAATTAATTGTACAACATGACGCTCATATGTTTTATGCATCAATTAGCTATGTGGTGAATAGATTCAAAGTTATGTTCTTTTACAATGAAATATTAATTTATCGAGCATGATCATATTGTGGGGTTTTGGTAAAGTCGGGTTTTGTGAAATGTTTGTTAAACGGGGAACGCTATAAAAGAGCTCATTTTGAGGTTCATAGAGGTGAAGATAATTTTTTCAAGAAAAAATTAAAAAATATTTATTTCCAGATAAATTTTATGCCACCTATCGAGATTTATTTCACGTTAGTGTTTTTTTTATTTTATCTGCTCCCTAGGTCCGCATAGTTCAGGCTTCCACTGCACATTTGACGCCTCTCTCTCTCCGCCACAGTCAGTCAGACTCTATCATTTTATCTATTCCGAGGTCAGTTGTGATTAGACTTGGCCCATTTCACCAGACTTTTAAATCAAAAAAATACTCTAGAACGCTCCATATTCGTATGGAACTTTATGAGACCTCATTTATAATTGCTGCGGGTTTCATATATATTTATGTATAATCGGGTATTAAATTAATACAGGTGTTACTCCCTTCCCTTATATGGGTTCCGTATCTTCCCTAGGGATTATACAATGCACTTTCACGAAAATTTCGACCACCCGGGAACCGTAGTGTATCCTCGGTCGGGTCCCGCCACCAATTATAAAATGAGTGTAGACGCAAAGATATCGGGCACCGAAGGCAAGGCATGCATCAGGAGTGTCGCGAAGACTAGCCAGGCTGCCTTGCCACCATTCAAGACGCGGCCTGCCCACGCAATAGATAGTGTCGTGAGCAATCTGAAGAAGAGTGCCGAGCAATCTGATCAAACGTGGCTAACCACGCAGCTACAGTGAGCCGCTTAAAGACTACCGTGCGAGTGTTTAAGCACCACCGCGAGTGTCGGCACCAACAAGACGCCCACTCATTCATTCTTCGGGTCCAGTATCATAAGGATCATATATCGCTCGTAACTTATAACCCATCTTTACTACATTCTCGTGTTCATGACATTTTTTCTTTTCATGTTCATGTTCATGTTCGTATTTCGCCGTTTTCATGTTTCATATCAAATTCATGTTTCATGAACATATTTATACATATCAGATTTTATACTTTCCTTATTTTTACGCCTCTTACATATACAAGATTTCCATATACTTATACAGAAGACTTATGTATTCACACATCATTCATGTATTCTGCCTCGATGAATCAACTTTACTCGAAATTGGAACTATCTCAATCAGATCATCCAAATCCTGCTATGGCATTTCATGCCAACTAGTCGGTTTACCGATTTACCGAGGGACAGTTTGCAATATTCATTTTCCAGTGCCTTGACTCCATATTTGATACTAGTTCTTGTAATTTTTAAATCTACAAAGTATGGTTCTCCTCCAACTGAATCACCTAATTCGAGCACCGAACTCAAGATACGTCCCGAAACAACTTACTACTCTATGATCAAACTGATGAATCGGCTTACTACTACGGCCCTACTTTGAGTGAATTTTTAAATACTTAGAATCATAATTAAGAGGTAGCTATTTCTATATGTTTGGTTCTCCTTGAAGTCTATTTTAATTATCCACTTGAATAACTCAAATCAGATAAGAAATGAGCAAGTTATGGCTAAAATACGAAAACTGGTCAGAATAGGAAAACCAGAGCAGGGTGTACTGGTACATGTCTAACATGTACCGCATACGCCGGGGCCAAAAATGACCAGAACCCAAAAGGTACCGGTACATGTTCAAGGTGTACCAGTACAAGTCACCCGAAAATGCCCAGAATGTGTATTTTTCTCCCATTTCTCATGCACTTTCATCCATAGATCGAAAACCTGTCATGAATTCCTCCTAAAACAACTTTTTTATGGGTTATAACCCATACATAAACCAATTATAAAGGTTACTTAGGGTTTGTTGTAAACCTAACACAATTTTCACTACGAATCCCTCCTCAAAATGAGGATTTCATACCAATCTTGTGCCATTTAGAATTTTATAACCTACTTTCAAGAAAACTTTGGTTAGGATATAATCCTAACAACCATAGGTTTCGGGGCAAGCACCTAGTTACAAGTGTACTCGGGACCTTCACATAAAACTCGAATCTATTACAAAATTCATACCAAAGTCAAGCATCCATACCTTGGCTTGATCTCCTTCTTCCTCTTTCTTCTCCTTCTTCCTCTTCTTCCCTTCCTCTTCCTCTCCTCCCCGGCAAGCCACTTGTTTGGAGACCAAAAAAAAAATGCATTTTTGGTCTCCCCACATCTCTTTATAATTAAGGTTTATGTTATTTAGCATTTTAGCCTTTCACTTTTAACTATTTGTATTACAGTTTCCTAAAATTGTATTTTGGCCTCTAATTTCATAAGTAATCCATGTCTTTGATGCCCCTGACAAATTCACATTTTGTCCTTAAGTCTTGTAAATTTCCTAAGTCTTCGCTTTCCATGTTTCGCGTTTAACTTACAAAACATTTAAATTATGCTTACAAAATACCCTAAACATGTCGAAAATGACTAGGGTATATTTCGGGGTGTTACAAAAAATTTCGTGTCACTATTCATGTGAACAGTGAAACCCTCGGGTTACTGTTCACGACAACACAAAATAATTTTTCTCCACTTGGCTCAAAGCTTTCGAGACCGAGTTTACTTCGCTTAAACAAGCCTCATAACATTCCTAACTACTTATATACCTTAGCCACATTAACGCAAGTAGGAAAAGATCCCTACCTCTTGGAGTTGTCGAAACTCCACCAAATCGGTGCCTGTAGCCCTCACAGATAGAATATCTTTCTCTTCTGTTCATTAAAACCGACTCCATTCAATCGGGCCGAATCCTAGAGAGCGCATACACACACCTTCTCTCTCTCTAAAATCATCATTCCACGCCGCCTGCATCCCTTCCTTCCAAAGATCGCTCATTTTGGTGTTTTAATTTTTAGAGAAGACAACTATTCAAGTTTGTCTTATTATTATTAACAATTTTATTAATTCCATCTATGTCCCTTCTTCTAGATTTTTGACACTTGGCACTATCTAGGCCGTCCATTTCTATCATCTCTCTATTCATGCAACATGTGTCACATAAGTACATGTAGTGGGTGACTTTTGTCACATCACATGTCTCTCAAACCCGTTTTACGGCACCCGACACTCTGTGCCTCGAAAAACGTGAAATTCTGACTGTCTCGGAATTCGAAAAAACCCGACTTGGTAGCTAGATTTCACGAGACAATTCCAACGGTGAAATCCGTTTCATCATCTGAGATCTATAAAAATTTTGGATTTTTACCGAAATTACGATTTTGCCCTTTTTCCGAAAATTGGAATTTTCTCGGGTCTTACAATTGTACTCAAATGTGTTGGATTTATTTTTTGAAGCATAAATCGAAGGTAGCACAAGTCTTCTAGAAATTTAAAGCCGGAGTTGAAAATGAGAGTGGCTGTAGAATTCAAAATCTCAAATCAAATAATGGGTGCGGAGTACACTTCGAATCTACGACCGGATCCTGAGTGAGGAAGCGAGTGTCACACCCCGATTCCCGGTCCAACCCGACTGGCAGATCCGAACCGAGTTCGGTACAAGCAAAGACTATATACTCGGACTCTTTAATTTTCGCTTTTTTCTCGTAGTCGAACTCAGACCGCGTATACAAACAATTTCTATAATAACAGAAAACATTTACATAGACAAAAGAATTACCACCGGAATGGTGTCCATCAAAATGTTTACACATATACTAAGTCCCATTTATTGATACAACTACTTATACATGCACATGTCTAATACAAACATCGTGAGATCGCAGGAAACAAGGCCGGGTGAGCACCTATCTCCAGATGACCAAGATCGCCGCGGAATGTCCTCGTCGCCTTGCCTCCTCTTCCTTCGCATCTACACGGATCAACACCCATGCTAAGCTTTACGCTTAGTGGGAACATATAAACAGGGACAACCAATAACAATAATCGCCATCACAATCTTTTTACATTTACTCTTCCTTATGCATATAACGAAACCTATTCTTATGTGACTTCTAACTCATATCATATTACACCTGTAGGTTTCATCCTTTCGTATTCCAAATCAAGATCATGTTCGGGATACTTCCATGTGTCATGTCTTTTATAGGTTGTAATTCATATCTTCTACATGTATGACAGGTTAGATCATATTCAGAGCAAACTTATACATATACAATGGAAAATCGGAATAGGTCAGAGTCATATCAAATACGATATAGGTCAAAATCGCACTTTATACAGATACATATCGATAATGGATATTAGTCCATAGTGTGCACAGATCACAAATGTATACATATACCGGGTTCATACACATTCAGAACATATCAAAAAACAAACAGATTAGATTACTTTATATCATAATCATATCTCGCACTTATACATATTCATGTCATGATCTCGATTCGTCTCTTTTACATGTTTCATGATTTCTTCTGGCTTTGTGGCTCGTGTTCCCTATTTTAGCGGTTTGGCTTCACTACTTGTACCTTGTGACTTTTAACACTCTACATCTCCCATAGGAGTATAGAGCCTATATAGAGATACCCGTATATACAAATGAGCGAGCCGACCCCTTCTCTCTATCTGCTCATTATTCAATTCTATATGGTTTATGTTCCACGGCTTTATTATACAAATCGGAACATATTCTTATACGAAGGTACTGTAGAGGGCTCACACGGTTCATATCTCTCGGCGTTGGCACATATTTGTACTTATATCATTCATATACTTATACAGAATAATTTATACACGCATTCTGTCCTTATCACATACATATACTTATCAAATTCCCATAGAGTTATAAAGCATCTATGTGTGTACGGAGGCAACTTTTAGGCATCACGTAAATTATCTCTATACTACGTAGCTCAGACTTATACTACGTATTTACACTTGTTCGGAGGTACCCGTAGGATCTACACAGATTCATTATACGAAGGTACCCATAGGTTCTACACAAATTCATTATACGGAGGTACCCGTAGGTACTACTGCACTTATACTTATATTACAGAACTTATACTTATATTACCGATACGGAAGTACCCGTAGGTACTACAGAGATTTTACTTGTACAAAAGTACCCGTAGGTACTACATAACAGATACAAAGGTACCCGTAGGTACATTCAGATATTTACCATATTCATTTCTTTACTCTTATTCTTTATTCAGAGTCTTATCATATAACTATTGACTACCCAGACCAATCATAAAGAAATGAGTATAGATACATGCACAAGTGGCCCCTAAGGCATAATACAATGCCAAGGCAAACCAGAAGACTAGTAGAGTGCCAGTTATCTCTATCGTAACGTGCCCGCCCACGTAATGTATATGTCGTAGCACTACCAGGAGTGTCGGCACCAATCGAACGTGCCTACCTAATGCGCAATGCAAGTGTCGTAGCACTAGCAGGAGGCCGGCACCGAATGTAACGCGCCCCGCCCACGTGAACGTGCTCGCCATGTCATTCGATATCCGGGCCCTGGGGGTAGTCCTACAATTATATGAGTTCGAGAACTTACTATCCTATAATAGGGGCATTCTATTACATTATGTGTTCATGACATATTGCCTTCATGTTCATGTTCATGTTTCGCCTTGCTTATATTTCATATCATGTCATCTACTTGTAACATCTTATATCTTGTTAATCTTATATCTTCACGTACTTTATCAAACTATCATATATCTATGATTACATACCTATACATTTCTATACTAGACGCTTTACTTCAGATTCTTTATCGACTGGTCTCTATCTCCTAGGAGTACTTAACAAAGACTTTCCTTTCGATACCCGTGAGGTACTTTTCTTATCTATGCTCCTTACATATCAAATCTACATATATTGCTATTTCTGTTCATAGCTATGATCCTTTCTTACCATGTATTCCAATTAACTCAACAAAGCGATTAGTACACTCGTACAACAATCCACCCTTCGTGATAAGATGTGGGCACCAAATGCCATTAAATGGCATATGGTTAGATTCTGCACTAAACGAAGCCTTTCCATGTAGCCCAAGAATACTCCATAATGGTCCTAACGGCGAGTTATGCAAGTTGCAAGCCATGAAGAAATCAGCCTACTTGCAAAGATCTGCATCAAAGAAAGAGTACTCCATCGTCTATTGTCATTTTCGGGGTCTTAACTCATATTTGACACTGGTCTTCAGGATTCTTGAAGCTAAGGTGCTACGTTCTTCTCCAACTGGAATCACCCAAATCGAGCACCAAACTCGCCACGCCCCTAAACAACTAGGACTACTCTATGTTCAAAACTGAACCAGAAATTGGCTTGAACATAGCCCCACTTTGAGTGAATTTCTGGGACAAATACAGTCCGAATTTGAAGGTACCTATTTCATGGAGTTTTGTTCTCCTTGAAGTCTAGTTTAACTAGCCACTTGAATCACTCAAATCAGATAAGAAATGACCAAGTTATGACCACAATACTAACACTGGTCCAAAATAGAGCATTGGGTACCAAGATCAAAATTTGGTAAATTTCCATCAATGACAGAATACTTATGGTACCGGTACCACTTTGTTCGGTACTGGTACCAATTTAAAATGTGCCCGTAAATGGTGGTTTTTCTCCCATTTTTCCATATTTTTCTACCCAAACCAACTCAATACTCGATATACACATCAAAACCACTCCATATTCATCTTATAACCTCTATTCTACTCAAATCATCTTTCAATACTTATCTTACACCAAAAACCTATCATGGATTACTCCCAAACAACTCACATAATGGTCATAACCCATACATAAACCAAACATAAAGATTAGTTAGTATTATTCTAAACCCTAACTCAATTACTTCGCACTCTAACCATGAATCCAACCTCAAAGGAGGATTCCATTTTTCTTGTACCATTTAGGTTTTATCAACCCTACTTTCAAGAAATATAGGGTTGGGATGAAATCCTAACAAAACCCTAGGTTTGAAAACCATAGAAATCCCTAACATGGTCCAATTATACATAATCCCATACAAAATTCATAATTTCCATACCTTTTTGCTCTTCCTTTCTCCTTCTCTTCTCTTCTTCTTCTCTTCCTCTTCCTCTTCTTCTTCTTCTCCCCTTCTCTTCTCTTCTTCTACGTTTTTGGTCTCTCAAAAATGAGAGACCAATTAACCTTATCCATCTTTTTCGAAGAAGATACTGCGGCTCGCCTTTGCATTTTAAAATTCTTTTCTCATTTTCGACTTTTAGGTCCTTCCATTCTTTCTAATTTTTATTCCATATTTTCTCAAATTCCATAATTGCATATAAATTTATTGATTTATGTCTCTCATATCCTCAAGTGGTAAATGACTAATTTACCCTTGGCTTTATTATTAATTTCGGGTCTCTCGTTTTTATTTTCGAACAATTCCATTTAGTTTTTAATATACCCTCAACAAGTCCGAAAATTGCTAGGGTATATTTCGGGGTGTTACAACGAGCATCCAACATCAATTAACTACTCTATACACTCCGTAATAAAAAAAGGTGAGAAACGGAACAGATCGATTCTGGAGATGACAAGATGTATGTTACATGAAAAGAATATACCTAAGCAGTTCTTTGAAGAAGCACCATACACAGGTGCCTTCTTTCAAAACGGGATTCCCACAAAAGCATTGAAGAATCAAACACCCTTTGAGGCGTGGTACAACTATAAACCATCCTTGCACTTCTTTAAAATATTTGGTTGTTTGTGTTTCACTCATGTTCCACAAATCAAGGGAGATAAGCTGGATAAAAGAGCACTTCCAGGCATCTTCATTGGTTATAGCTCTATCACAAAGCTTATAAAGTGTTTTGTTTCACAACCTGGAACATTGTTATGGGTTGGTGTGGATGTGCATTTTGTGGAAAATGAAAAATGGAATTGGGAAGACAAAAAACATGGTAATAGAGATTGGAAAAATGAAATGGTAGATAATGTTTCAATTAGAGGCCCAAGGTTGCTTTTTGATGTATATCAGAGGTGCAATATTGCTATATGTGAACCTGTAGATTAAGAAGCAATGAAGAATCATAATTGGGTGCTTGCAATGAAGGTGGAGCTATCAATGATAGAGAAAAACAAAACATGGATTCTTGTTGAAAGACCCAAAGACAAGAAGGTAATTGGAGTTAAATCAGGTATAGAACTGCTTAATGTTACTGAGTCTCGGCTTAACAAAAATAAAGCAAGACTTGTTGTGAAAGGTTATGCCTAAATTTTTAGTGTGGACTATTCTAATACGTTTGCTCTAGTTGCTCATTTAGATACCATCAGGTTGTTGCTTGTTGTAGTTGCTCAAAAGGATTGGAGAGTGTGTAAGACCCGAGAAATTCCAATTTCTGGAAAAAGGGCAAAATTGTAATTTCGATTACAAAATTGTAATTTCGGTTAAAAATCCGGAATTTATTCTCTAGATCTCGGATGACGAAACGGATTTCACAGTTGGAATCATCTCGCGAAATCTAGCTAGCACGTGTACTACACAAATTCAGACATCACTTACACGCTTTCGAGGCACGCAGCTTATGTAAGTTTAAAACGATTTTTGATGTGACGAAAAGTCAAGATATAACACGTACTCATGTGCCATAAGTGGTATGAGTAGAGAAATGATGAAAATGGACGGCCGAGATAGTGCCGAATGACAAAACTGGTAAATGAAGGGACATAATAGGCATTTTGGAATTTGATTTTAAGTCACTAAAGGACAAAATACTCAATAGTAACCATCTCCTTCATTAGACCAAAGCAAAAACGTGAAATGAAAAAATGGTGAGGCAGTGAGTTGCAGAACGTGATTCTAGTGAGAGAGAGTCACATCTCTTAAAAATATACAATGACCATCTGTTACTGCTCTGATACAGAATCATTTCATTTTTAGGTTTACAAGGTAAATGATTTTAATATTTCAAACTCCAGAGAGTTTCTCCACTGTGTTTTTTGTTCTCGCTAAGTACTTATAAATAAATATTTCAAAAAGTACGTTAGAAGGATTCATCGTCCAAAATATGGACCTAATTATTGGAAATTTTGAATCTGATTTAGTCGCCCATCATCAGCCACGGCTGATGGGTTTTTCTAAGTTTGGAAATATTGGAAATAAATCATGCTTATTGAAATTGGGCCGGAATGGTCATGGAAATGCGTGGTTCACAAAGTGAACCGATGAATTAGATTTTTCTGAATAGAAACCTGAGGGTTTCACTATTCCTCGAAATGAAGGTTCTCAAAATGTATTTTTTGTGAAAATATGTGTTTGATCGAGTGATTTAAATTAAATTGTTTTGTGGTTTGATCATTGTAGTCATGAGCTAATTTTATATATAATAATTATTCATATGACATGATTGTGTGAATTAAATTTTTTGTAAATATATGCATGTTTATGGTATTTACTCCGTGAATTAACAGATGGAATTGGGCATAAGATGTATTCCATATGCACTGAACACTGACTATAGAGTGAGTGTACAGACAGCCCAGAGAAAACGGTTCGGAGGGTCTAAAATATTAATTATCGGAGGGTAGTCTAAATTAAAAATATCAAGCCCAATTGATATTCATCGGAGGGTAGTCCACAAACAAATAATATATCAATCGTCGGAGCGGCCCAATTGATATATACACATCGGAGGGTTGTCCACAAACAAACAAATAATATATCAATCGTCGGAGCGGCCCAATTGATATATATACATCGGAGGGTTGTCCACTAACAAAATAATAATTTTCATACGAGGCTTAGGCGAGTGTGACGAGTCTGAGGACTCCTGGATCTCGAGTCAGTCATGTAGACATTCAAGCAGATCATGCATTTGCTTGAATGTATGTTTATTTTGGAACATTGCATTGCACTTAGGTGGAGAGTAGCCTACTTAGTGGGCGATTCCACCATCGAAAGCATTAAATTTCACTCGTCGAGGGATATTATTTTGCAATGTGGAGCGCCATGAGGGACTCGCCGTCTGCTGTAGACCGAGGAGTAGAAGAACCGGTCAGGCTTTGATGTATACATGTATTATAACTTTTAAGTTTAATGTATGTATCAGAGCAAGAGTAAAACATATTAACTCAGAATCATTGGGTATATAGTTGGATTCATAGTCGTGATGTATATTAAGTATATTTTATGGGCCCAAGTGGCCGCTTTAAATCATAAATCGTTATATCGACTGTTCGGGGATGTGTATATGCAAGGTTTTGTAATCGGTAGAGCTCCCGCATACAAAGGAGACTTTGCCCGATTTTCGCGGAGAAATGTCGGGGTCACCCGACATTCACGAGCTGCTTCCGCAGTCGACGGGATAGTCAACGAACCCTGATTCGGGCGTCATAGAGTGTATCAACCTCGACTGCCAAGTCATCCTTCTTAAATGGTTAGCCTGTGTAGTACAGTTTATGTTGAGCAACCTAAGGGCTTTGTGAAGAAGGAGAAGAAGACATGCTTATCTTTCTCAAGAAGGCTCCCTTTATGGCTTCAAACAAGCCCCCAAGAGCCTGACATAAAGAGGAATTGATGATCATTTGTCGACCTGGGGATTTTGAAGTAAAAGCTTATTCAATCAACATTGTATGTCAAAGAACAACTGAGCCGATGATTATTATCATCTCATTGTATGGACGACGAGCCGATAGGGAACAACACAAGTCTTGTGGAGAAGTTTAAGTTGGAGATGATGGAAGTTTTGAGGATGACAAATCGTGGACGCCCAAACCCGGTCTTGGCCGACAACCTCGTCAACCCGGCTGGAATTCTTGTGAATTTCGGGTAACCCGATACCACACTGTTGTGTCCAATTTATCAGGATTCATATTTTCACAAAAATCGAGCAAAGTCTCCTTTGTTCGAGGAGTTCTACCCAATATATAACCTGTATAACAATATATCCATGACCCATCCAAGGTCTTAACATAAGTAGTAATGACCACACAGGGTCCATCTGTCCATATCCACAATATACAACTATATCATAATAGTCCATAAGAGTTTATTACAACACTCTTATACATAACATATATTAAAACTAGCTTGTTCTAATATAGTTTTACAAAATATTTATCAAGCTACATTCTAGCTTCCCGTGAAAATCACGGCCTCGAAGGAGTTGTCATTCCCCGCAAGTATCAATTCGCACTGGAATACGGGTCCCACGATCAGGTGAGCAATGCCCGCAGAGAATACCCTACAAGGGCTACTCTCACCTATGCATGCAATTTGCCATTTCACACATTCAAGTAAAACATACACATTCCTACTCAAATGTCTAAGCATGTCATGGATGAGAATGACTCAATCTTATCCCATGTCTCGAGTCCTCACTCGACTTCTCATACATGCATATGCCATGGAAACCATTTATGTTCCATCAATGACCATTTTTCCAAAACAAAAGCTTTTTGTTTTATAAATCAAAATCCATTGGACAAACTCCCATATTCACTTCTTTTTACCAAGTCCCGTGTGTTATTGTGGGTAGTGAATTTCCGGGGTCTCACCGCAAGCTTCGCACGCCTTCCAACACTTTCGCAAACTTTCATTGCTGGATACATATGTTCCAATCAAATGTTCAGGTTTTTTCACCGATGGGGTATCTATCCCTCCTCGCTATATCTAAATACACGTATTTTTCATATTTCCTTTTCTTTATGTAACTGGGTGAGGACTCATTTCGACGTCATTCCATTTTACCTAACCCACCATCGAACACAAACACAATGCTTCATCTACCATGTAATTATCGAAATACCATCGAACACTCAAACACGTTGTCGATCTCTACCATGCACTCACCCTTGTCATGATGTTCCGCGCATAAATGCAATGCAATGTCATTGCATGTATCTCGCGCTACATGCACAATGAATGTGACGTTTCTAACTCGCACACTGTTGCTTAGGTGTCATTTTTTTTTTTTATAAACTTATAACCTTTCAGTTTGTTCATTCATATAATATTAAACATTTAACTTATACTATATTTTGTAGTAGTGGATTACAAAATATATACAAGCTCCATATATGGAAGTGTTCAACATTTACAATAGTTACATTGTTTACAAAAACAAACATATACAAAATTAGACCAAAAGGTCTTTAGTGGCACCTAGTAGTGTGTCGGGGTCTTTGGTTGCCGATGGAGGTCCAGACTTCGTTTTTGCTTCTCTCGTACCTACACGGGATGAAACACCTCGTGCTGTTTATAGCTCGTGGGAATTAATACATACGGAGGACCTCTAATAAGTGGTCATCACACTTCATACACATGCATACACATCTAACATATCATATCATTTAAACATGCTTATACATATTTCTATATTTACTTATCATACCATGTTTCATTTCTTATCATTTTACACTTTCTTCATGTTCTTGTCATAATATATTTATCATCGCATAGCGGAAGTATGCTTCTCTTATCAGCATCATATCATTTCATATGTCATATTCAAGCTCATTTTTGCTTTATGTTTCCATGTCCGCATAAACCTTAAAAGTAGATAAAGGAAACTATAAGGGCCCGAAGGCGCTGTACTCACTCTATGAAACAGTGGTCTATAAGGGCCCGAAGGTGCTGTTATCATTGTGCGAGACAATGACCATCTATAAGAGCCCGAAGGAGCTATTATCATTGTACGAGACAATGACTATCTATAAGGGCCCAAAGGCGCTATAATGACCCAAACGGGGCCAACTGATCAGTATACTGCAGACTTGTTTTTCCCTAATAGGAATGCCCATCTATCCCTCTACCAGGTTCTAAGTAGACAATCCATGTGTATTTTATGTTCAGTACATATCTCATATTACCGAATAATTATTGTCATCCGGCAATCATATGCGATATTTACAATCATTTATTCGTATCTTTGCATTTTTTATATCTCATTATATGAATGAATAACTATGGTTACCATGTATGCTTATGAGCTATTTAATATCATTCCAATTTCATCAAACTATATATGGATGGATTCTAGACTCAAAGGGGTTTCCATAGAGTTCGGGCGAACATCCGAAACGGGAGTTCGGATGAAGAAATTCATGACCGGGTCCAAAGTAGAAGGCTTCCTATGAACAAGGACTACAAGCGCGTAACGCACAGGCCTACTATTTTTCATGATTTCTGGACCTAATATGAGTTCTAATTTCATCAAGCTATATATGAATGGATTCTAGACTCAAAGGGCTTTCCATAGAGTCCAAAAACATTTGAAACGGAGTTCAAACGAAGAAATTATGACCAACCGAAGTTGGAGGCTTCCCATGAATGCTTGACTACGAGCGTAACTCAGCGCAGGCCTCATCAAGCTTTCGTAATTTCTAGACCTAATATGAGTTCCAATATTATGAAGCTATATATTGATAGATTTTAGACTCAAAGTTCTTTCCATAGAGTCCAATAACATCCGAAACGAAGTTCGGACGAAGAAATTATGACCATTCAAAGTTAGAGGCTTCCCATGAACAAAGGATTCACGAGCGTAAACTGGGAAGAGTTTACTATTTTTTGTGATTTCTGGAACTAATATGAGTTCCAATTTCATCAGGCTATATATGGATGTATTATAGACTTAAAGGGCTTTCCATAGAGTCCAAAAACATCCGAAACGGAGTTCGGACGAAGAAATTATGACAATCCAAAGTTGGAGAAATTTTGACAGCATCTCCCCTAAAACCCAAATATTTCTTTAATACAAATATTCCTCAATTGAGGATTACAATCAACCAACCCAAGTCCAAAACACAATCAATATACCAAGTAGGTCTTGTAATCTAAATTCATAAAAAAAAAAAAAAAAATGTGTTTATGGTTTCTTCTTCATCAAACAATTCCATACAAAAGTCCAAAAGTCCAATAATCCATACAAAAATCATATTTTCCATACAAGTTCCATACAAAACTTAACAAATTCCATACCTTTCTTTGGCTTTCTTCTCCTTCTTCTTCTTCTTCTTCTTCTTCTTCCCTTCTCTCTCTACTTCTACCCGTATGAGCTCTCCAAAAATGAGAGACCAATTTGGTCTCACCCCTTTTTGACCTTTAATTCTCCTTTTATTGCACTTTGTCCTCAAACTCTCCTATATTTGCAAATCAAGTTAAGGCCATTTATATAATAACCACCATCTTCATATTATGTTCTGTGTTCCATTTTGACAAGTTACAAATTTACTTTGTATCTTGTACAAATTCCGAAGCTTCAAATTTTCTCACTTAGCAAAATAATAATTACGAAAAATCTCCAAATGCACTAATAATATACCCAAACATGTTATAAAACTGTTAGGGCATATTTTGGGGTATTACAATGAATGCCACATAAAAAAATTCAAAATCATACTTCATGCCAAGTATCATGGATACTCATATTTAATACATATAATTTACATCCATTCAATTCAATATGCTTATCACACATATTTCAACATGCTTCCATACAATCAACATGTGATTCATTCTTTATGCACTACAAGCGTGCATCACACCAAGCATCAATCATATACGCAAAGATAACTTGGTAACCTTTACCAATTGTGGCATAAACAATGCCCACAACAATCCACACAGCTCTTCGAAAAGAGTAGGAAACACCCAAAAATGTGAGCACCAAATGTCATTCACTGGCATATGGTTAAATTCTATACTCAAAGAACTTTTCATAGAGTCTAAGAACGCGCAAATCAGAGTTCGAACGAGAAAGTTATGGGTCTCAAAGTCGGCAAATTCGATTTGTACTGGGGTGCGAAAATTGTCTCGTGACCCCAAAACCAAGCACTACACCCACTAATACCGGCCAGCCCCCAAACCACAAATAGCCTGGGTTCTGTACTCGACTAATCATCCATATTTCTGGCAGTTGGATGCCCAACCACGCCCGCCAGGAACCAAGGCTACACACGGCAGCTGGCAGGTCCGCACTCGCCTCGAAATACTAGGATTCAAATCCTCGACGGTCAATAAACACAAACTCCTAAGATTAGGGGATTGAACCAAAATCTCACTCTTTATACGCATACCGGGCAAGAAATAACCAGTGTAGGAGAAACCCCTACCTTTTGGAACGCGACGAAACTCGCAGTTTCTGGTACCAATGCGTAGCTCTTGTCGCGTGGACGAACTCTGTCTCTTGCCCCGATGCATTTCAACTGTCGGTTAGCTGGAGATCGTGAAGGGAAGTGCCGTTCCTTTTTTTTTTTTTTTTCTTCCTCCCGTATCACGCACTCTCCCCCTTCTTTTCTTTTTTTCCTTCTTTGCTTTTCCTTTTTGTCTTTTCTTTTTTCCTTTTCTTTTTTATCTCTTTTCCCTTATCCTTCTCCACCGAATTTTTTGGCTTGACTCTGGAGGAAGTTTTCTCCTTTCTCTTTCTTCTCTCACAAGCATATGTCTTCACATGGTCCATCCATCATGTGCCATGTGTCACCTTGTGAGCCATGTGTTATATGCCATGTGTCATATGGACACATGCTTTAGGTAGCACCTTCCACACCACATGGCTCTCATGCCATGTGTGCTTCTCCCATGGTGTCATGTGGCAGCCCCTGGTCATTCCATGTGGCACCACCCCTATGTGTCACTCGACACCTGGTGCCTCGAAAAACTTGAAATTTCGATCATCTTGGAATTTAACAAAATTCGACTGGGTAACTAGATTTCGCGAGACGAATTCAACAGTGAGGTCCGTTTCGTCATCCGAGATCTAGAAAATTTCCAGTCCAGATTTTCCACCTATACTATAACGACAAATTACTGTTTTGCCATTTTTAAGAAAAATTGAATTTTCCTCAGGTTTTACACAAATCTAGGCTTGATGACCCTTTTTCTTGGAATAAAAATCAAACATAGTGAACATGAAGTCTTTATCTCTCAAAAGAAATGCTCCAAAGATATATTGAAGAAGTTCAAAATGGATGAATACAAAGCGATGAGAACTCCTATGAATCAAAATGAGAAGCTCTATAAAGATAATGGGACTGATAAGATTGAGCAAGCATATTTTAGAAGCATGATTGGTTGCTTGATGTATCTCACGGCAACACGACTTGATATCTTGAATGTTGTGTGTAATGCCCCAAAAATACCCTGGAATTTTTATAATAATTTTTTTTTATATATTTTGGGTATGAAATGAGTCAAACTTGGGTTTTTCCGAGAAAATTGATAAATTGATAAAATATGAAATGTAAATTGAAAGTGTGAGCATATGATTTAATATTATATGCTAAAATGGGAAAATTGATTGAACCCAGAAATAACCCAAGTGAAAAATGGCAGATGTGGAAACATTGTAAAATGAGGACCTAAGGGTCAATTGTTATAAAGAATAAATGTCTAAGTGAATTTATGATAAAATGAATGGCCAAAGTGTAAGCAATAGGAGACTAAAATGAAAAATTGATTTATCGGGTGGCCAAACAAGGGCTTATGAGGAATGCTTATTTAAGACCAAAAAGATTAAAAAAAAAAATAGAAAATATTAATATGTGTAGCTAAACAAGGCCTTACACTTAAGTGGGTTTATAAAGACCAAAAATGTGGTCTTAGGGCTCATTTGAAGAGCAAATCTCGTTTTTAAGAAAGAAGAGAGGAGAAAAATGGGGAAAAGCTAGGGTTTGGCTAGAGATCAAGTTTTGGTTGGCTTTGCTTCCCATTCCTTGCTCCTAAGAGACCAAGCAACATACAAGAAGAGATTTGAAGAGGTTTAAGGTAATAAATCAAAACCCTAACTTCATCCTATTTGATTCGATTGGGAAAAGCCCTAACTTGAGAAAAGGGTTTTCATTGATTCAAACCACTTTTGGTTGAGCCGTAGACCTTATGGTGGATTTTTTGATATGGGATGAATTGGAGAAGGTTTGTGAAGAAAACGAGGAGAAATGCAAAATCCCGCATTTTCAGTAAAACCCAGAGGTACCTGTACTGTCAGTGGTGACTGAAAATTATGATGCAGTGGGCAATCGGTACCGGTACCAATCAAAGTGGTACCGGTACCACTACTTCCAGCAGCCCTGTTTTGACATATTTTTGCACCGTTAAGTCCCGTATTCGTATACCGATGTTTAGGGACCCTAAGAAATGAATAATGGGGGTTCAAAACAAGGATGTAACTAAGTGAAAACGCACCGCACTTCGCCGCCCTGAAACGAGTTCGCCGCGTGCATTTGTCTAACCCCAAGACCGTTAGCGAGGAATAAACTTGTAATTCACTAAAATTGTTTAACAATTGTTTATCCACTAAGAGTGACGTGAATGTTATTGACTAGGAATGGCACATCGTCACCTGGTAGATCTTAAGATCACACGTTTGTGACCATGTTCTCTGCTTGTTTCCGGTTTTATTCCGCTTTTGCATTTTGTAGCTTTATTTAAGTATCATAGAAATGAGTAATACCTAATTAGTATATGAAATGAGTACATGAATGAGTATATGAAATGAGTACATGAATGAGTATATGAAACGAGTACATGAATGAGTATATGAAATGAGTACGTGAATGAGTATATGAAATAAGTACATAAATTGAGTATATCTTTGAAAAGATAATACGAAAGTGAATATGGAATTGAAATGTGATATTTGAAAACCGAATGAATGCGAATGATGATAAGGACAGGATTCATCAAACGGAATCCGTCATAAATGTGAATTGAATGATATATCGAATGAACCGCCTGACGGGATGCACCAATCGGGCATTCGTCACTAAGGCACTTAAATCGCCCAATGTCCCACTTGGCCGGATGTACCACCGGCATCCGGCCATGATGGCAGCGGCATTGAATAAATGTTTCCCACTGGTGGGATGCTAATCAGCATCCGCTATGATGGCGATGGTATTTTAAGGGATACCTGTTTGCCTTTTCTATATAGACTAAAAACCCTCAAATCAACATAGTTACAAGAGCCTTACACTTTCTCGCATCCATGCTATTTCGATAAGTTCGTTTGATAAAATAATTTTCTCTTAATGTTCATGATTTAAAGATAAGGGTCAAGTCTAAGACATCACAAGTGCATTGTGTCATACAAGTAGTAAAATCTAAATGTAAGTCCGTGTATCATCCCAGAGATCGGGTAACGAATAAAGATCAACTACCCCCAATCATTGGAATTCCATACTATTTCGACTAAGAACTCATAGTAAAAGTTTTATCTAAACAACAAAAATTAAAACTATGCTATTGAATATTGTCAAACTAAGCTAAAACAAAATAAATGAATAAAAATAAATTGTATCTATAAGAATGGATCGAATCAGTCGAGAAACAGAAAACTATCGCTGAAATACAATGAAGCGCCAATTCCAAAGACTAAAGTACATTGCTCTGCTTTATATAATGGATATGATTTTTGTCCCAAGATTTCCTAATTTTTGTGTGAATTGATTTCTCCATATTCACCGGTTAGGATATCCTTGCGTTTCTCTCAAGACAAAATCAAACTGTGCCTACCTGAGCTCCAAATTATCTCGGAAGGATTCCATTTTTCTCTTCAATACTTCATACCCATTTCCCGTTGACAATGCATCTTTGCTTTTCCTTCTAAGGATTTCTTTAAAAAGCCACCACTTAATTGGTGGCTCAACCTCCATATCTATGGGTTCGTCCCTTTCCCTTGATTAGATCTGCTAACACTTAGGAACTTACTCTTAGATTAAGGTGAACTTCTCTCGATTATTTTATATTGTTAAATACACTCTCCAACTTCAATTATGAGCCGAATAGGATTTATCAAAATGAACTCGTGAGCTCAAAGAATTCATCAATGGTAGTCGAACATACTAAGAAAAGAATGCTCTCGCCTCTCAGAATCTCTACTGTGTCACGCAGAGGGCATCCCTGATATTAGAGTAAGATACATTCCTCTATCGGTATTAGGGTATCACTATCGGGAACTTTACACCACAAACGACACCAAATAAGTAAATTCAAACCCAAATCAGCTCATATTTCAAAGGTGAAAGATCAGAACTAAATGTAAATCAAATCCAAGAAAGTCGCGGGGCTCGACATCGTATTGCGAATTAAGAAATGGAGCACCGATCACGTACAACCACTGTAATTGCAATAAAACTGAGAAGAAATGAATTCCAGAAATTTGTCTAGATTTCATAAATTTTCAGGCAGTAATACTAAGAAAATAACATAAAGAAGAAAAATCCAGCTCTACTCGTCTCTGCAAAGTTCGCAGATTCAAATCCATAAAAGAAATAAACTAAAAATAAAGAAGAGAAATAAAAATCTACTCTAAACTATACACTGAGTTCTCCTTTTCCCTTTCAGTAGTGAAGACGAAGCTACTTTACTATTCTAAAACCGTCATTTATACTGGTCAAAATGTAAATCAATAATCCCTAAAAAGCTCCAGAATTTCCAAAGAAAAAAGCCCAACCACTATCGTGACATGTCGCGACCAAGTTGATGTCATGACATGGATTTCCTTTGATTGCTCGTGATCGCAACCCTCTTTTTCTGCTGCAAACTGCCTTTTCTTGCAATCGCTTGATTCAATGGTCGCGACATCGCTTGTAGTCGCGACCTCTTTGCTCGCTGTTCCGCTGTTGATGTCGCGACTTCAGCTTTTACGCGTTGCGACATCGCTGGCTCTTTCTTCTTCCGGCCTTCCGAGTCATGACAACAGCTTTAGGTCATACTCACCTTTCGTTTGTATGATGATTTCATGCTGTGACTTTGATTTCTTGGTCGCGATTAGTTTCAGTCTTCGCCTCTAGGTTTCAATTTAAGTGTCGGACTCCCCATAGTTGACGTCGCACCTCACGCCCATTTCTTTCTCTTCCTGGGCCGCAACCTCAGTTCTTTGTTGCAACCAAATTTCCTCCTTCCCACTCTTATTATTCTAGGTCGCGACTGTGTGATGTCACGACTTCATGCCGCTTCTTTTCTCGATTGCATGTAGTCCCACTTGCTCAAAAGTAGTTAAGCACTTTGATTTATTATGCTCATCTTTCACAGTCGCGACTAAACGAAAGTGGTCTTTGGCATCGCTTTGATCCCTCGACGAAAACGGTTGCAACCCAGTCAAGAAGGGCTTTGGTTTGGCTTCAGGCTTAAGTACCTCCCTTGCAATCTCCTTATTTTCGATTGCTACTTAAATCTTCCTCGTTATGCTCGACATCGAGTGGTGTCGCGACATGAAATGGAGCCTTTCATTTAAAACTAGTTGGCAACATTGTTCCCTTTACAAAGACTTCGCTGGCTTCACAGACTAACTTGTCGCGACTCCTCGGAGTGATGTCGCTGGCCCTGGGCTAGAACACAGGTCGCGACATCGTGAGTGATGTCGACATGGATTTCTTCTTTGATATTATTTTAATTCCCAACCACATTTCTTTTGTCGCGACCTTCTTTATTCAAGTAACGATTTCACCCCTTTTTCGACTTTACTTTCCTCAAAGCTGAATTCCGTGAGGTCAGACTGGACTGACCGACATTAACTAAGCTTCCTATCGCGAATTCGATTTTCGCTGCGACTCACTCGCTGTAAACTAGTTTATTCTAATTTTTGGCTTCGAGATTTTACTTTATCGTGATTTTCCGCAAAATTAAATTTGAGTAAAATATCCACATTTCGAGAAACAACCAACATTTATCTGAATATACTCAGAAAATGCAATAAAAATCTAATGAGTTTTCGAACTCATCGCGTCGTGCATCAAAACGGCATCCGCCGCACGGAGACCGAATAAGTGATACCATGTCGGGTACCCAAACGGCATCCATCAGCATGAGACCACCAGCAAATGTGTGCTACACATCAACGATGGTATGGGCGGATCAACAAACTAAACTGGCCGAATGTGATTTGAATAGTCAAAGTGAAATAATTCAACATTGACGAAAGTGTAAATGGATTTTATGTATATGCTGAAATCTCATAAATTGAATTGTGAATTGAATCGATGCATTGAAATCGCATGTCAGGATATGATAAATGGAATTGTAAATGAAAGCACAAAAATGAATATGTATGAGGTTATGTTGATATAATAGGCATGGTTTAATGTTAAATGCATGCCAAGTTAAATTGAATATTGAAATATAATCAGAGTAGAACCACTAAGCATGAAAAATGCTTAGCTGATAGTTTTTATCTATGCGCAGTTTGGTGCAGATGTGAAAGAAGACAAGATCGCGGAAGTCAGCTGAGTCATAGCGAGCTGCTGCATAAGTACACATACCCCGCCATGCATATCATTTCCTTTTTTAATATGGAATATTTTGTGAACAAATAGTGGAACTCCAAGAAATGTTTTGTTTTGTATATCATTTTGAAAGGGCATAGAATGCCTTTAATGTAATTGTATTTTATGAAATGTAAATGTTTGGCCTAATACCATTTGAAAAAGGCTTCAAATCTAAAAAACCTAAAGAGAAATAACATAAAGAAAATGTTTGATAAGATAATGAAACTGCCGGAGTAAACCAGGATCCGTTCAGATCCCGCCTTCCCGGTCGAGCCGGATTCGGGCCGTGACACTTTGTAAAAGAAAACTGGGGTCAAATGTAAATAAAAAGAATTAACCCGCGCCCCTGGTTTCGCTTGAACTCTAATCGGTCGGGCTCGGGCTCGAGGGTCGCTACATTGTGATCATTTCGAAACTCGCTTATGCATTATGCAGCAAGTGTTCACCTGCGGTAGCAAAAGGGTGATTATATATGTTAAAAGCACTTATGACTTTGGCATAAAATTTATAAGGAGCAAAGAGTTCAAGCTGCTGGTTTTTGATAGTGATTGTGGGTTCACTGATGATATGAGGAGCACTTCGCCATCAAGCTTACTTGTTCGTTTTTCTCAGTTGGAGCTCGAAAATCAAGAAATTGTAGCCCAATCTACAATGGAAGCAGAGCTTATTTCTGCCACAATTGTTGTAAATCAAGCTATTTGGCTAAGGAAGATCTTAAGTTACCTTAACATGGAGCAAGAGGAGAGCACAAAGATACTTGTTGACAACCAAGCTACCATTGCTATCTCTCATAACCCTATGTTTCATAGGAGAACCAATCATTTTAATATTAAGTTATTCTTCTTAAGGGAAGTACAAAAAAATGGGAGTGTGATCCTTCTCATTGCAAAACAGAAGATCATGTAGCAGATGTTTTTCCAAAGCCATTGCAGGTCAACAAATTTGAGTTTTTAAGGACAAAACTTGGAGTTTGTAGTCCCTAAAGCAAGGAGGAGTGTTGAAAATGTGCTTTAGACTACTAAAGACTTGCTAAATTATGTTGAATGTGGTGTCAATCTATTTATTTATTTATTACTTTTTCAAAGCTATTGTTGCTATATTTTATGTGACGCCCCTAAATCCAGTACTCTGTCGCCAGTGGTGTCTTTCTTCATTTCTTATTCTGCTGACTATAAACTTGTTCATTCATATACGTTAAACATTTAACTTGAGAAATATATTCTGTAGCAACGGATTACAAAATATATTCAAACTCCATAAATGGGAGTGTTCAACATATAAAACTCGCATTGTTTACAAAAGCAAATATACAAAATGTAATTATTGTGAGGCTCCAGAGCGGGCACCTAGTATTGTGTCGACCTTTGCTGCTGGATGCGGATTGGTTGGGCTTCTAGTTCCTTCTTCTGTACCTACATGGATGAAACAACCATGCTAAGATTATAGCTTAGTGGGAATAAATACTCGTGGACGACCCCTAATAAGGATCATCACACTTTAGACACATGCATTTACATTTAACACATCATAGGCTTATACCCATGCTTATGCATATTTCATACATGTAATTCACACATGCTTATACATACTTCATATTTACTTATCATTGTTCATATACATTTCGTTTCTTGTTCTTGTCACAATATATTGTCATCACATAGCAGTGCTATGCTTATCATATTATGTCATTTATCATATTCAAATCATTTGCATATTCTTGTCATTTTCTTTTATGTTTCATGCCTGCATATACCTTAGAAGTAAATACGGGAAAGAACTCCGCATGTACCAAAGGCACTATCACCGCATGAGACAATGATTTATCGCATGACCCAAACGGGGCCGCTATAATGATCCAACTGATCTATGTCATCGACCAACGCCTCATATCTATAAACTGTATATACCGCAATCGTATCCCTATAGGCATGCCTACCTAATCCAACTACTTCCTCGGTCATAAGTGAAAATCGGGCTTTATTATGTTTTCTTAATAACCTTTCAGGTATCAGGAAAAAGATAGCTCATATACATGAATAACTACTGATATCATGTACACTTATAAAATATTCATTATTAAATAATCTCTTATAAATATTTAACTGTACTTTTTTATATAAATAAAATTATACGTGTATTCTCTCTTTAACTTTCATAACACATGTTATCAAGGATCATATTACTATGATGCATTATTTCATATAATAATACATTTATATAAAATTCTCAGTGGCCTCTCAAGCTTCCATAACCAATTCGTCAACAGCCTTTGAGGCGCCCTCAAGTTCCATTTTCAACTACAATTTTGACTCTCAGAACGGGATTGTTAGAGAAAGTGATCTTCTAACCTACGATACCCCTATGTCTTAAGTTTGTTATGGTTCAAAATCATGTCATTTGGACTTAATCTGGGAGATATGGTCTAAACATTCGAACTCGCTTCCGGACGCTCTGTGAACATAATCTGGAATTGTGTCCTATATTTGAACATTTTCTGGGAATGATAGAGACATAATTTGATCATAATTTATTCATGAAAGTTGTTCTCCCAGATGTCTAGTTTGTACAGAAATTTGAATCACCTCATTTGGACCAAGTATAACCTAAGTTAAGGATTTAACAACAAGAATTACTCCAGCTTCAAGCCGACTGTTCTCAGATTGCGATTTCGTGGACCGAATTGTTCTCATTTTGATCTAATTTCTCTGGTCCAATGGAGCCTAAATTTGGATACACTTATTTTAAGGATATTTGTTCTCCTAGAAGTCTTGTTTACCTAGAAATTTGAATCACTTAATTTGGATGAGTGAAGCTCAACTTATGGCCTAAATACCAAAATCGTTCAAAACCAAAATCGTATTTAACTCGAACCGAATTGACTCGAAAATAGAGCCTCACTTTGACGAATTTTATGGGTCCAATGAGGTCCAAATTTAGATACACTTATTTCATGTATATTTGTTCTCCTATAAATCTAGTTTACCTAAAATTTTGAATCACCACTCAATAAAGCCGATTGTTACTGGGCCAAAACAAAAACATTGGTTTAAAAAAAACGGACAGCATCTCCCCTAAAACCCAACATTTTCTCTTTACAAAATTTTCCTCTATTGAGGACCACAACCATTCCATCAAATATCCATACCTTAAAGATTTATTCCAAACAAGGATTCTATACAAAAAGAGGTATTCTAAACCTCCAAACAAAGATCCATACAAATCCTAACAAGCTCCATACAAAAATTTCATATACCTGCTTTTGTTCTTCTTCTTCTCTCTCCTCTTCTTCTTCCTTTCCTTCTTCTTTCTTCCACCTTAAATGCCCTAAACTTTTCTAAGCCAAATGGGAATTCTAAGACCATGTTTGGTCTTATCCCATTTTTGGCTTAATTTTTTGCTTTTGCAACTTAGTCCTTCATTTTCCTTTTATTCTCAAATCAACTTATCTAATTTCTAACTTAGCATATAGTCTTTTCATCTTATGACCTTTAAGTTCTAGATTGGTAAATTACTAATTTACCCTTAACCCTTAGATTAAGTCCAGGTTTTGCTTATTTTATTTTGGAAAAATATACATTTACTTTTATTATACCTTAAACATGCTATAAAACTATTATGACATAATTTGGGGTGTTACATTTTAGGTGTTGATTATTTTCTATTTCGCATATTCTTTTTCTGTTTGGCATGTTTATCTTGATAGGGCAGATTACTCGGTTGACATTTTGTAGTGGGAGGATGAAAGAATTGCTTTGTTTTTACTCTTCTTCTAGATGCAGTCCCTATTACGTTCTACTATGTTTTTCTTCAAAGAATGCAACCAAATCATTTCCTAGAAACCTAAGCAATCTTGAGAAGATAAATAATGGTTTGCTAGACAGTGATAAGTCCATCTGTGATCTTTTTTTAATAGTAAAGGCGTGATTGAGATGGCTGTATAAACGTGAGGGAGGCTGGGACGAAAAAAAGTTTATAGGGAAAGTGGGATAAACGCACAAAACTCGAGGTCATTTATGCACCTTATCCTCAAAATTTGCTATAATAGTTGTTGGAAATGAGCAATCGGCTTTGTATGACTTAGTTACAACCCAATCCAACTGTAGATTAAAATCTATTCTCAATTATGTTTTTTCAATGTAGAGATTTTAGCCAAAATTTATATTTTAACCATTCTATTTGCATCTTCAAATATTAAGATGTGAATAGTAAATCTCCATATTAATTCTCGTGACTCACTATTCACATTTCTATCTTTAAATATATGAATAATAAGGTACTATTTGCCCATTTTTTATTTATATAATATTAAAAAGTTAATAGTAGATTCATCTCTCTATTTGCATCTTTACATAGAGATTTTATTCAAAATTTATCCTCAAATCATTCTCAATTTACATCTCTTAATATAAAAATAAGAATAGTAAGGTACTCTTTCAATTCATGTTCTATTTTTTATAATAATTAAAAGTGAATAGTATAGGATTGTTGGTTGGAATTAGAAATGAGAAAATGACAGTCCCACTATCTCCAACATAGAAAATATGTCAATTTGAAACTAAAAATGAAGGATACTTATGGTTGGAGATGCTCTAATTTGGCATATTTTCTATATTTTGAGATGATGGGCCCCATTTTTTTCTTTTCCAACTTCAACCAACAATCTCTAAATAGGAGGTAGCAATTTAAGATCAACTGATTGGGTTAGCCCAATCCACCCAAAATTAGGACTGAAATTTCGGCTATTAATTTATCGCAAAAAACCGCCAAATTCCGTCCAACCTACCCAAAATTAGGGCCAAGCCGGGCTAATATTTTATTGGCCCGAAAAAACAGTACCAAATTTTGCCCAACCTAGCCCCGTCTGTCCGAATTGCCACCTATATTCTAAATTCATCTTTAAATACTATTCGCATCTCAAAATATTTAAAAAAAAAAAAAAAGAATAGTACTTAATAGTTCACTTTTTTTATTATTAGCAAAATTTGCTTCAGAAGTACATGTATCAATGCCATACAATGATTTGCAACATCAAATTTGAATCCAAGAGAGGAAAACAAATCAATAGGGGGAAAGAATCTATGGAACTTTAGCAAAAGTTCAGTAGTAAAACACCCACCATCTCTTAGTTCCATTCACTCATTGATGACTCTGATGCAGTGTCATCCATTGTCGAGTTTGAGATCGTTTCAGATTGGCTTCCATTTCAAGCTATCTGAAGCTCTGATGGTCTTTTCTTCAACAGGTTGTTTGCAAACCAGTACATGATATCACTGTCACGTGAGGATCATCTTCGATTTACCTGATGAAGTGTATCATCATGCAAAATTCAGCTAGATATAGATTAGCAGAAAATTTTAAAATAAAATAGAGATACATTTGTTTCTAGCATGGGCTTAATTCTGTCTTTTTTTCAGTTTCATTTCCAGCCATCACTGGGTTCTAAATATGAAATCCAGCTGAATTTCCTCCACCTTGTTCTGTACCACCATATTAAGTGTGGATGGAAACTTATAAAATTTAATTATAAGCTCGTTTTGGATGATCCCACATATTCATACCCTCTGCATGTCTTCAGAAGCAAAAATATTGAACATCCAAGTTTCTAGCTATACCGATGATATAGTCACATTCATCTTTTCTCCTCCTCATCTAAACTTGTGGCAAAACATAATGATCACTTTTTTGAGATTATGTTTGTTAACATATAGAGTTATAACTAGTTAGGCAAACTTAACATATAGGAAGTCAGGAATTCAGATTAGGAACCTAACATGTAGAGTTGTAATATATTAGGAAATATAGACGATCCCTCCTATATATATACACATGTTAATTCAATGAAAAAACACACAAGGAATTCTTTCCTCCAATTCTCTTTTGGTTGCTTTCACACGTGACGTAGGCAGCTCCACACCATAGTTCTCGAGCGCATTCTCGCCACAAGTCGTGGCTTCAATTTGGGCAATCGAACTGGTCTTGATTAACTCCTGACTGTAAAGACCTGACATCCAATGGCTTTCTTCCCAAAAAGAGGTAACTGTACCAAGTTCCAAGTATTATTCTCATTCAGAGCATTCATCTCCTCTATCATAGCACTACGCCAACCAGGTGAGCACAAGGTTTTCGGGTGGCAGCATAAACTAAATAGAGTCCAAAGAAGCAATAAAAGAACAGACTGAGAAGACAACTGGTTATAGGTGCAAAATGAGGAAATTGGATGAACGTACTGACGTCTACCTTTACGAAGAGCAATAGGGAGATCATCATCAGGAACTGGATCTGATGTCGAAGTAGCCGGTGGAGGACTAGAGACTCAAGGGTTCAAGGTCGAGTGTAAACCTATGATGTGGGAGGCTTTAATTGAAAGGTGAATGTGAGGGGCTAACTTTACTGGAGCAGGAACAGGAGGGGCCACAGGGGAGGCAATAGTATACACTAGAAAGTCATCTGCCTCCCCTTGACTAGTGTGGGTCAGGAGTGAAGAGAAAGGGACATTCTCAAAAAACTTGACATCCGCAAAACCGCACCTACGAAGACCAGTGGCAAGAACACCGACACCCTTTCGAACCCTCGGAATAACGAAGAAATTATACATTTTGAAGATTTATGGTCAAGCTTTAGATCTGAGGACGAACATCTCAAACAAACATGTACATTCAAATATCTAAGGCTCACAGGGAAATAGAGGTTTACTGGGGAAAAGGATGGATACCTGGCAGTGTCCCAATTCAAGACTGATGGCGCATCCGGTTAATTAAAAAACAAGCTGTGGAAACAACATCAGCCCGTAAAATGTTCAGCAATACATGCATCCAAATAATGTAGCTACAGCTTTCAAGAAGGTGTCTATTCTTCTCTCGCGAACTCCATTCGAAAGGAGTGTCAACACAATCGGGATCTTAAAGCAACCTTCCTCGTTGCTAAGATTACAATATATGTTCCTGCTTTTATTTCCCGTCGCCACTATAATCGGGATCTTCACTGCAAATTTGATATTAAGAACGCCTTCTTCATGGCAATCTTCAGAGGGATATATATGGAGCAACCTCCGCAATTAAGGCTCAAGGGGAGATTGGGAAGTTTTGTCACCCCTAAGTCGTTATATGGCTTCTGAAGCAAAGTCCTCGCTTCGGGTTTGGTAAATTCAAATGCCAGCTGGTAAACGCATTAAGAGTAAATCTAACTATTTCACGAACTCCGCAAATGTATTATTTTGTCGGGTGGTGTATGGATGATATTGTTAATACCGGGAGTGACTCTAATAGAATCTTCATCCCTTAAGTCCCTTTCTTCACTGGGCGCTTCATGCAAAGTTATCCTAAGGATGCTTGATATTTCTGGGTGTTGAAGTTATGCGAGTAAATAGATGGAAATTCTATATCTCAAAGGAAATATGTGCTTGATTTATTTTCTCGAGACCTGGAAATTGAGATAAAGCTATGTAGTCTCCTATGGCTCCTGGGCTTACACCTTACTAGAGAAGGCGAGTCGTTTCGGGAGGATCCCGAGAGAGCATAGACGACTAGTCGGGAAGTCGAACTACCTTATAGTAACTCTGGTCCCGACATATTGCACACTCAAATGTTGCTGTAAGTCAATACATGTCTTTCCCAACTATTGACAATTGGGCAGATGTAGAACATGTTCTATGTTACTTGAAAGGAGATCCTCGACGAGGTATTCTATATAGTAATCATGGGCACAATAGGGCTGGAATGCTTCCTACTGCATGCCGACGCGCGCGTATCAAAGGAAGATAGGAGATCCACATCTGGTTACTGTGTTTTTGTTAGTGGAAATCTGGTTTCATGGAAGAGTAAGAAGCAAGGGGTAAATGCAAAGTCGGAATATAGAGCAATGGCACAGTCCGTGTGTGAAATCATGTGGCTTCATCAACTCACCTAAGCTCAGACATGACCGTGGTCCCAAAGAAAACTTTGCGTGATAACCAGTCGCCTTCATATTGCCCCTCGAACTCGTATTCCATGACGAACTAAGATACCGAGATCGACTGGTCACTGCTCGTGATAGTAACACAACTTGATTGATTTACGCGATACGCGAAAACTTAGAACACACGATATTTTCACAGCCGCCTGCTGGGACCGGGTTATGATGTGAATAAGTCGAGCATATTTATCGACATCTACGCCCAACTCGCTGAGCGCTAACATATAGAGTTGTAAACTAGTTAGGACACTTAACATATAGAGTTGTAACTAATCTTAGAACTCAACATGAGCTACATATTAGAAATATAGACTATCTTCCTTGTATATATGTTATGACAGTGATTTAATGAAAAATACATACAGTTCTTTCTGCCCAATTTCTTATTATTTATAATGTTAAATCTTCCAATAACCCCACAATCATAAAGCAAAAAAGAAAGAAAAAGAAACAAAGCAAAAAGCAAATAAGAAAGAAAAACAAAAAGAGTTATTAAAGTTGTCAAGATCAGATGAGTTGTGAATTCAACTATAACTTATGAGAGGAACTAAGAATGAATTTGATCCAGCAAGGCAACCAACATTAGAGGCTTATAACCACCCAAAGTCCAAGAGGTGTCTATGGACATAAACTCACTCATAACGTCAAGAATTATATGATGAAATTTACTAAGAAAGATGAAACTCAACAAATTATGAATGTAACTAAATTCAAGAACAACCACATATAAATAGAAGAAACAATACCAGTTTGTCCTTTCGTAACAAGACTCCGATTTACAGCTCTAAGCTGCACAGAACTAAGTATATCAAGGAAAAAAATGCCATCTGACAAACTCTTATCCTATGAAATTAAAATAAAAATTAAATGAATTTGATTTCCATCTAAGAAACTCTTATCCAGTAAAATGGAACTAGATAGAGACTTAAAATAGTACATAAATCATCAAACTTGGATATCCAGTCATAACTTACACCTTTTAACATGGTTAAGAACATATGAAAATTGACTCTAAATTTTAGCTAAGGAACTGTACAAAATTAAAATGAAGCTTTTTACATGATAAGAGACATCCAGTCCAATTCAACCTTTCTTATGAACAAAAGGACTTAGAAAGCATCACTTTTCCCGTATTTTCAAATAAAATATACGTGTATGATATAGATAGATAAGACATAAATAGATAAACAGTTCTGAATTAATACCTTAAAACTATCCATATGGCTTGACTTCCTAACTCGCTCTACATGTCATCTGTATGAATATAAGCATCAGTGATTTCCTTCCCATGAGAATGAAATCTCAATTTCTTTAGAAGTTGGAGGATGTTAAATCGCATCAATTGCCACAAATAAGCTGAAGAGCAAGGTCAACATCTTTTTTTTTTCAGATAATCAAATTGGTATTTGATACGTAGGAAAAAATAAATGTTAGACAACATACCCAATATTAATTTCTTGTTTCCCTGTACAATATCTTTTCCAGCAACATTAACCAGGGAAAACTTTAATTGTTTCCCAATCTTCACAACTTGGTTGCAGTTTTCTACTTTTCTGAAAGGCATTTTAATTGGAGGCCTAGATGCAATCTTCCAATTAACAATCCCCGGGGACACCTTGTCAAGAGTCTCTAGAAGTACCCACCTGTAGAAGGTTAAAAATGAATAACAAAAATTAATTCTTTTAGAAAGTGAGCCTCAATGTGAAAATCCTTCAATACAGTAAAAGCCATTGCAAAATTTTCAAAATAATAATAACTGAGCAAGTTTCAATCTTCCAAACACAATATTTTCCTATACTTAAAAACTGTTAAAATTTGGTCTCCCGTTGGATTTTAACCAGAAAATTTGATTAAGCAGAGAAGAGATAATATATTAGAACTGCACTCACCCATTTCTCAAATCTTCAAAGACATTGTCGATGTATAAGCCAATTTCCAAGACTATTCATCCAAATGCGAAAGGCTCTCTCTTCTCTAGAGATTTGGGTGTCATCTGGTAAAGTTTCAAGAAAAGATATCTGTTTTGCTTGGGTTGACAGCCCATTTCTACATCCAAATAGAAGTTACGTAATACATCAATGAACTCTTAATGGTAGATACACATGAAAGAAAATGTATGAATCAACAGTATTTAAATAGAGGAACTTAAAAGGTGTAACACTTCCTCTACATTGACAACCTCTCTAGATGAGTTAAAAGTTAAAACTTATAGCACAGGCAATTTGGCAACCCTAACAAGTACACCAAAGTGTAGTCTCTTTAGGCTTCATTCTTCATAGATGAGCATAAAACTCTAATATGAAATACTTATCCTAAACTGGATATGTCAAGACTAAAAGTTACATCTTATCGATTTTAAGAGCCTTATGATGTAGAAACAATGAACACTATCATTTCAATGACTATCAAGTTAATCATATATTTATTTTGGCTTTACATGTCTGTTAAAGAACATGATATTCATATTAAACCCAAATCCTACAAGCTTGAGCTATTAGGAGAGTTGGTTGGAAGGGACACAGAGAAAAACCCAATTTGAGTTTCCATGATAACATAATGCAAAGTGAATAAATGTCAAAAAAAAAAAAACCTTATGGTCCCCATCAACACAAAATACATAATGCTTGAATCCTTGATGATTGCAATGTACCTCCCCTGCATCTCCAACACTTTAGGTAAAATGAATGAACACTGCTAATTTTAATCTAGACCATTGCCCCACGAAATATTTATATTAGTATAGCTTTTTTTCTTTTTTCTAAAGAACATTCTAATGCTTTCCCAAGTATAGGTTACAGCTGCTTGGAGTTTTAATTGAATGAACAGCATCAATTGGAGTAGGGGAATCACAGAGTAGGGAAGCGATTACCAGTCTACTAAATCCCCATGCTAGAAACAGTATCCCCTTCTTCCCCTCTCTCTCTCCCTTGATGTTGAAAATTGTGACCCCCCCTCCCCCAGCAATCAATTCCACAACTAGCAGAAAAATTAACAGATTTCCCAGCCCTTGAATACACACAATCATAAATCAGAACAATTTGTCCCGCCATGAGAAGAATGTTGAGAACAGCTCTACGTGCGTCTGCAAAGGGAACTCAACAGGGCTGCGGTAATAGCCTGCAGGTTGGACAATACCATTTTCCTTTGAATCTGGTCTCTGGTGTGAGCCCTACGCATGAGTAGTGGAACTTATCTACCTCCTTGGCACTCAAGGGAAAATTAGCATGAAACAGAATCAAACCATAAATGCTACTGTTCGGTCTTGGTGAGAACAGGAAATTGGGAAATGCTATGGAAGAAAGCAAATCGCGTTTCAAATTTCCCTCAACACTAAAGAAGCACCTTCAATGGATTTTAAAAATATCTGAGTGCTTGTTCTTTCCATAAATGGAACAATTGTCTCATGCTTTATTGTTTTAACTGGTCCCTGTCCTGTGATTATATTTGCTTTCGCATTGATGTTGTGCATATCTTATCTATAGTTTATCCATAAATGTAAACCATACAGGAACAGTTACAATGGAGAACCACTAAAGTGCAAAAGAAATACAGAGAAAATTGTGACTCACATTTCCATTGTTGCAAGCAATCATGTCTCCAAAGGAGATCTGAATTATTAAGAAAATTACAACACTTTAGTGCATCTAACAGAGCTGTTGAAGAACACAGAACATAATCACAAATATTGATGTATGATGAAGGGTTTTGGAAAGAGTTAAAAGAATGTAAAAATAAAGGACCAGAAATTCAAACCTGATGACAAACACAGTATGTGAATTCATTTGGATCAATGGGTTGATCAACATCAACAGCAGTGGCAAAATCCTTTCTATGACTCCCTGGGGGAGAGATGAGCTCAAAATCCCTATCACGATCTCGATCCCAATCCCTGTCTTTATAGTCTACCCTCTTTGGTTGAGGTGTTCCATAACAGTGCTGGCATTTTTCATTTTTTGGGACTATAGGTAATTGTGGAAGACTTGCTGGCTCATCTGGTGATATTTTACCCTCTGAGGGAAATTGGAAAGAAATTTTAACAAACACTCAGTTCCTGCATTTTTCACTATTAGAAAAAAAACAATTCACATCGATATTGTCTGGTCATATGAACTTTAGTTGAAGGGAATTGAAAACTAAGATCCTATTTGATTGGATGATAATGAAAGAATATCAGCAATATCAATCTATTTCACATTAAACTTTGTTTTCCTCAATGATTTCACAATTAAACATGGGAGGAAATGTATCAGGATAAGAAAAACTTTTACAAAGCATCGTTAGAACCAACCAAAAAGTCCTTTTGGCATGAGCTCATTAAATAATATCAATTTCCATCAAGATCCTAGAACACCTCTAAAAATAAAAAGAGTAGAAACTGGATAACCCAGGATGCATGAACCATACCGTGATTTAGATCTTCTGCAAAATTGGTCAGATCCTCGTCAAGACGCTTCACATGGCTATCTATCCGAAATGAATGAAAGAAAATAAGTTTCCCAACATTGACAAAATACAAACTTCAAAACCAAGAGTACTCCAAAGAAAAATAGATGAAAATCTTCTTGCTTTCTCCCATAGTTTATATGTACAAAAAGATACGTGATGGCAAGAAGCTCTTCCCATGGCTTAAAAATATAGAGAGAAGAGAAATATATAATCCACAAGGCTAGGCAGATAACAGTAGTTGATAGAAAGAGCTCTCAGAATCAAGGAGAGCAAATATCTTAGTATCATATAGAACTGACATTGAGAATTCTGAAAGAGTAATCTAGACAAATATGAGAGGAAGAAAGATAGAATAATTCAATTATCATTAATTATCTCACTTTACCTCTCAGGACCATCTCCCCCAACAAAGAAAAAAAAAATTATTTTTAATCGGTCTGAAAGAGGCAGGTTGAGGTTGTAGGACAAACTCCTAGCTGCAGGGATATGCAGCCATCTAAAATAAATCTTTCATACCTATAGCTACAGAAACACTATTCTTTTTGAGTTTTCTTTTCTTTGGCTTTTCTGTTTCTCGGTATCATTTGAAAAGTAAGGTTACAAATTTGTTTTAGAGTAACTGAAACAGCCAAGATTCCATCGGTCATCATGCAAACCAGATGTCTACAAGTAAATAAGAGTAGTAGGGCATCCTTAGAATTTTATAAACATGTAATTGTTGAAGCCACAACCCATTATCAAGAACAAACATCTATAAACATCCAGCACACAGAACACATGATGCAATAGGGCCATGTGAATGCGCAGAGATCAATAATTAATGATGATTTTCAAAAGCTCATCAAGATTAAAGCATAGTGATGGTTTACCGTTGGATAATTTATGGTATTCCATGTTCAATGTTTCAAAGGTTTACTCATAAGACACGTGATTTCCTCATCATAATGTGCAAAAAATAAAAGTATAACACTGGCAGAAAAACATAGTGAACAAGATCAAGATGCCTCAGTTTCACTGGGGACATTCAACATGGAAAACAGAAACACTCAAAGCAATAAAAGGTTATCAGTGAACACTCAGAACCAAGTGCCAAGTAAGATTCTGTTTCTAAATATAATTTTTTTTTATAATACTGTTTCTGAATATAATGATCCTGTTAAAAAGAGGAGCTGATTTTTGCTATAATACAGAATCCAGATGTTTTCAAAGACATTGAAGAAATTTGCCTTGGAGACTGTGAGAAACATCTGAGCAATGTAATTCGGCAGTTTGCCCTACCAAGCTTCTCAAATAATCTCACACTGCAAACAAATTCACCATGTGATGCTAGGTTTACTAAGTAAATTCCAGTACAAATTCAATACCCTTCATATGATGGCATCATGAGCCATTACTAAAGGAAATATGTGTTATCTTCCATGCAATGGAAATTTCCCTCTCCACAGAGGCAAAACTAATTCCTTTATTCGTCAGTGTTGCAGTTTTTATTAGTGTCACAAGGGCTTAGGGCTTGTTTTGCATACGAAGACTACTTTACATATAGAAATCTCTCAAGTTTTGAGATTTATATTGCTAAACAAAATAGAAATTTCTGTTTGAAAAAGACTTAGAGCTATTATCTTTTCTCAAGACAGAAAACAATCTTTTCTACCTTTGCTATTATATTTTCTATTTTCCTTTCTATTTTCTTCTTTGCATTTTCAGCCTAAACTGTTTCAAAGTTAAAAGAATTAATATTTTGCATATTCCACAACTTACATGTAATATGATCAATCTGAATAGTTTGTATACTGACAATAATGTTAGTATCAAATTATTTTCTAATGGATTTACGATGAAGGATCAATCTTCAAAGAAGAGTTTTTTAAAAGGTAAATTGTAAAACCCGAGAAAATTCTAATTTTCTGAAAAAAGGTAAAATAGTAATTTCGGTCAAATCTGAAATTTTTCTAGATCTCAGATGACGAAACACTTCATCGGTTGAGGATCGCTTTATAAATCTAGCTACCACGTTGAATCTCGAGACAATACCACAAGCAGACACCTGAGCGTAGCAGGGACACTTAATAACATTACTGTGAGTGGCTCAAGAGGTGCCACGTGTCACATGAAAAATGAGTCAAACATGAGCCTGGCAGTCGCAGGTGACATGTGCATCATGCCATCGTGAGAAAACTTGCAGATGGATAAGAGGATAGGGAAACCAAGTCAACCAATGAGGTCGACCAGAGACGGCTTAATGTGCTCTCGACCCCCAACTCGAGAGAGAGAAAATAGAGAGAGAAAAGAAAAGATAAAGAGAAGTAAAGAGAGTTTTAGAAACAGGTGCTCTTTACCTATCTCTAGATTTCCGGGTGATCGGTTCGGGTAAATCCCACGAGGCAAGAAGAAAGCTCAATCCCACGTGAAGGTTGCTGCTGCGGTACCGATTTACAGTTTCCACAAACTTCTAAGATGTGGGCTTTCGCTTACTGTATATTCTGGGTTGAGCCATTTGATGGATGGGGATATCTTGAGGCATGGATGGCCGTATTTTCAGTTCCAAAAGATTTGGACTGAGTGAAGAAATCCCTAGAATGTTTTGGACAAATTCCCGGGAAACGAACTCGTGGACTGCAGATATGCTATTATGTTTTAATAGCATGATGTCAGGTTGTTTCGTGTTAAGTGTTTAGCAGCCCAAGATGGATCGCCGAATTGTGTATTAAAATTTCATGCGAGCTAATTTTATGTTATTGCTATGTATGAATGAATAACATAGCCGATTGTGTATAAATTTGCTAATATATGCATGCTTGATATAATAACATGCATTATATGGAAATGACATAACGATTTACACAAAGACTGAAAGATCCTGTAACAAGAAAGGGTACGCATGACAAATAAAATTGGAGGATTGTCCAAACAATGATTTTTTTTTATATACTTATTCAAATAGAAATTCATCGAAAAGTTGACCGAAGAATTGTGTTGGGAAATAGTCCAACAATTCACGTCGAAGATGCCCATGAATTGTTTCGGAGAGTTACCCAACAAATTCAATTTCTCAAGATTGGTCCAACATATATATATATATATATATATATATATATATATATATATATCGGAGGGTTGCCCACAATTAAAACAAATATTTTTGTTTGGAAACAATTTTCATACATGACATAAGCATGTGTGAGGGAGTCGGTGAGGACTCGAGGCATAGGAATTGGGCATGTAGACATTTGAGTGAGAATCACGACCACTTGAATGCGTTGCTTTTCTATCAGACGAAAGATCTCAGTGCAGTGAGTAACCCTTATAGGAGACTATCACTACTGGGCTTTGCTCACCCCGTCGTGGGATCCCCCTTTCAGGTACAAGGAGTATTCAAGGAGACGACGCTCACTAGAGGTCTCTTTTGAGAAGAAAGTCAGAAAGTGCTTTCATAAATATGTTAAAACATAATAAAAACATTTTGATTGCGAGTAAATGTTTGTATAAGAGTGTAATTAACTCTTGAAACCATTGTAATATAGTTGGATATATTTTGGTGAGTATGAATGTATAGGCCAATGTGGCCATTTTTACTCATGTATGAGTCTCATGATATGAGATACACAAGTTTCCGTAGGTTGACGATGGTCAATGGGACCCCCGGGGATTAGGGTGTCACACAAACTTAACCATGCTTTATATAAATTGTCCTCTTTAGTGCATGGATTTATTATATTGAAGGAGATTGGCGGTGAAATTAATGATGATTGTGAGCAATGGCGGAATTAGGATTTAAATGTCATTCAAAAGTATAGGTTCTATAATGCATGTTTTGAAAATATAATGAATACAAGTTGTGCCCCAATGGTTCAATACTTAATGGTTTCAATTGGGTAAAATGAAGCACTTGAGTTCGAATCTTTTGCGATGGAAAAGGAATTTTTGCTTGGCTCCACCCCTGATTGTGAGGGGCGGAAAACAGTTCTTTAATAGCTTCATAGATCAAGCTGGGTCAGCGAATAATAGCCAACTATTGATGACATCAATGATCTGTTTGTCACTACAAGGAAAATATGAAACAATGACACTTTTTAAGTGTCATGGAAAGTAAAAGATGACACTTATATTAAGCTTCGTCTACCTGATTGATATTATATGTGTTAGTTAATAATGACACTTAAAAAAAGCATCAACTTTTTAAGTGTCATCTTGACAAACAACTTCGATGACACTTAAAAAAAAACATCAAGTTTCAATAATGTTAACAATGTCACTTATAACACTATAAGAAAAATCAGAATTAGAGACGAACAAGTGTCCATCTCTAAATAGAGATGAACAAGTGTTCGTCTCTAAATAGAGACATATTACAGACATAAAAAACCTTGAAATTACAAGTCCGTCTCTAATAAGAGATTGACCTATTTCGTCTCTGATTTGAGACGAAATAAAATCCGTCTCTGATTAGAGACGGACTTTTCGTCTCTAATCAAAGACCGACCTATTTCTGTCTCTGATTTGAGACATAAATCATTCCGTTTCTATTTAGAGACGGAATTTTTGGTCCTATTCAGAGACCGACCAATTCCGTCTCAGATTATACCTCTAGAAAAAAAAAAACAAGAGTATGAGACTAAAAATTCAAAATCTCTCTTTTGTCCCCAAAGCACCCAGTTTTTTCCCTAATATTTGTTTTATTTTAAAATATCCTATTTTGTCCATCTATCTTTCTATCCACATTCTATTGGTCGAAAAGAATAACCAAGGGGTGGAAGAAATAACATGACACACCTTCATGAATGTTAAAAAGGTTCAAGCGAATTCTACTCTTTAAAATATAATTCCTAAACTTGATCGATATTGAGTAAATTATAAATTAGGCCTTTTAAGTTTTGAAAAACAAATCAATAAATTCCTTCTATTTCAAAAACTAATTAATTAGTCCCTATAATTTTAAATATAGTTGTAATTTAGTCTATTTTGATATTTTTCAATATTTTTTGGTTTTTTTTTTTGAAAAACTAGTAAAAGAAAAAAAATAAGTAAAAAATAGAAAGATTATATAAGAAAAGAAGATATTTTTGAAACAGGTTTCATGTTTTTGTTAGGGAATGTTTGGTTAGTGTTATTGAAAACAGGTTTCATGTTTTTAAGAAAAAAAAATGGAATCAAACTGTTCTTGTTCTCCCCAGTTCTTGTTTTTTCAAAATAATTGAAGGCATTGGTATTGCACAGTGGACATAACCCTGTGTTTGTACTATTATTTGGGTTTTGTGTCTGATGCAGAATAGGAATATAACATATGAAATGCACCAAGAGATACGGATATAAAACACTAGATATCAGAAAACATATATTGGCTTTCTCTAGATTATAGCCTTAGCATGGTAATAGGATACTAACACAGATTTGAGACCACAACATAAATTGATGCATGAATTGTTCCAACTTCTAGACTACGACAGCTTTTGATTTAGATCATCTTATCCATCCAAAGTTATCCTTTATCAGATATCACCGTAGAGCAATATCCCCAAGGAAACACCAGCCTTGTAAGATTATTGCCAACATATAAAAACAGAATCAAACAATAATTTCATTGAAGATATGATTTCGATGATTCTCTGATGATCCATATTGATTTTAAGCATTTTTTCACCATGTGACCTATGATCACTGTGGCACAAACATACTAGATCACAATGTACGGATAAGCAATCGAAAACACTTAAATCAAATGCAAACTATCCACAACCATTTTCACTTTTTATTTTCTACAGCAAGACATAAGCATGTCTTGATCATGTACTATGGTATAATCATATGAATGCAAACGCCACGCTCGGAGCATAACCAAACCGAAATGTGTAAGGTCAAGAATTCAACATTAAAGCACATTGAAGAAGGATATTGAAATGCATAAACATACCAATCTAGATAGCACAGCAACAAACCACACCCAAGCTCCTCCCGCCGAAAGTGTGACAAAGTCTTTCACAGCATCTTAATGCCCTCTTCCATAGTTCAATAGAAAATTCCCCCCGCTTCTTGATCACCCAATGAATGTCTCCTTCCATATAAGCCTACTACGCTTAAGCCCTACCTCCATCACTAGTCTTTGCACTGTGGACTACATAGATGGAGCGTGGTCCAGCGACGTAAGAGAGGGAAACCAGATTATCCATGAGAAGTAAGGCCAGAAGTAGATACAAATGGCGTAAGAAGAAAATTCGGCAAGAATTAGGATTTAACTCACCACATAGACTCAATGATTCATGAGAAACCGTAATCCAATCCCTAAGCAAAGACTCTAGCCGCACTAGCCTCTTAGCTGGGTCTCGCTGCAAGCATGGAGATAGAATCTGTAGGGTCACGAGCCGGAGCATGGACCTTATAAGGAGAACTTCCATGCCTCAAGAACAACCGAAAGAGCAAACAACCTCAATGGCAAACAGCCTTCTCAACTCTTCCTTAACTTAATTCTAGATTCCACTTCATCTTTACCGTTAGAAAAGTTATTTACTCTTTCCTTACTTTCACTTGATGCAAAACCTTTAGGATCTTCATGAGAATCGTCCTGAACATCAATCTCTTTTGCCTTTTCCATAAGCGCATTATTATCAAATAACCCACTGAGTTTAGCTCTCCTAGAAGATACAACTGCATGTGATTTCGCATGGTTTAGTTGACATGAATGGTTTCCAAACTTCCTCAGATTCTGCACTCTAGTGCTGAATGCAAGGGTATCAATCCTTAATGTAACTTGCTTCCGTAACATCTTCGGGTAAATTTACTAACCAATTCCTTCTCCTCGGCGAATGTTTCTTCTTCAAGTGAGTTCTGCTTCCTTCCTCACTTTCTTGATGCTCCTTTTCTCCTCTTGTCCTCCTAAGATCGCCCTCTTGGTTATTTTGTATAACTCGTAGCTTCGCCATCCTTCCCATCAGTTTGAGACTCTGCAACTTGCTACAAGGCTCAATATGCCCACCTCAACTTTTGTTTCTCGGTGGGTGACTTTAGTTGCAAAGTGGTTATCAATGAAATTGCTCTATCGTTATTCTTCGCAGTTCCTGCACTCCGCATCTCTATCGCAAATTCCTCGATTATAATCTTCGTCAAAACTTCACAGGTTACTACTCGCACTCTTCTTCTTTCCTTAAGAACCAAAGGAGGAAGACGATCGAATTACATGAACCACGCTTCTTTTTAGCCTTGAAATTGAGATTTTCTTTAAAATAAAAAGAAGCCTCATTATTTGCTGTGGCTCCCAAGTTTAGTCAACAGTCTGATGATAAATGGATGAACTCATTCGTGATACTGATGTTTCTCAGAACCTGAAGTCACCTTAGGTTTTGATAGTGCAGTGTCCCAAAGATGGGGGCACGTCAGAGAAAGGCTTTTCATAGTTCCTTCTTACGCTAACCTTTGCTGATCCTAATTCATTTTTCAATTTGATAGAGACCGTGTCAGAAACTATATACATAATCACAAAACTTCTTTGACTTTTCTTTTCCTTTTTCCTCTTCATCATTTTCCTTTTCTTCTGTAACCCATTCATCCAATATAAACTCATTATAAATTATAATTCCATAAAAACTTAACAAAAACAGCCGATTCGAAAGAAAGAAGAAAATGAATATCTAATTAAAGTCTATGACAAATCTTAAAATAAATTTAAAATGAGCAAAAATGTGACAAAGGTGTAGAAAACATTAATGAATTTTCACTCGTGCTCTCAATGAAAAAGTCAAAGCTTTGAATGTTAGCATCTTAATTAAAATTTAATGTTTTATAATATTAATAGTTAATTCTTTCATTACTAAATTTATAAATTCTAATGTGATGTGTTGTTGAGTGCAGGATGATTTCATCCGACTATGGGAGAAGATGTCCCAACTAGAGGAGGGGTCGTCCGAACATCATCCAGTTGATGACAATGAAATTTTTTTTAAAAATGTCGGGGGAGTGAAGAAATCAAGACTATACGATATTACCAAATGACTCAACATATTGTAGCATTGCCTGCTTAGTGGCACTTCACTCTATGGTATAAGTCATAGCCAAGGAGTTAGAGTAGACAATCGCAGCATGTGCAAGATAATAACCGTTAGCATGATCACTAAGGATTTGTAGGACCAGCACCAAAAAATGCAGGAGCAAAACAAAAAAATACCGGAGCAAAACCAAAAAATGCAGAAGAAGATGCAAAGACAAATGCAAGAGCATGACCAAAAATTACAAGAGATGCAAAGACGTACACAGAGTGAGATGAAAGCACAAGAATACTTTTTCGTGGTTCCCAGTAACCAACTTGTGACTAAGGATCGTGAGCTATATTTGACACTAATATTACCATTTTGTTATTTAAGAATACTATTGATTTTATAATTAATTAAAAGTATTAGTATTCCAACTTATTTAATGATATCTATTAATTTTAACTACTAAAACTACACTGAATGATTGATATAATTGGGTTTGGAATGGGAGCAAGATCATTATGAAAAGTCAAGACATATCAGCAAAACATATTAGTATATATAGATAGAATAGAGATGGATTTTTCCGTCTCTGATTAGAAATAGAGACGAAATTTTCTGTCTCTGATTTGAGATGGCTTCAGAGAAGGAAAATTTCGCCCTAATCTAAGACTCCAAAAATTCTATTTTCGATCAAAGACTAAATGTTTCGGTCTCCTCGATCGAGACTTAATTTGGAGAACTAAAATCTGCATATGTCCCATATTTGAGATTTTAAAATCTGTTCATGATTATAGATCTTAAAATCTTCCATCTATGATCATAGACGGAAGGAATCAAGTACCAGCGTTTTTAAGACCGAAAATTCCATCTCTAATCCATATGGAGTTCCATTTCCAGACGGATTCACTATAAGAAAAAAGGCCTATCTTAACGGTTACTAACTCTCATCGTATGTGTTATATGTCATCATAACTTCCTAGTCTTATATGTCTATCGATCAGGGAAGGCTCAAGGTGGTAGTGCACGCTGAACCTTGACATATATAAATGTTAATGAATGTGTTTTCTATTAATCAATATAACTTCTACCTCTTCATATGTCAAGGTTTGTGTCCAAATAAGTCATGGTTTCTTTAAATATATGTCAAGGTACGGATCTTCCACCATAGATTATAAATTAGAATCAAAATATATGTCATGATAGCCTTGAAAAATTTTAAAATAAACTTTAAACACGTTATGAAGAAGTATATATGATGCAAAATAATCCTGTTGACATATGAAAATAAGAATTAAACACTTATTACAAAATATAATTCTGTTTTCATAAATCAATATTATCTTGTTAACCACAATGCACCATATAACATGCATGTAGTTAGCTATTAAAAAACACATGTACATATATATTGTGTGCTTTAATTTGAATTAAGTACTTGTCATCCCTTCAATATACAAACAAAATAATATATCTAAAAGAAGCTTAAAGCAACTTTACTTAGAATAAAAGATACCAAAAGATAATGTAAATCAAGTTCTATTTATAATGCATATTACGAAAAATAAAAACTCTTTAGAATTATACAACCAAAATATTAATAACCCATGTATATATATTATCTTTAAATGTCTTATGCAATAAACCATCTGAGTCTTTTCACTATCCCGACCAGAAATAAAAAATAAATAAACAAATGACACCACTAATTATTAGTTGAAATGAACCATGTAATCAAATCTTATTAACTACATAAACTTTAATCTTACCAAATAACAACCGACAACCAAAAAAATATTTGCAACACATCTGTATATACATCTTGAAATCTTCAAACAATACCATCTTGAGTCTTTCATTAACCGATACCTATACCAAATAAAATAAGGAAATAAAAATGATATTAACCACTACTGGTATAAGATGAAACCCATGTGAATGAAACTTCAAGAACTATACAAACTTTAATCTTAACAAACAACGCTAGACAACCAAAATATTAATACAAACGATGTATATACATCTTCAATTCTCTTCTCAAAAACCGTGATGAAGCCTTTCACTAGTTGAAACCTATACCCAATAATACAAAGAAATAATACAAACTAATTATCAATTCAAGATGAAATTCATCTAATTATTCCTCAATAACTATATATAAACTTTCATCTTACCAAAACAACTAATGACGAAATATTAATATTCAAGATGTACATAACTTAGTTCAAGTATCAAAAAACCATCTTGAGTATTTCACCATCCCGAAATCCCAGTACCAAATAAAATAAGTAAATATTAACTAATTATCAGTTCACGGCGAAATCCATCTAATTGTCCTTAGTAAGTACACAAACTTTTATCTACCAAAATAACTACACAACCAAAATATAACTCACTGCATATACATGTTAGAAATAAGTCACCATGAAAGGATCCAAGCCTTTTACTATTCTCAGAACCAGAACAAAATACATAAATAAATTATAATAATTAAATATTGGTGGAAGAGATCTTAGTAACTACAAAAACTTTCATCATGCCAAATAAAACCTATAAAAAAAAAAAATACATCCATACCCATTGCTTTATATAATTTTTGAAGTATATAAAATAGAAATAACAATGCAAATTAGTATATTTAATTGCTGAAGCAAGAGTGTTGACAAAATCTACTCCACTCTGATCTTAATAAATTTATTTCGAAAGATGTATCTTTGCCATTAAACCTATTATTATTATTAATAAAAAAATGTTAATATAACAACATATTCATATATAAACTATAGTACTTAACGAGAAATATTATAGTTGAAAGCTCACAATTTCAACTTATAGGCCTTAAATAAAAATGTGATCTCATTCATATACTCTATCACATAATAAATCCACAATGAACCCCTCCATGTTGTCTAGACTCATGGAGCCTTTTCTTCATGTATAATTAGAAAATGTATACATATATAATGTGATAAAACTTCCATGAACTCAAATATTTGCAATAAACCAAAGGTAAAAATCGATATTTATTCAACTAAAGTAATTCCAAATTTAATAGAAAAATATAGCATTAATTTAAATAATCAAGTAGATTTATTATGAGAGATTGAAGAAAATGGCGAGATCTATCTTACCTCAACATGTATCCAATGGTATCTTTCTCAGTAAGCTTTCTTGCCGAGAAGAATAAATTAAATGCCCTACCAATTAATGAAGAAAATTAAGACATTTCAATTAAGTGAATATTTAATTTAAGCCAAATATAAAAGGAAAAAATACATTACATGTTAATTACTTCTTGAAAGTCTTTAGTGGGCTTATTCGGTATGAGTCGCAAAACACGGTCATTGTTTCAATTTTTATAACCCCAACACTCAATAAAACTAGAGGATAACAAACAATTAAAAGATCGTGAGAATTAATTTGATAATAAAACATGAATAATGAAAATATGTCATTATTAAGACAATTACCCTGTTGTATGGGACAAAATATACTCGCCTTTTCTGAATTTATCAATCTCTCAAAGAATGTATCAGCTCTATTTTCCAAATTTGGTTTTGTTGTTCCACTTAGAAATCCACATCGATCTCACAAATATCAACTTCTCCTCATCAGATCTCTCATTGATACCTAAGAAAATTGAAATATATAAGGGATATTAGTACCATAAATATGACTTGAACTCAATGCACACGTAAGAAATCCCACCATATGTGAAACAAATACGCTTTGATGAAAACCTTCACTCCCGATATGATATACCCATATCTTCCACCTCAAAGAAATGTGAAAATTCCATACCAAACAGATTCATCGAATCACTTTTAATGGGTCTATTCAAAATGTTAAACTAAGTAATGAACAGCTGAATACTGATTTTCTTTTCTTCACAAATAGGTTTCTTTGTATCTTTGTTGGTTTCTTCTTTCTTCTCATTTTTCTTCTTTAATACATAGTCCACAATAGAATATTATTGCATTAGTAAGAAGCAAACACTATAAACAAATTAACTTCTGTGAAAATTACATGATATGTACCTCTTGCCCTTCATATAAGGTATCACAAGCCAAGAGCATAATACCGTGGCCCAACTCCCCTCATTTTAGAGACATTTGGAAGTGGAACGGTAGAAAGACATCAGGTCGAACAAAGACGAAGGATGGTGACTCAGTTCTGACCATAATTTGCTTTTCTCGTAAGACATATGTTGCATATGCAACAATGTTTTCTAGTCTCTACGGGCTATGTCACATTTTTTAACCTTACAAAATTAAAAATATGTCACTACATTTGCAAACAACATAATATCCACAAAAAAAAAACTATACATTAATGGTAGTAATAACCAAGTCAAACATATATATACCTTGTCCATTGGATGTTGGAGTGTTTTTGTAACCTTCATCTCAACCTGTGTTGATGCATTCATGTTCCTTCATGAATTAGCAATCACATGGATATTTTGTGCTACCTATTTCGTAATGGGGTGGGAAGGCGCGTTGAACTCTCGATGAGTGGTGTCTAATATCCACGTTGCTTACTTGTGCTTTAAAAAGCTTCCTCTCGCCGACTAAAGCATTTTTCACGCCCTAATTTTTTCTCCCTTTCTGCAATATCATTTTTCATCTTATTTCTCAACAACTTTCGATGACTTAGGAAACATCAAAATATGCATTACGCTTTACTGGTCCCTTGCCTTACTCTACCAGATGCTCAAAGTTCTGTAAGTTTGTGTAAGTATATCATTTGACCACTAGTAGTAATATCGTAGCTTCTTGGCATTAGTAGTCAACTCATCCTTACAAACAACATAACAAGTTGGGCTGAATATCATATTTATAAGCTTTAGAACCTTAAATGCATCATTTAAAGGTTTTGATAACTAACAATTTTATGAACAACATGTTGGGCTCTCAAATATCATATTTGCCTTCCTTTCTCTAGCCAACTTCCACAATTTCCATCTAGGCACGAGCTTCCTGTAACTAATGCTTTTTTCATCCGTAATTCACAATATAATGATTTCAATAAGTGTAATTGTTGTTAGATATAATAATAAAGCAAATCATTTCTTATTGTCAAGATTATATAATATCAATCAAATATAAATGATATTTGTTTTTTAATTCTACAAAACATAATAGATATATTTCATTTGTATATTTGTTTTAATTTTTTTTACATTAAACAACTACATTTACCAACAATTTTACAAAGCATATCCCATTAACAATAAGAAAAATTCTCTATCACATCACACAACTATTATATATTATAACTACAATATTAAATTTTCTCCTACTAAGCCAAGAATAAAAAAAAAAATGTATAAATGAAACAAGTGTGACTTACCACTTCTTGCTCAAAGTTCGCATAACCTTTCTACTAAGTCGATGGGAATATGTGTTCAAAGCCCCTCTTTCGGGTTTCTTTTCGGTTTTCTGACTTCTTTTTGAAATTGCTTTTGATGCCCTTATCCATAACCAATTTTCTCCATATTTCAATAATATAGTTGCAAACAAGATGGGGGCTTTTAAGGTGTCTGTGGTCATCTTGAAGGCATGATATAGTCTTGTAGAGATGGTGCTTGAATGACCTAAACTTTCTGCCTATTGATGCAATAGTATTATTCTTGCTATCTTCAGCAACCTTGAACGCATTCCGCAAATGCAATTAGTTATTGGTATGAATGCATGTAATGAATTGCACAAGATGTAGGAAGATAATTTAAAATAATTATTTCATACCTGAACAATATCCCATAACTTTTTCTTTCTTAACTCATTTTGGGCATCATACCACAATCAAGTATAGTCTATCGGGAACCATGGTCCTATAAGTGACACCTAAGTAGGAAACCAATTGTAGGATCCATCACCAATTTCTATACCATCATTATAATCTATTATTAATCTAACCCCTTTTACTTTTATTCCTTGTACATTTGGTTTCATGGTTGATCCTCTAAACTTTTTGTTTATCTTCTTTCAGACGCATCCTCCTAAGCATGAAAAGTAAAGGCACAAAATATGAACCACCCTTACAAGTTATAATTGTAAAATTAGAACAGGATATTGTAGCAATTACCTTTGTTTTTTTCGTGGCTCCCATTTGTCAGCAATTGTAGATTAAACAATGGCTAAAAAGGTATGCTAAGACAACAACATTTTAACATTGATAACAATGATAATTTTGAAGCAATGAAAATATGCATAAAAAATACATTATAATACATAAAGTAAGTACAATTGCAAAGGTTGAATATTTTACAAAATTTGCATTCTCTTTGTTGCCATGTTCAAATTATCAGCACACTCAATACAATAATTTAAGAATATTCAATCAACTCCGTGAGGTTGTTAGATTGTGTCAACGCAGTTATTTAAATTCTATGTCATTATTATAACAATGTTTATTTGAAATCATGTCATATATAGTTTTTACCAATTATAGGTCTAATATTAAATATTGACTTGTCTTATGTTTGTCAAATATTTTTATTATATTATAAATTCAATCAACTTATAGACATCAATTATTTTAATTTATTTTATAAGTCACTTATAAACATTGAATATGAGAATGATCAAGCATAATCATGCAATATTGGTTGTATGTAGCATAACTTTTAGATTATCTTGCACCATTTTAATTCAATATGTAGAAATCCTATACAAATAACTTAATGGGAAGAGTTATTATCCTTCCACCTTATATCGCATGATTAACTTTCACTATAAGGAGGATCGTCTAAAAAAAAAAAATTAAGTCATTAAGTCGATAGCTTCATTCTTTACACTGCATAATCTAAAACTAAAGTTATGATGTCAATGTATAATCAACACTTATTTAACTATATCAATTAGGCTAGAAAATAGTTTTACAATTAAAGAGACATCAAATACATAAGTAGTTACATTTGGTTACAAGCAATGGTAACAATAATAGAAAATAAAGTTAACAAGAATAAAAATAATAAAAACCATAATATCAATTACCATATCATTATATGTTAACGATAATTTAGCAATACAATACACTTAGTAATCACTTGGTAGTAACTAAAGGTAGTACAAAAAAATAAAACATGCGTAATATGATTAATGTTCAATCCAAATCCCCTCACAATCAGTTCTCATACAAATTTCATTTGAGTCTTCAACTTCATCGGAGGACTCAATATTAGGCATTGTGATTCACAAAAGGGCAAGTGGATGTTCCAGCACAATTGGGTTTGTGAAGTCATCATCATCACCCTCTATGTCAAAAAGAGTCCTTTCTGGCCTTGAAAGAACAAATAAACCATCTTGGATCAACTTGGTCTTGTACATAAAATACTTGTTGGAGCTTGAGACAAATAAAAGATCTGATTTCATATCCTCTTCTGTAGGATCAACTAATGTGAAACCAAGATCATCAACTTTGACACCGCTCTTATTATCAACCCAATCACACTTTAAAACAACAAATCTCAACATATTATAATCATGTCCCATATCTCTTTACAACCCCATAAAACACATCTCACCAAGCACGCATCTTTTATTCTTTAGCACTTGCAATTTGTGCGTTGATGCCAATACTAACACCACTATTTTGGCTTACTCGTGTCTCATCACGATCCCTGAAAGGGTAACGACAACCATTAATGATATAACCAGATGTGGGCAGAACCTGTTGTCTTGGTCCTGTGCAAGCCACTTAAGATCCTCTTCAATAGCCTCCTTTGATTATTTCATCAGCAACCCATAAAGGTTCATCCATAATATATAAATGAATGTAGAATGAGTGAAAAGGGCTTGACTCTAAGGGCATGACTGATTCAAAGTACCTTTTTTCGAAGCCAATAGCTAAATGCGCATGTTCATCCTCTAGCCACTTCACCCTTTAGATTGGACGAGAGATATTTGTCAAATATTTTATGGGATCACTATCAAGTAAAATAAAGTAAGTCATGTTGTAATCCAATAAGGTAGAGTAACAAAGTCACATGTTTAAGAGACACGACACTTACTTGATATAAGGCTTACACGGTCGATTTTTGCGTAACATAATGATGTGCTTGCTCCACCAAGTTATACTCATTAATAGTCATTGCACGGCCTCCAGGTAAAGGCTTCCCATATTTCCATTCATCTTTCATACTAGAAGGAATCTCAATCGCATCTATACCTGACAAATACTCCGTGCAAAACTCTAAAGCTTCTTCTGCAATATAACACTCAGCAATGCACCCTTCTGGATGATTACGATTTCGAACATAACCCTTAGAACTTTCGCATCTTTCTTAAATGGGTATCCATCTCATGTACACGGTCCACATAGTCTTACTTCTCCTTACTAAATCGTTAAATGAAGCATGATATCAAAAATGGAAGCGTGGGAAATACTTCCTCAATTACAATAAAGTGACTACTATGTTCACGCAAATCATTCCTAATTTCAATAATTTCCACTACCCCCGCACAAAGTGCATTAAAAAAGAAGCATAACTGTTATGGCATATCCGATATGCTTAGTAACACCGATCTAATCGCATCGGCAATAGTCACTGATAAGTGCATGATAATCATGGGGACTTAAGACCATGGAGCTTTAGCTCTTCCACCGACACAAGGTTCCCAAAGTTTGAACAATAACCTTCAGGAACCTTCAAATTAGCTAAACTTCCAATAATGCCTTTTTCTCCATTCTACTTAAGCAGATAACATGGTGGGGAGATAAGTTCGGCTCAACCCAACTTCTTTGGTGCTAATTCCGCCTCTTAAGCCCATTTCAATAAGATCTAAGTCGAATTGAGTCCATCCTTTGTTTTACCCGAATGTTAAGCAAAGTTCCAACAATGCTCACATACATTCTTTCAATATGCATGACATCCAAGTTGTGAATTTAACATACAAATATCTCCAAGATTCAAGCTTAAAAAGATAGACTTTTTCCAAAGAATCAGAGGATTAACAATTGATTTCCCTGTTTATTCTTTTCGCCCCATGATGCTATGAATCATATGTAAACTTTCTTAGTATTTCATCTCCAATATTGTGTCGAGGTTAAACTCTTGTTCACCATTAAAGGCCTTCTTTTTGCTTTCTAAATGATTACCTAATGGAAGAAATCTTCATGGCCAAGATAATGGTTTTTATTCCCATGTTTAGCCTATGTGAATACGCTTTCTTCATCGCATATTGGACAAGCATAATATCCCTTAATAGTATCCGCATAAGTTGCCACAAGGTGGAAATCATTAATTGTCCATAACAAAATAGCCTTTAATGTGAAAAACTCGCGCTTATGTGCACTATATGTTTCACCCTCATCTCCCATAAAGTTTTCAACCATCTACTAATGGTGCCAAATATATGTCAATGTCATTACTGTGCTGTCGTGGTCCCGGAGCATTAACAAAGATAACATCATAAATTTCCTTTCATGCATAGGCCAAGAGGAAGGTTATACGTGATAGCTGGATGATAGCCAACAACTATACCTACTAGTCATAGAGCGGATTGATACCATCTCAATAAATGGCAAGTCTAAGGTTTCGAATCAAGCAAATCAGGCTACATTTGGTTCACTAATTGCCAAGTAGGAGTCAACCGGGTGGCCTAAGTTTACCATCATTTCCTTTCGTGCATGCCATTTGTGTCATTACCGCTTCTCGAGATCGGGAACATCCTCCTAAACCTAGGATGAGTGGGAAATACCACAATACCTTGCGTGCACCCTTAGTGTTTCTCACCCCTGCCTTGTTTAATTCCACCTACATTCCACAAGTAGGACATGAAGATGCATCCTCAACTCATTCCTATAAAGCATGCAATCGCTGACATGTACGTATCTTCTCGTATTCCATTCCTAATGCATTCAAGGTTTTTTAGCCTCATACATGGATAAGGGCATCTCTATTGTTCACTTCCGCAACATATCCCTAACAATTGAGAATCAAAGCTTTTATCCGACTAAATCTATTTTGCTTAAGTCATGACAATTTAACTAATGCAGTTTTGTCAGACTTTTGAATAATTAGGGTACAAAGGTTTTTCAAAGATCTTCAACCAATTTTTTAAATGACATTGGATCATTCATGCACTCATCTTGGTGCGGGCGCGGAACCATTTCTATCGTACTAGCAACACTACCATAATCTAATGTATCATAACCTTGTATTATCAAGAATGATCATTCACTATAGGACTCGCTTTCCATGCCAATACCATGACGAGCAACTCGATCAATACCATTGAAAACATGTGTTCTCGAATCTTGTTAGTGTATGATGCATTAAGTTCTACATCTCATACATGGACAAACTGATGACACTTGGATTTTGACAATGTTGTAATGCAAAATTAATGAAGTATTCAACTCCTTCTTCATACTCCCTTGACCTTCTATCTTTTAACATCCAACCTCTATCCATGCTATCATTAATAAACAAATAAAAATACATTAAACCATGATAAAGTTTTATGTCTGAAAAAAGGGTGTGTTATTTTAATAGTGATTTAAAGTGTTAATGCTATATCAGAGGGCTATTTAAAGGATCCATCATGCCAAATAGTCATACTTCAATGTGTTAATATCAATACATACTTCATTGGAAACTGTACAATAATTAATCTACTCGATCATGTACTTATAATACTATTGTGAGGTTGTTATATGCTCATGGTTAATATAATAAAGAACATTGGACAATGTGCACACCCTTTAATATTTTATACCACCCTAATTTAATCAATAAATGCAAATATATCATTAAGATGAAACCTGTATCGATTAATTAACTAATGCTATGTTTAATTTACTTTATTACTTCAGGTCGTTGACTTTATTTTAGTGAGATTTTGTAGGTGAATCCAGAACCTGCTTGATACAAATAAACTTAATATACAAATTAAATGGCTATCATTAAATACACTAGATAAGCATTCAACTAAATAAAGAAATTAACTAACGTTAGAAGTAGATTGAATGGGTGAATTTATGGACTTATATTGTTATAAGTGAATATGTGGTAAATTAAATGGCTATTTCTAAAGTATATCAAAGCATGTGGACTTAAAATAAATAAATAAAATAGCAAAGATATTATCCATGAAAAGGAAAGAAACTAACCTAAAAACTCAAGAATATATGAAGATGAAGCATAAGACAAGAAAAGATACGTAGAATATCCGTGATCAAAAGAATTATTTTTTATTCTTTTAAAACAATTTGAAAATTGCCAAGAAAACAAAGTGGTTCAAATAACCAATTAATGGATTCTCTTATGGAGGTGAAGTCGAGAGTCTAGAATGATAAGCTTTGTCAAGTGATCAGAGGCTGAAAATATCCTTGGGAAAGTTGCCACACCAGAACAATATGTAATCCTAAGAGAGTTTCTAGTGCGGAAACATGCTAAGAGAGTTTCTACAATGGAAACATGTTGAAGCCCTCTTACAAAAGTGTTATGATATCTTCTTTTTTTAAAACAAAAATAAAAAATAAACAATTCCTGTTTTCAAAATTTAATCACCAACGCCTTAAAAACAATTATGATTCATGACCTTTTAGAATTTTTAATATTCAAATTCATAATTAAAAATAACATCAGACCGAAATGCACCGGAAATTTCAGAGGAAGTATTATCGTTTATTTAAGAATAATCGATAGTATTCTAAGTTAAAGCTCGTTTCTATGATAAATATTATCGAAACTCAAAAAATAATAATACTAAAGAAATAGTGAGTTAATAAATAACTTGTTAAATTTAGTTTCACATTATATATCAAAAGATTACATGTACTGTAGAATTAAAATATTAGGAAATGAATACATAAATAATTCCAAGACAAGACAAATAGATAAAGCAAATTGACACCTTGTTCGCAATAACTTTAAGTGTGTCCATAGAGGAAAGAAAAAATAAATGTCCTACTACCAATCATTCATAAATTTACAAACTGACAAATCATGTACTACATCACCATATTTAAATATTTTATTATTGGGATTTTGTTGCCAATTCATTTAAAAAAAAAAATAAGTTGTCAACATTTGGTAGTTCAAAATATGAAGTTTCATTACTAAAATATATCATTATATTATATACTACATGGCTATTGCTAAAAGCATAACAAATAATCATGTGGATAAAAAAAAATTTAAAACAAAAGACCAATAGTGATATCATCCATGAAGAAGGAAAGAACCAACTCAAGAATATAAGGAAGATCATGAAATTTATGACATATAGTGTTTTTGGATTTCTATAATATGATATTTTGGACTTCAAGCATGAGGTGTATACAAAATAAGACATTCTAGAAAAAAGTACAAATCAAATATATTCCCAACTTATCATTCTCAGATGCAATAATATATATATATATATATATATATATATATATATATATATATATATATATATATATATATATATATATATATATATGGTCCCAATTTAATAATGTATAGGTTTGTAATTATTCAACTATGTGGCCTTTTAAATATCCACACCAAGCCTAATGTAGGTCATTTCTGATCATGAAAAATAAAAATAAGAGAATTAAGGAGGAAACCAATTTAAATAATAAACAAAAATAAATCAATCATCGGCAAACTAACCTGAATGTATTCCTTAAATATGATGATGTTTAAAATGATCCTCTAAATCTCTACATGACTACCGAAGATATGGAGTTGATGATAAATGCTGCCATGGAATTGATGCAGCAATCAGTCAAATGAAGTGAATCTAAAGATGTGTAGGTGGTGAATTACTAAAGTTTATGATAAAGACCATGAATGGATAAATAGGGATCATCTCGATGACTATGTTGAAATCTTCTTCAACCAACTGATGCGCTGAAGGATTGTTCGCGTCCCCTCTAGTTACTCTGAGAAGTGATTCTAGGACGCGCTGGCAGAAGATAATCTCGGGATGGCGAATCGTGTCTGGGTGCTTCAAAGTAACACGTGAATCAATGGAGAAAACTCTTATCCATCAGATGAGGGCACGCCTTCAGGAGATTCATCTCATTGCCGATGCAAATGCAATCTTTAATAATTTCCTAAATATTCGATGAATAACTACTACCAAGATCGCTCAAGTCTTTAATGGCTATCAAGATGGAGATTCCTCAATGTCCCTTCAACTGAAATCAAAACAATCTTCAGTTCTGGTCGCCGTTTCACTACCTTGCAAATCCTGAAGTCATCAATCAAAGTCTCAACTCATGAACCTTTCTCAAAATCCGAGATCTTCAAGCTTCTCTGTGCTCGCTAATACTCCAGATGAACTCAACTATTTCGATATCTTGATGTCAGAACAACAAGCTCTAATGCTCTGATGAACCCAACAATGCCTATCTTCTAAGACTGGGTGACAAAGAAGTCGCAAATCACAAAGGGTGAGCCAGTAGTGCAAAGTATCTTACGGCTCCTACGACGTGATAGTCATGATCTTCCCATTGTTATTGCTTTGTTCTCGCTTTCTCGTTTGGTTGATGGAAAACTGTAAGAAAGTTGCCAAAGAAAATGTTGTTTTGTCACTATCCCATTTCCCTCCAACTAAAGTCCTAAAAAGTCATGGTAAAAGAAAAAGTTGTTTTGTCAATACCCCACGTAAGTCATGGAAAAGAAAATATTGTTTGTCAATATCCATCTCCTCCCAACCGAAGTCCTAAAAAGTCATGGTAATGATGCTCTAGAAAGTCATCCTAATGATATCTCTAGAAAATCATCTTTAGGTCCTCCTAAATTTCCACATCCAAAAAGCAAAAACATTTCATCATCCCCCCACCCGTCCGATGCATCCAGACGCAAAGAACCTAGAGATTCACACAGCCTATCATGTCCTGTCTCCTCCCACGCGGGCATGCCTAAATCTCCCCTCTCGTATGGAATACCCCATAACGTCAACCTCCTACTAATTTTATTAGGTGTCCCTTCCACCCGCCAAAATTATCTCATTCTCTTCTGGACCTCCCAAGCCTTCGATGTCTAAATAAAATGTATTCAAAATAATTAATATAATAGATAATATTAATATTAAGGAAACTCAAAACATATAAAGATAATTGAACTTATTTGAAAAAATTAATATTTGTTTTCAATTGTTAGTATTTCTTTTTTATTTTAGTTAATATAATAAAATTTACTTTATTCTCAAGAGTAAAAGTAATGATAGCAAAATTAATATTTACCTAAATATATAAGACTTATTTTGGAAAACAAAATCTAAATAAAGTTTTATTTTTATTTTAAAAAGAGAAGCTTAAAAGAAAAAATTTTTATCCATGAAATTAAAAATGTTTTCAAGTATACAAATTTCTATATTATTTAAAACAAATAATATGTAATTTCTTATTTATTCTTTTAAGTTGAAAATATTATTGATTTAATATAACAAGACTCAGTAAATTTATTCAACCTGCTTTCCTTTTTTCCCCGCAATTTTACTATTTATATAGAATTATCCAACAGAAAAATAAATCATTTTAAATTTCAAGTAATTATTTTAATATAAAACTTGTACGAAAAATCCTAAATTAATTAGGTCATACATAAGCTAATAATAAATATGTTTGTTTATTAAATAATAAAACAATAAATTGAATTATATACTTATATTCATTCTGATTAATTGATTTAAAAAAATTAGTCATGTACTTTTTAATTGATGTCCATCTTTTTTATTGGTAGTATTAAAATGAATTTTTTTTTGTTTGTAAAGCAAGGTAGATATTTACTAGCCAATATGTTTATTGACTTCAAAGACAAATTATAAGAAACTAAATTTGACAATATTTTTTATTTATTTTCCTTTCTTTTAGTGAAATGAAATGTGGGCTTGCATGTGTACCGCATAAGAATAATTTGAGTGGGAGAGAGGAGAAAAAAGAGGAGAAGACGAGAAGGAAAAAACCGACGGTAGAGAGGAGATAACTGGGCAAGGGGTGGTTGTAAAGCGTGTGGCCAAGGCGTTTGTGGGAGCTTATGCATGAACTTGTAAAAACCACAAACCCGGCTACGAGACGATAACTGTCAGCCCCATAAATCCCGATTTACCCCGATAATGTATTATATTCGATCAAAGCGAAAGGCTTATATGCCTACATATATTATATATTTATATATTATATATTTATATGTTTATATCATAGATATTATTAGTGATATTTAAAGATCAGAAATTCCATTTAAGAATAAAGGCATCGTAATTTCGATTCTAAGGAAATTTAATTCGATTAAAAAAAAATCCGGGTAGAAATTCTACAGATACCGGATAGCGAAGCGGATTACGCGGTTGGAATCATCGCGAAATCTAAGCTTACGTAAAATTTCGTAATATTAGAGATAGTGGTTTGACCGCGTTTTTCGAGGCATCACGTTTAGATGCCGTAAAGCGATGTTCGATCTGACGAGTCACATATAACCTGCGTACTCATGTGCCATAAAGTGGTATGAATTCGATGACAGTAGAAAATGGGCCAGTAAGATAGTCTTGGGAATATCAAATCTGAAGTCACGAGTTTGGTATCGGAGAGCTTAGGCTATCACGAATCACCCAGGGGAGCTCGGGTTTGGGTATCCATCCACCACTTGGGTGGTTTGATGTGGAAGTATAGGTATATGGAAACCTAGAGATTTAGGATTCGGGGCTTAGGCCTCAGTTGAGTGTGGGCATCACCACTAGGTGTGGATTCAGTATTTGAGTTTAGGTATGAGATTACTAGAAAATCGCGGGACAAAAACTAGGACACTATGCATGTGTTGATGTTTGTGTGGTTGGTGGGTGTGTGTGATGAATTGTGTATGCCATGTTTATGTGTGTTGTGGAATATGTTGTGTGCTTGGTGATTAGCACTTGGATAATGTAGAAAGTATTTGAGTGGTCTGATTAATACAAAATTAGATTGCAAGTGAAAATAATAATAATAATAATAGAATTTTTATAAATTTATTGGACAGTTGAAAATGGAAGAAAACTAGAACTTTTAAATTTATTTGAAGTGGAGAAAAATTTTGAGTGAAGCGGAAAAAAGAAAATAAATTTTATAAATTTATTTGGTTAAGAGGAGGAAAATATTTTCAGATTTTCTGAATTGAAAAATTGAAGGAAATGGAGAAAAATAAATTTTATAAATTTATTTTGGAGTGTTATGGAAATGAAAAAAATGATCTTTAGTGATTTTTATTGATTTTTCAAGCTATTTGGAAATAATTGAAAATATAAAATAGTAAACATTATCAGGGAGAATACACTTTGGAAATCGTATTGTGAGAGGTGGATTCTATTGCAATACTAGGTTTGTATTGCAGTAGGTGGCTTGATGGGGTATTATGTGCAACATATAGGCGTGGAGTTCTTCAGGAAATTGTATTGCAATACAACTATTGTATTGCGAAATTTGCGGTGGGCGATGTATTACAGCCAGGCTGAATTGTATTACAAGGTTTGAGGGGGTATTACGAATTTGGGGAGAAAGCGATTAATCACGATATAAAAATTGTATCTCGTATTTGAGTGCCAATTTAAATCACGGTGGGCGTCTGGAGACGCGTACTGCGATCTGATCCGGGGGCGAGATGGCGTGACCAGGCATACGACCGCGACGTGGGACCACGGAGGTATATGACGGCCCGTAGGTAGCGGGCATCGAGTCATGAGCCGCAGTGCATGCGGTAGCTGGCGTCTGCTATTCTGATCGCGCGGCAGGCGCTGCGACCCTGGCGACACTGGGGTACGCGATACGGCGGGGGCCTTAGCCGCGACATGGCGGGCGCCCGCGATACGTCGGCGTGCGGCGCTGAAGCGCCGATCTTTTTGAAGTGGCGGGCGATTTTGGTGCTGTTGCACTGGCGATTTCGACACGGTTTGGCTTCGGTAATGTTTTTGAGTTACCGTTTGGTTCGGGTTAAGACAACGTTCATAAAATCGAAAAAAAAATTTAAAATTAATCAAGTAATCTTTATATTGTTATTCAATTAATTACTAAAGTCAAACTATAATAGATATTAAATAATTTGTGTATTTGTATCAATGATATATTCTATGGTAAAGTAGTACCGATTGAGTATCTCAGGATCATTCTCTGCCAGAATCATGATTGAGTGACGCCATGAGTTTCGTGAGATAGCATCGAGTATGAGATCTGCGATGTTCCAGTCGTTATACAAGCGATGTGCGCGCTGGGTGGTGTTTCTCGCGCGAAGTGATAACGCCGATTCTCTTATATAAAGCATAAAGGTAGTGAGAGATCCCTAGCCAACGGGATTCAGGGTAATGCTCTCCGCGAGCCATTGCGAGGGGAGGAGATCCGATGGCGGTGTGAGCGGTAATTCATGCTGAAGCGAGAAAGTCATTGCGCTTCGCCAGGAGATTACACTCTGCAGTGACGATTAGACCATTTGGTTTCCATTTGAGGTGAAGACGAATATAGTGGAAATGGGCAGGACCTGCAGAGACCTAGAGCGATGACATGGGGCGAGATTTCGGGGAGATTTGTTCATGGGTAAATACTTTCGAGGGCGAGAAGGCTCGGGGTTCCTAGAGGCTGAAGCGGGGCGGCAGCTATGATGGATTATGTGACTAGGTTCACGAGTTAGTGATTGGTTGATGATTACGTGGCTGGACTTGGCGAAGTTAGGAGACTTGAGACCTTGGGGGCCATTTGTACAGGTTCTCCCACAGGGATTAGGCGAGAATAAGAATGATAAGTGGGGTTGCGGGATTAGAGGAGTCTCGAGGACTCTACTCAGGTGGACTGAGGATCATGGACATATCAAAGTTTGATGTCATGCAGTGATGGGCGGCTGATAGCTTCTGAGGATCGTTGCTCGATTGTGGCCCGTGGGAGAGTTCTGCTTTATCTGGCAGGTACTCGTATGGTATTCGAGGGGGCAAGCGGGACATTTGCCCAGGCGTTATCTGAGTCAGTTTCGGGGGCGGTTAAGCGGGTTGGCTAGCGAGCCTTACCCTGGAGGGCGAGGAGAGACCAGACTTGGATCTACCTCGAGTAGTATGCGAGTATGTGGATGTTTTCCGGATGAGCTGGATGCCTCCACGGGTAGTAGACCCGGTGTCGAGTTACACGAGATTGCTTTACCCATCTCTGTGACTCCGCGCATAGGATGGCAGGATTGAGTTGCGAGACTCGGAGTCCGGCTCACGGGAGGCTATTGGGCCGAGGGTTCATTGGTAGAGCACTTCACCATGGGGCGCTCGGTTACGGTCTGCGAAAAAGAAAAGACAATACCGCTTTATTTGTGTATTGACTACAGACGGAGTTGAATAGGGTTACGATCGAAATCGGTACCCGTGCCAGGATCGATGGTGCTTGATCGATTGAGAGGAGCGCGAGTCTACTCTAAGATGAACCGCCATGCTGGTTACCATCGGTGAGGGTTAGGAAACGGAGGCGTCCACAAGACAGCGTTTAGGGCGCGTCATGGGCACTTTGAGTTTAAAGGTGATGCCCTTTGGATTGGCGAATGAGCAGCTGAATTCATGGACCTCGTGCGTAAAATATTAAACACTGTTATAGATCGGTTGTCGTAGTCTTCGTAGATGACATTTGATACACTCCCGGTCGAGTGGGAGCATGAGTATATGAGGATCGTTTGCGATTGTTAAGGACCATGCAATTTGTCTGGCTAAGATCGATAAGTCACGAGCTTTGAAACTGCGAGGAGATTTTGGGACACGTGGTGTAAACACCGATGTCCCGGTCGACTAGAGAAGGTTGAACTTGATGATGAGTTAGGAGAGACGAATGTCGATCTTAGATACATAGTTTCTTGGGATTAGTTTGGGTATTACGGAGATTGAATGGCTGAAGTTGTCCGTTCGGGCGAGTTGTTGGATTCGCCCTCACGGGACATGGACTCCATGGTTGGGGCGGCCCTGGCTATAGAGAGAGAGATTGAGGATACTTGGAACACTCGGGATACGGGTGTTGGTAGTAAGAGGGAGGATCAGCTTACTTAATAATTTCAGTTGACTTTAAGTTAAATTATGTTGTAGTTGATATACTTATTACTTATTTTTATTTAAGTATTAAAGTCATTGTAAACTGTATCATTTTATCATGTGCTTTATACTTTCTAAAATCTACTAATATGTACCTTATGTTACTTCATTTATGAATTTAGAAATACTATTTTAATTTTACTTCGTACACATCTGCGGGAGGATAGTTATGGGAGTCAACTCGTTATTTTTATTTTACTTCGTACCTCTTGATGGATAGTTATGGAACTCTTGTTATTGACTTATGAATTCTAATTTAGAATCCTCTAATTTTATTTAAGCTTTACATATTTTAATTTATTTAAGTTTGAAGCCTTAATTTTATAAGACAAATTTGTAATTCAAATTAATGGATAGGAAATTTTTTGGATCATGACAATCCCGATATGTTAATCCCCAATTTAATAATAAAGAAAAACGAGATAATTATAAATGGAAATAAATTTGAAAAGAGTACTTTTAAGAAAGTAACTATGACATTATTGTCTTTAGGTATATGTGAGAATTAAATATGGACAAAGAAATAAAATCTATTATAATTGTTAGACTTGAAATCTACTTATTTATTTGTAAACATATCGTTAAATAAAAATAAATATCTGATATAATTTTAATGAATTGATATAGTTGATGTGCAAATAAATATGAACTTTTCATTTTTTAGAAATTAATTTATAAAATTTAAAAATAATTTACTCCCATGAATATTTATTAAATTACTAAATTAGGATTTGTTGTATTATAATATATTGGTTTAGGTTAGATTATAAGAATAGAGTTATTGTTAATTTCAATGTTTTAAAACTAAAAATTAAAATTTTAAGTTATCCTAAGAATATAAAAAATGGGATGGATTTGAGACCGGTTCTTCACACCCTTACCATGCACGATACATCCCATCAATAACTTCCTTCCCTTTCCTACGTATCTCTTCAAATTCTGATTGACCCATTACCCAGTGATGCTAGACCTCAGAATCTTACTGTGTATTTCTTTCTCACCATATCATCAAAACCCCGTCTTTATCCCATCACTTCACCTTTTAACAATTTTTTAGTGTCTGCTCTTTGTTTCCATTCGTCTGATCCTCACACTAATTGTAGGGTAGAGGCTTCCCTACGTGATTTGGGCCTGAGAGAATCTGTGATGGCTAGGGGTTTTTCGCGGTCTGACATTTTGGGATAAGGTCACGAGGCTTGTTAGGGAAGATTAATGCAGCAAATGAAGTATTTTTAGGTAGGAGCTGTGTAAAAGTTAGCATTAAGGAGAGCCTTTTTTAGAAAGAAGGGGGAGAGTGTTAACAGGGACTTGTGGGAGTTTAAAGAAAGGGGGCAGGTTGTGAGAGACAGAAAGAGAAGTGGAGTGGAATAGAGGAAAGCAAGGAGAAAGATTCAAGAGTACAGAAAATGAGGCTTTCATGTAAGGCTGTGATGGTTCCCGTTCATTTCAACTGTCATCACTTTTTTCTTCCTTTTATGCTGATTATTGGGTGTTGCTTGTTATTTGGTGTGAACAGCTAGAGCCATAAGATTATTTAGGCTGAATCACAGTTGTTGCATGCTTTCCATGTTTTAGTCTCTTTGTTTCCGTTTGGGAATAAATGATGTATAATTCACCTCTGATACTTAAGAAGCATGATTGATGGCTCTGAACTTGATTTTTTACAACCGTATGGAAATACCAGTTATGAGGTGCTTTAAATTTGTGAAATTCACTTTTTTTTTATAAAGGTGATCAGATGCTTACTGTGGGCACAGGAATACCTATTGATGCATTATTTGAAGTGTTACAATGGTTTTAGATGATAATTCTTGCCGCCTTGATATTGAGGAGCACTTACGTAGCATGCTGTAGGAAGCTATTAAGCTATCCAAAACCCCATGGAACAACCATTGGTAGTTGAAGATCTTCTGTGCATCGTCATGCCTCGCAGATGCTGAACCTAAATTCGTGTGATGTCTGTATGGGCATCATGGCCATCTTTAGTACGAGTGAATGAAAGCGCTCTCGAAGTCTTTGGCGGGAAGCATGTGCGTGGCCATCCCATTCCCATACTTGATGACATTGAAAAATTGATTTTTCTAATGCGGTACCACGAGAGATCCAAGCCGCACCCTTAGAGATTTCAGTGGTACATGTCACTCATTACTTTGTATATGTCTTTATGTATCTTGTTATTTATAGCTTCATTTATTTTACCTAGTTTCATTTCTTGTACCTTTATCTTATTATTTAGTAATGTTATATTGAATGTCCTTTATCTTATTATTTATACTTTTATTGAATATAGATTTAATTTTTCGAAGGAAGTTTTCAAGTTTGGGAGAACACTTTGATGATTATAGATCCATTAAAACCTTAAATTATAAATATAATGAAAAACGAAAGGGGAGTTTAAAATTTGAATCCATATTTTAAATTTTTAAGCGGGATGAAAAAAAAAAAATGGGAATTCGCTCACTTGAAATTGCATCTCATTGGAGCATTATTTTATTGAGGCCTAGTGAAACTAATAAGGCTTCCTTCTAAGATGTTATCATTGGTAGCAGTTATATATTAAAAAATCAGGCCCGTTAGAGTGTCTGCATGTCTCGTATAAATAACTGAGATAAATATGCATATAAATAATTGAAAATTTGATGACAATGTAATAATGGGAAAATGGAGCGAAACGATAGAGAAGAGTATTTATTCTTTACTTGATCTTTGGGTGATAATATAATGATTATCGACCAAGTAAAACATATGAAGATTGCAAGCAAAGAGCTTGAATTTTTTCAATTTTCATTTTCTTGTTACTAGAAAGTGAAGTGGTGTGTGATGATAGATGAGTCCCCCTATACCATCACGACATTTGCTTAACGGCATGGTCTTTGGAGAACTCAATGTCTTTGGAGTAGAGTTTTGTTGAGAATAGTTTAAATTATCTTTCATCATTCTCCCACGTCTTTAGAGCAAACCCGTGCATGGCCACATTTACGTGCCATACCAATGTATCGAGTCACGTAGACCATATAACCATCGCTAGTGCGCACATCACGCACGATCATAACATTGTTCACCCCGCCCGAAGGGTACTCCACCTTACAAAGAAAGCTTGTGACATTGTTCCCTTTGCTTGAAAGTACTCCACCTTACGAAAAGCTGCGACCTTAGGACCAGAATTGGTCACTCAATGCATTTTTAGGGTCTCGGGTTCGAAACATGGGAATTAGTCTACGAAGCAAGTTAGAATTTGGTGGGTAATTCAAGTCTTGATTTATATGATGAGCCATGGCACAGAAGGCCACGTACAGTTGGATGGACAAGGCCAAGAGATCACCATAACCACATGCAGTTGGGAAGTTGTTTCATATTTTTGGTGTCTCTTCTATACCCGATGTACATATGTGTGCCTCCTTTTTGTCAGTAACCTTTAGTTAGAGTTTTTGTTTGCCTATCAAAAGCGGCTCATATAAAGCTACACCAATGTCTGATAGACTTGAATGTTGATAAATCTAATCTCTGTGCCATGTTTTTCTATGAAAAATCATGCTATCATGAGATAGTGGATCTCCCTTGTCCCACACCTGATAATGTTAAACTTCTTGTTGAAATTGACAAGTTTATAGTGCATGAGCCTTGAAGAAAGCGAGTTTCACCCTCGGTGGCGACCATCACTCCGGAAACCAATCATAATTGAAAAGCATGGAAACCCTACTCGAAGGTGAATAACACTCCGGAAACAAATCATAATTGTAAAGCAAATAACACTCCGGAATCCGGAAACAAATCATAATTGTAAAGCAAATAACACTCCGGAAACAAATCATAATTGTAAAGCATGGAAACCCTACTGATTAGTGCGAAAAATGACCTGACCATAAATAAGTAAAATTTGGAAAATTTTAACAAAAATAACAGATGGTGGAATTTATAGAAATTATATTAACGTATGCCCGCCAAAATAAGCGAAAATCTATTAACATAGTTAATAGAATATAGGTTTATTGGGTATTATTATAATTAAATTATAACATCTGAAATTATAAACCTAATAGTTAATAGACTTTCGTTTATTTTATGCACATACGTTAATATAATTTCTATAACCCACCATCCGTTATTTTTGTTAAAATTTATCCAAATTTATTTATGGTTGTGTCATTTTTTGTAGTAATCAATTGGTCTTTATGAAGGCGGATGTCGGCATTTGGTTACTAAATTTGTAGGAGATTGCAAGCCGTGCTAAATTTGCAGCCGTCACGAAAAATTTGGAACACGAATCTGAAATTTTCATTTGCGTCATTTCGCTTTTGATCTGAAAATTTCGCACTGATGCGAAATTTCATCTTGGAGTCTGAGAATTTCGCCTTTAGTGCGAAATTACCGCATGTTGGAAATTAGCCTTGGTCGCGAGGAATTTATACCAGTCACGAAAATTCCCGAACTGTCTTAATTTGGCACCAGAATCCAATTTAGCGGAGTGTCTTGGATTACCGCTCTGATCTTTCGCCTCCCTCAAAAAATATTAGTTTTTTGCTTTTGTTTTCATTTGTCCACCTTTTGCCCTCAGTGTATATAAATCTTTTTGAGGGTATGTTGGTATTAACTTTGAGCTATATAAAGCTCATACTTGTGGGCGCTTTTGTTACTTGCAGACTTTATTTTCTTTGGAAAAGAAAGCGTAAGTTCTCCATTTCTCCGGCTTTTCTATTCAAGCATTCTTTTTAGTTCCCCTTTTATTTTAATTTATTTATTACTTTTAGTTGCTTTTCTATTCAAGCATTTTTTAGTTGCTTTCGTTACTTTTGAACTTTGGCTTTTCTTTGGAAAAGAAAATACTATAAGTTCTTCATTCTCCGACTTTTTCTATTCAACATTTTTTTAGTTTGCTTTTATTTTAATTTATTTTATTACTTTTAGTTGCTTTTCTATTCAAGCATTTTTAGTTGCTTTTGTTACTTTTTGAACTTTGGCTTTTTGTTTGGAAAAATAAAAAGCAACGTAAGTTCTCCATTCTCGACTTTATTCGACATTTTTTTAGTTGCTTTTATTTTAATTTATTTTATTACTTTTAGTTGCTTTTCTATTCAAGCATTTTTTTTTAGTTGCTTTTGTTACTTTTTGAACTTTGGCTTTCTTTGGAAAAAATAAAAAGCTTATAAGTTCTCCATTTCTCCGACTTTTCTATTGAAACATTTTTTTTTGTTGCTTTATTTTAATTTATTTTATTTTATTTTCTTGCTTTCTAACATCCATGAGGATGGTTGGCTAAAACCCCCCATCCTTCAAGCGGAGGGCTATGAAATTACGGTTCTCATATATTAGTATTTATTTCTGTATTTCTTATAATAGGTTTAAATCTTTTTTATGTAACTTGGTTAACCTTGTCAAGCTTTTATGCTTATTAGTTGTCTTTTATTAGTTAATATGTAGGGTAGATTTTTAGGAGATAGATTTTCTTGGTGTTTAAACATCCTTGATTTATGGTTGGGTAAATCCTTCATCCTTTGAGTGGAGTTTGCTGGTGATGGGTTTTGAAGCGAAATGATGGATTATCATATATTAGTATTTATGTCTGTATTTCTTATAATAGGTTTAAATATCTTTGATGTACCTTGGTTAACATGTACTTGGCAAGCTTTTATGCTTATTAGTTGTAATTGATTAGTTAATGTAGGATAGATTTTTAGGAGATACATTTTCATTTATTTAATTTTCTTGGTTTCTAAACATCCTTGAGTATGGTTGGCTAAATCCCCTCCATCTTTTAAGTGGAGGAGTAGAGAACTAGGGTTTGAGGAGTCAAATGACGGTTCTCTTATATTAGTATTCATTTTACGCCCATATCTTATAATAGGTTTAAATCTATTTGATGTACCTTTGTTAACTTTGTACTTATGACTTTTATGTATTAGTTGTCATTTATTAGTTAATGCTAGGGTATATTTTAGGGGATAGATTTTCATTTATTTTATTTTCTTGACTGTTGGCTAAATCCCCTCCATCCTTTAGAGGGAGGAATACAGGGTTTTGGTCGAATAGTATTTCTCATATATTAGTATTTATGTATTTCTTATAATATGTTTAAATACGTTTGATGTACATTGGTTAACATGCGTGGCAAGCTTTATGTATTAGTTGTCATTTATTAGTTAATGTAGGAGTAGATTTTAGGAGATAGATTTTCATTTATTTTATTTTCTTGGTTTCTAAACATCCTTGAGATGGTTAGTACTGCCCGCCATCCTTCAAGAGGAGAGCTGCGGGGCTAAGGGTTTTGAGATAAAATAGCGGTTCTCATATATTAGTATTTATGTCAGTATTTCTTATAATATATTTAAATCTCTTTGATTACTCTTCGTTAACCTATGTAGCAAAGCTTTTATGTAATGGATTGTCATTTATTAGTTAATGAGTAGATTTTTAGGAGATAGATTTTCAACGTCACGAACATTTATGTCAGTAAATCTTTTATATTTGAAAATTAGGGTTTGTTTTGATAGCAAAATGAAGAATGAATATAAATATAGGTCCACATCGGTGATGGAGGTCGCATTTACGTAACAAACTTGTACAGGAGAATCTCATCTTCTCCTATCAAGTATGGTATCAAGCACAAGGTGTGCCTTATCGGGGACCAAGTCCCTCTTATACGACTCAGGCTCCGCCTTTTTTAAAGGCGAGAGCTCGAGTCGAGATGGATTGGACTATTCATCATTCATCAAGCATACCCCGATAGTTCGATGGAGCATGCTTTCGACCCTAAATGATAATAGAGTGTTGAGTCGATGGGCGAAGAGTGAAAGCGTATCTTTGCGCGGCTTCACGGGGAGGAGATTTCCCTCCTTGGCCCTAGTCCATGTGAATCCAAAGGGCTGCCTGAGAGGGAGTGATAACTCCAATTTTTAGTTGAATTTTGTTTTATCAATATTTATTTAATTATTATTATTATTTTTTAGTTTTGTTTGTCACTTTCTTAACTTCCTTAATTTGGGCTTACTCTTCTTGGTAAATTTTCTAAATAACTCTTGCACATTCTTACAAGTTTTGGTATTTTGTTGTGCAGGTGTAGCAGTAATTGTCTACCCTCTCCATCTCCTCCCTTATCCAGCATGGTGGGCAGTGGAGATACAATTTCGAGCCTCGGGTGCCTTGGATTCCTCCACCCTGCCCTTTGGACATAGCTCTCCTCCTACTACAGCTAATGTAGGTATCCCATGCTCCCATTCCTCACGCTCTGGCTGCTCCTTACGGACAACACGGGTGGAGTCTTCTCTATAATCACAGCCATCGCGTCCATCGAGGGCCGGACATTGGGCCGGGTGAGTCCTACCTCAAGGTCACAGGAGCCCCATTCGCCACATGTCCAGGGGCCAGTTGATGACCTTCCCCCGCATCAGTCCCCTGCTTCTATCATTCGGCGCCCCCTCTTTCATTGCGGCCCCATTACAGGCAATTCAGATTGTAGTACTAAAGCAGTGCACTGCGAGACATATTATGATCTTCGACTTACTGCGAGATCCATTCGAGTTCCATGAGGATTGTGCGTGGTGCTCCTGGAGGCTTTTATGACTCATGACGGTTCTTCTACCCGGGTGGTCATTGAGTTCTACCGTACTATGACATCGGGAGAGTGCCTAATCCTCTTGTTATCCACTTCTCGGTGATGGCGCGAGGAACCTTTGGCTTTCTGAAATGTGCGGCCGCGTACATTTTCCTGGCGCTGACCAGCTCGGCTATTACAGGCTATGGCCGCCCCTTGCCTAGAGAGATGGTTGGCGTTATATCCGAGAGAGGCGTAAGCGTGAGAATTACGATTCTCTTAGGGCTGACTTCCTCCCAGGCATGCTCCTTATCGACCATGTCTTTGCGATCCAACATCTTTCCATCCGGCATATTGTGCGGCGAAGAGGTGCTATCACCCAGGCTTCTATCACGCATTTGCGGGGGTTATTGGTTCAACCTGTAGACTCCTCATGACATCCTTATCAGCTTTGAGAGATGAGTTCACCAAATCAACGACCCAGAGCTAAGGCCATACCCTCTTGATGCAGAACACTTTGCGAATATTAGAGCATTTGGGTTTTTCTGAGGGCCACGATTGGAGCGGCTGCAGAGTTTGAGGACATCATACCTTATGACGGTGGCCACGTGCGCCGTGCACCGGCATCTCACCTCCGAAAGGCGTAGGCGAGAACATGGCGGTTAACCATCGGCCGAGAAGATACGAGGAGCCTCGGATTGCATCATCAGCGGTTCCGATGTCCTTCTTTGAATCCCTGCACCTCCGGCTCCTACGGCCAGCGAGAGGGACTGTACATCGGTACCACCACTGAATGCATGGTTGCACCACCACCCTTGCGGCGCTATCTCCCGCTATCCACCCGAGATTTTCTCGCCATTATGGATGCAGTTCGCACCTTCTCAGCCACGTTAGCATCGTTTACGGTTGCGGAACGAAGCTTTAAGCGAGAGAGGATGGCGCGCCGCAAAGCCGCGCATCTGACTTTAGCGGAGAGAGGATGGCGCGCCGCAGAGGCCGTCGTCGCTGGCTCATGCCATCCTACGTGCGATTCTGCGTCACATAGGCTGCCTCTATTCCGCCATCAATACCTACCTTTTCGGCGTGACGGCGGTTACCTCCACCTCCCCTGCCGACACCTCGGCGGCCGGGTGAGGATAACCTCCATCGGTACTTTACAGCTGAGGAGGTATCATTCCTTTATAGCTTTCCAATCCGAACCTGCAATTATTGTGGACAATATGACTTTTATTGGGAGAGTTAGCGAAGAGTGACTTTTATACTTATGCTTTGTTACTATTTTGACGAAGCATATTTGTGTTATTCGGTGGCTTCTTGTTTGTCTTTGTTTGTGAAATTGGTAGTTGTTTTTCTCCTTGTGAAGCTATCATTTGGAGCCCATATTTTGGCTTTTGATTTTGTTTTCTCTCCACTTTGCCCATATAATGCCTTTTGAGGGTATGTTGGTATTTTACCTCATTTGGAGCATTATATAAGCTCGAGCCTTGTAAACAAAGGGACTTTTGAACTTTTGGATTTGGTGAAAAACAAAAACTAGCTGTAAGTTCTCCGGCTTTTCTTTTCTTGCATCTTTTTCTTTGCTTTTCATTTATTTTATTTTCTTGGTTTGGATGATTTTGGCTAAGCCCCTCCGTCGAGAGACTCTGAGCTAGGGTTTTGAAGTAAAATAACGGTTCTCATATATTTAATGTAAGTATTGATGGGTATTTATGTCTCTATTTCTTATGATAGGTTTAAATCTCTTTGATGTACCTTGGGTAACCTGTACTTGGCAAGCTTTTAGGGTTGTATGCTTATTGCTAGATCCAATGAGATTTATTAGTTATCATTTATTAGTTAATGTTAGTATATTTTTGGAGATAGATTTTCATTGGCGAGAACATTTATGTCTAATATTACTATATTTAAAGGAATATTATTGGGGTTCGAGTTTTGATAGCTAAATGAAGCTTTGGTTTTGAGAAATGACTATAGGTCATCCTCCACTAGCATAATGAAAAGGACTGAGAACCTCTCATTTGCCTTAGGACCCTCTCGACCACCAGTAGTGATGCTTGAAGTTCTTTTATATTTTTCTTCAATTTATTTCAGTTTCTACAGCCGACCTTGTTTTTACAAAACCCCCGAAATCGGAATTCATTTCACCATTTGGCCTTAGCGTAAATCATTTGTGCGAAAACGTCCCACTTTAAAGTTGACCTGCAAACGGTTATCTTTCTATTAGGTATGCTACGACGATGAAAGAAATTTAGGTTTTATAAATTTTGTTGATTTGAACAACCTATTGCGACACGAATCACCTACCATATCATCAAAATCTACGTCTTCATGAAGTGGGTCCTATTTTAGGATCAACAGCTTGCCCCATGACTAGAGTATCATCTTTTCGTACAGTTAGCTCACGAGCAACAAAATCTGGACTTATTATAAATCAGTAGGAAGAATGGTTCTCATGGCTTTCCTAGAATAACCACTATTTATAAGGGTCTGCCATCATTTGGGCTGAATGACAGTTTTTTTTTGTACAAGAATGGCTTTCCCTGGACAACCACTATTCATTATAAGGGCCTGAAAGCAAAGTTGTAGAATATGCTAATCATCTTAAAGGTCACGAGAACAAATACGATATATATATATAGATGTGAAGTTTTCATACTTTTGTAATTTTTTTTAGTTTTTTTAAAATTATCTTAGAAATTATTTAAATTCAATTTCATGTTAAAAATAGAGTGGCCCTTAGAAAGATATATATATATATATATATATATATATATATATATATATATATATATATATATATATATATATATATATATATAATATCATGTGAACGTGCATTTAACTATTTAATATTGAAACATATAAATTAGAAGTAAAAGGTGAAAAATGCTCTTTAAGTTATTTTAGTAATTTTTTAAATGACAATAGTTCTATTAATATTATTACATTAAAAATGATTTTTTCTAAAAAAATTATTAAATTTTAATAAAAAGCAAAATAAATAAGTTTTTTAAATAAGTTTTTAATGGTCTTTTTGAAGTTAATTAATTTCACTATAATTCCTTAGTAACATTTATCCCAAATATTAATCTTGTTTTATGCCTAATTGTGAAGCACTAAAATTATTTGTAATAAGTACAATTTTTTAAGAACTAAAGTTTTTTAAATATTATAAAGACATTTTTGGGAGTAATAAAATTGTACAAAGTAAATAGAACTCTTAAAAAGGTGAAACAATATATCCTTTTAATAAAACCTCAATTCATGTTGATATTATATTCTTTAATAAAACCTTAAGTGATGTTAACATTAATATAAATGATTAATATATAATCCAATAAGCTTTCATAAATAATTAATTAACCTCCTATTCACAAAATTTTCAAGGGGCGAGTGTTGAAAAAAATTAAAAGTAAAATTTTCAATATATATTAAACTCAATCTTTATAGACTTTAAAAATAATAGCTTGCTAAAATTCACATATGAACATATTAACTAGATATAGACGTGTACAAGTTTTTATAAATGTTGTATAATTTATAAATGCCCCAAATTTAGTAAATTCATGTGTTATTATTTTTTTTCCACGTGCCTTGACATATATAAATATTAACTAATGGTGACTTATAAATTTTTTGTCAAGGTTCCATCATCCCAAATCATGGAACAACACAACAAGTTGTATGTATGTCATTATTGCTTTGAAGTAAGTTGTATATGTCATAATTGCTAATTTAAATACACAATGTTGACATATATAGTCATAAGTCAAGATAATATATGTCAAGAATTGCATTTTTTCTTGTAGTGATTAGAGACGGAGTTGTCCGTCTCTAAATAGAGGTTTTTTTATAGTGTAAAAAGCGACATCTTTGAGTATTTTAATAAATCAACTTTTACAAATGAATAAAATGATGGATTTAAAAGCATCATCTTTGAACATTTTCTATAAAAAATAATATTTATATTTTCTTATCAAAAGAATGAATTTTCTATATAGAAAAATAAATACCAAAATTGAATCAAATTTTACTAATTAAAATGCCATAAAATGTTGATATGTAATAGCCAAATTTAAAATATTATACTATTAACCTGATTGCTTTGTATTGCACGAAGCAGGGGTCGTTTAATGACAAAATCAACATGAATATTCGTGGATGTCGGAGTAACAGGCCACCAGCTCATAAAAATCGAATGAGTCTCCTTTATACAGGGAGTTCTACCAAAAATACAACCTGTCTCAACAATCAACAATGACCACACAGGGTCCATATGCGAGTAAAATAATGGCCACTTAGGCTCCTGCATTAATACTCACAAAATAAATCAACTATATACAATAGTTCAAGAGTTAATAAATTACTCTTAATTCAACATATATTAAAATTTACAATTCTAATACATGTTTTACAAAATCGAATACCCAAAGCCACACCCGGCTTTCTTCTAAATGCAACCTCTAGTGAGCGCCGTCCTCGTGCACACTCCCTGTACCTGAAATGGTGATCCCTCGACAGGGTGAGCAAATCCCAGTAGTGATAATTTCCTACATAAGTTACTCCTCACCTAAGGGCACATGCATGACAAACAATCACATTCAAGCAATTTCATGAACCTACTCGAATATCTACATGCCCAAACCCATGTCTCGAGGTCCTCCGCAGGCTCCCCTCTCACATACAAGACAATATCTGGTAAAAAATATCCGATTTCACAACAAAGCTTTTGTTCTTTTGAAAACTTACTCACAAGTTCGGTAAAAATATTGGATTTGCCTAAAGGCGAATTCTTTGGATAACTCCGGCGATCCACGGTTCTCATCCAAAGTGATCTGTTGGACGTCCCTCCCAGGCAATTCTTCGAAAAATATTCCTTAGAAATTCCTTTCACAAATATTTTTATTTTTGTTTCATTTCATGTCATGCATTCACACCTAATGTTCTAGAGGCTGGCCACGATTACTATGAGATATGATGTCTCGATCCCAAAACATTTATGCTAATATATTTACATGCATATATAATGCCTGATTAATCGAACAAATCGTATTTATTAAATTGATATACTTGCTAAAATTAGATTTAAAATGTCTTCAGTGCTTATGGCAATTCATTTTAGATAAGCTCAACATTATAAAATTCACATAAAAATATTTACGTTACTATTCACACTACTAAAAATAGCCGGATTACAGGCCTAAAGGGTGGTCGGTAATTCTCGACAAATCACGACCATTTAGAGACCCGGGGTTTTGGTCAAAAAGAAAATTTCAGGCCAAAGGCAGAGCCATATTTACCGACCAAATAATTTTGGTCAGAAATTGGTCTGTAAATTAGGCGGGAATTAGCGCCAAAAAATTACCGACCAATTACCGACCAATTAACGACCTAAAATAAATTACCATGAAAAATGGTCGGTAAATAGGCGACCCAAAATTTTAACTGGTAGTGCAGGCCAAATTTTTGGTCGATAATTTCCATTTATATTTATATTACGAAAGTATATTCAAAAGCATCAGTAGATACTCAAGAACACCTTCTGAAATTCCTTAAGGCATCACATTTCTAATTCACTGATATTGCTTTTTTTGGAAGATTAAATCTTCATAAAAGGTAATTTGATTTTAATTCTTCTATCCATCTTTTTATTCTGACTTGATTTTTGTGCAAAAAAAAAGTTGGATATTTTGTAAGTTTCATGCTGATATGATATGGTGTCTGTTTGATTCTATTATTTAGTTTGTTCATGCCAGTTGATCGGTTTGGGATTTTTGGCCAATTTCTGTTTTTAGTCATCACCGTTGAATTAATTCTGCGGACCAGAAAAAAATAAAGAATAATCTTCCTTGTTTTGTGTTTTGGATTTCTGCGAAATCTTTTTTAAAGCCTAATTAGGTTCTGAATTAACGAAAAAGAAACGATTTTGTGTCTTTAGGATTTGAAGAAGTTTGTTTGATTTTGTGGTAAGGTTTCCATGAATTAAGCATGTTGATTCTAACTTCTGTATTTATTTCAAAGTTTTGAGAACGATTTTTGTTCTGATCTTCAGGTTTAAACCCAATTCTTAGCATTTTTTCTGCTTGCTCAGCAAGTGTTCGACAAAAGGTCTCAGTGGTTTTCCCTGCTGCTGCAATTACTGCAGTGTGCTGATTTTCTTCATGATTTGAAACATGCATAACTCCTTCATTAGAACTTGGATTTGGGTGTTCTTAGACTCTATGGAAAGCCCTTTGAGTCTAGAATCCACCCATATATAATGATAAAAGTGAGGTCATATCCTATCCGAAAATGAATCAGTGGCCCTGCTGCTGCATTTGCTACAGTGTACTTTATTTTCTTCATGATTTACTTGATCATAACTCCTTCATGGAACTTGGATTTAGGTGTTCTTAGACTCTATGGAAGCCCTTTGAGTCTAGAATCCACCCATATATAAGCTTGATAAAAATTGAGGTCATATCCTATCCGAAATGAAGAAAATCAGTGGCCTGCTAACAGATTACTGCAGTGTGCTGATTTTCTTCATGATTCTAACATGCATAACTCCTTATTAGAGACTTGGATTTGGGTGTTCTTAGACTCTATGGAAGCTCTTTGAGTCTAGAATCCACCCATATATAGCTTGATCAGAGTTGAACTCATATTAGATTCGAAAATGACGAAAAATAGTGGTTGCTGCTGCTGCTGCTGCTGCTACTGCTACAAGTTGCTCATTTTCTTCAGGGATTGCAACTTGCATAACTCCTTCGTTAGGACTGACTGTATAGGTGTTCTTGAGCTACCATGGAAGCCCATTGAGTTTAGAATCTGACCATATTCTATTTAATAGCATTGGGTACCCATATATTTCTAAAATTTAGATTAGAGTACCAAGTGTACTAATCACTTGATAAATTATAAGATATATGAGTTAGTCCCTATGATATAGTATGAATTTATGAATGATATAGATATAAGAACATGTGATAGGATTAAATTGGAAGAATCGTTTAACATATATAAACTAAAAATTTTTAATTATCTGACGAAATCGCTGCATTCTCTTAACAACATTTGAAAATGCATCATCGTAAGCGATTAAAGTTGTCGTTTGATTCATATAGTTAGCGAAGTAGAATACATCGATCCGATTAATATTACATGAAGTTTGAATACCTTTGGATTGTCTGATGGACGGTTCTGAAGGGCGTTAATTAAATGATCATGATTTAATTTAAAATTGCATATATTATGTGTCATTTTGTAGACTACTCTCGTTGTTCTCTGGGTGCATTAGGATATATAAATAGTAATGCAATTTTTCTAAATCAAGCTGATTATGCATTATTATTTATATATCTTGTTAGTGTGGAGAACCACGTGGGAGAATTTCTTAGGAAATGCATACATAATGAACATCTGTCGTGATCTTTTTAACGTAACTTTTGTAAATGGATTAGGACGAACATTGAAGAAAGAAGCATTGGACGAATTGGAAGTGGAGGTGGATGTGTAGTAGGTTGCATATCACACGCGTAAAAAATAACTGTCGGAACCACAATAAATGGTTAATGAACATAAAAATGAGTGAGGACAATCGCGTTTGCTTACTAAATTGATTTTTTGTGACTGTAGTTATGGAAGGCGATGTGAATGGATGTACGAGGTCGAATAGTGAATGGAATGTTCTCTAATGAATGGGATAAAGTTGATGAATTTACGCTGCGTTAAACACAGACATCGAGTGTGTGAATGGTAGTATCTATAAGGTGTCCTTGCACTTTAGTTAAATGTCGAATAAGAAGTTTTGAATGTTGAGGCTTTGTGAAGGTGCATTTGTATAGAAATGGTTTTGTCTTAGAATTACTACGTTTGGATATACCATGTTGAGAAGCAAGTCCACGGAGGTGTTCAGAGGTCGATAATTCTTCGATGGTGTGATCGGATGGTCTCGGATAATATGAATCACACTACATGCCATGAATGGTTTGCTTAATCTTTTGTGGAGTCCTGAATTCAACTCGGATGAGGAACCCAGTGCCGAGGCAAGGAATTTCTATGACATGATTCGAGCTGGAGACAAACCTGTATATGAGGGAAATTCTAAGCATACTTTCATTATCTGCTGGCCGTGAGGATGTTAGAAATAAAAGTGTGAACCGCAGTGTTAGCAGGCATAGTTTGATGATATGTCTAATTTCATTCAAGAAGCTGTTGCCACAAGATAATCGATGCCATTGGATTTCTGACATGAAGAAGTTAGTTAGAGGTTGGGATTTACCGTCACGGAGTCATTCATTCTTTGTGTGAACAACTGTATGATATACTGGGGTGATGACAGTGACCTTAACAGTTGTAAAAAATGTGGGCATGCTCGGTATAAACAAAAAGGTTAGGGGTTGGAAATAGGTGTATATACGGAAGTTGAAGGTCTTAGTATAAGAAGATGCCTTCATTTTCCCGATAACACTGGGTTGCGAGGGTGTATGCATCGGCCATGGCAGTATGGAAATGAATTGGCATTCGAGCTCATATGGAGGACAGTAAGATATGTCACCTTTTGATGCCCTTGCTTGGAAACATTTTGATGGGTATTTCCTGATTTTCATCTGAAGTTCGAAATGTTAAGTTTGGGTTTATTTGCTCATGGTTTTCGTGTTTGGTGATCTGGGCCAATGATATTCTTTGTGGCTGTGGTGGTAGCCGTATAACTTGCCTCCAGGACTTATGTATGAAGGAGGAATTTATGTTTTTAGTGTGTTAGTGGGGCCCTCTGAATCAAGGGGAAGATAGATGTTTTCTTGTAGCCATTGATAAGCGGAGTTGAAAAGTCGAGTGGGGTGTGGGGTTGAACATGATATTTCAAGGAAGAGATTTTGATTTTGGCGCCTCGTGTGGACCATAAATGACTTTCGGCTTATTCTATGATGTATGCAGATTTAGATCTTTGCTGGTATCTTGGCATGTCCGCATTGTATGGAAGACTCGATGCTTTTAGATTAATTAGAGCGGGAAGCGGTCGTGGTTAGACAACCATCGGAAGTTTTGCCCATGAATCATCCGTGTCGGCGTAACGCAAAGACCGTTAAGAATAGAAAGGTTACTAAACAATTCCGGGGTTAGATGCGGGGATGAAATTCTCACGAGATTTGAATAACGGAGAGGTTGGGGAAGGTGATAGATGTTAGTCTTTGAGGTTGTGAATGCGGCTATATCCTAAGACTTGTGGGTGGAATAAGAAGTGTTTTTACGGGATTTGCCACATTAGGCGTGAACACTTGCTCAGGCACAATCTTGATGTTATGCGTATCGAGAAGAATGTGTTTGACAATATTTTCAATACGGTGTTTAACATTCCGGGGAAAACTAAGGACACGTACAAGTCGAGATGAGTTGAATAAATGTTATCGTCGTCCTCGGTTACCTGAAAATCTTGTCGCGATAAATGCGATGTGCCATTTGTTGGATAAATCACGGAAGAAGGATGTGTTAAGTGGGTAAAAAAGTAAAATTTCGGATGGTTATGCTTCTAATCTGGGGAGATGTGTGGATGCGACAAACAGATGTTTGGCATGAGTCATGATTGTCATGTATTCATCACGAGGTTATTTTAATTGCTCTTCGAGAATTCTGCCCGAATAGAATGGGAGTAGATGGCGAGATTTCTTTGTTCTTGAGCAAGCGGCTTAACTATTCTTTGGTGATGAGGTTGAGAATGCGGATGAACAAATTCACGGTATCTTATGCGATCTTGAGAAGATCTTCCCTCCAAGTTTTTTGACTCAATGGAACATCTTCCGGTGCACTTGACTTCTGAAGCTAGGATTCTTGGTCCGATCCATTATCAATTTGGATATCCTCACGAGAAAGGCAATATTAATTCACTCATTGATTCTTTTCCTGTATATATATATATATATATATATATATATATACACATACATGACTTGTAATATTCAATAATCTTCTTGTAGAGTACTTGAGAAAATAAAGCATAAAATCATGAATAAGGCTCGGAGTAGGGTTACATATCAATTGTGTATATTGGATGAGGTGCCAAATTCATCATTATTTCAAGAAGGAGATCCGACTCTTCCCATAAGGAAAAGCGGAATGAGGTTTATCTTGATGACATTGTGGATGATGATATGTTTGAAATTTTGAAGCCTCACGGGTAAAGCAATCGGTCTTAGAAGAAGCGGTATCTAGCGGACAATGAATATACTATGACTCATCTATATATCTATGGTATCCGGAGTTCCAACCATTTATAGAGTGAAGTAGTTTACTAAAGTCCAAATGAGATCTATTTAGCATGTTAATTTACTATTTCTCTCAATGTATCCATTTTCTCCTAATTTCATTTCTGTTTTTAGTGTCTTGATTCTGAGAAAAAGCGTAAGGTTCCAAACTTGAATAATGACTGTCAATGCGTGGCCAGACAAGAATTTCCATCATGGTTTCAAAAATACATTATGCACTAAACATGAAATCACGAAACAATTGTAATGTTACGATACAAATTTATAATTGTAATCTCAACAATACATTAATTTAGATTACGGAGTTCATAATCGTACAAAATAAAATTTTCCAATCATTATCTTGGTATAGCCTGAGGTCACTAGAGGTTAGAACTTCTGACGATTCTTTGTGTTAATGGTTTAAATTTCTGGCAGATAAACTATAAAGATTCTTGGGCAATAGACAATCTGAAATTATGCATTAAAGGATCCATTATACAATGAAACCGAATCGACTATTCTGGGACTACGGTCAAAGTGATCGAGTTGTAATTTGAAGCCCTCCCAGTTAAAAGAGCATGTTCAAATGTGAATGGTTCGACCCGACACCACATGTCGGTATAGTTGTTCATCCTCGATATAAACTTGTCGTGTGCCGCGATAAAAGCGATTCAACAAGTATGAACCTTTTGTCTTAGCAGTACAAGCATCACAGGTTTATTATTGTGAATATCGAGATCGGACCGGTCTGAGAGGATTAGGCGTAATGCGAATCAAAGCTAAGGCTGATTGACATCCGTGAAGGATCGGCCGGATTAACCTCCTTGAACGGGACACTCCAGAAGCACTCAATGGATATAGAAACTTTTCCTTAAAACAGTCAAATAAAATCCATGGAGCGAACCCCTTTACAATCCTTAACATATCTTTAGAAAATAATGCGGAAGCGAAGTGGTAAATTTTTTTTTTTTTTTTCTTTTCTTTTTCAAACACTTGGATTTTTCAGAAAAATTGGCTAGAGTTTCCTCTGTTTTTCGGACTTTCCCAAATTTACAAAACCTGCGAAAACATTTAAAAACACTTCTAATCTTCCAATTTTCAACTTCCTTGTTTGGACTCCTCGTCCACAACTCAATCAACACAATATATACATATATACATTTATTCATTTCAATCATCGAAACATTCGAGCTTCTTGATTCCATGCATTTTTTTATCAGCCAGTTAGGCTTGAGCGGACCGTGCATTTGCTGCGTGCTCGTCCAACGGTCAAGCCCACGTAGTTCCTTTCAACTTTATACATATACATATATTCATAACAAAATATTCTGAACATATACGATATGCGAAATTATATCTGATGAAATCACGGAGTCGTGCGTCTCCTCGTGGCTCGACTCCTTGCAGGAGGATAATCACGCCGGCGCAGGCGTCTCGAGGTCGAAAATGTTTTGAAACATGTCTGAGAAAAGAATGAGTAAAGGAGCCCGGTGAGTGTACATTTCATTAAGATACCATTTTCGGTATATGCAATGTACGTGCCTCTGATTAAAATCCATTTATGCCTTAAACTTTCTTTTATACAATTAAAAATCCATTTATGCCTCAAACTTTCTTTTATATAATTAAAAATCCATTTATGCCTTAAACTTTCTTTCTTTCTTTCTTTCTTTCTTTCTGATGGAACCTAGGGGAATAAACATACCCGAGCAGTTTAGAATGCTTGACGGTGAGAACGATCACATTTCAGTCATATGCTTCTGACTGCTTAGGAGAAACTCACGCTTTGCATAGGGTTCAGTCATAGCACCTTATCATGTGTAAGGATATTACTCTGAACACTAATTCCCTCCCCTCAGGTTAGTAACTTTCTTTACCCTCTAAATCCTTGCGCTTAAGAGTACCTCGGTCGATATCGGTACATACTTGATCATATAGGGTTGGGTAACCATCGGTAAAACATTTATCAAAATACATTTATAATTCCATTTAAATCCTTTACTTTATCATGAAAACTCATATATATATGCAAAATATCATATGCATTCTTTACACATTTTTAAACTTTCATAATGCCTTAACATATGCATCGTATATAATTTAATATAAATATATATTGATCTGAAGATAAACATGTACATTAAAGAATTTTCATTTTACATCAAAACTTTTCATTTAGGCAATATAAACATTTACATTAAACTTTTCATTTTAACATCAAAATCATTCACTTTTAAAACTCAATTTGCAAAACATCATTTTACACTCCACAGTTCAAGCTCGATCTTGCTTGCTTCTCGTCGAGTTCAGTTTCTCGTCCAGATAGTCCTTTTCACATTTTTCGAAAAACCACAACTAACCATTAACATAACTTCCATTTAATCCACCATACACATTCATTTCACCCAACCACACATCACATTCCTTAAATCTCATTTAACCACACTTAAAATACGCAAACCAAGGAAATGACCAAATTACCCTTTTCTTTACAAAATGACAACAATACCCTCAATTCAAATCCCTTTTTTCTCTGAATATACTTTACTTAGAAATTGGAATCATTCAATTAGCTCATCAAATTCAAATTATGGCATTTTCATGCCAAAGTAGTCATTCTGGAATTTTACACTGGAGGCTGTTTGAAATACCAATTTACAATGTCATGACTCCATGTTTGACACTGGTTCTTTGTCTCTTTTGAAGCTAAAGTGCTAAGGGTTCTTCTCCAATTGGAATCACCCAAATCGGAGCACCGAAACTAACGTTACGTCCAAAACAACCAGGCTAGTCTATATTCAAAAACTGAACCAGAAAGTGGCTTACACATGGCCCTACTTTGAGTGAATGTTTGGGCCACATAGAATCAGAATTCGACAATTCCTATTTCTGAATGTTTGGTTCTCCTTGAAGTCTAACAATCGGCAACTTTAATCCTCAAATCGGATCGAGAAATGAGCAAGTTATGGTCAAAATAAAAGCGGAGTGAAATAGGAAAACATAGCATTTCTGTTAAAGAGCCAGTCCCTTGAATTTTTCCAAAATTTATGTTTACTTCCATTTTCATATTTTTCCATCCAATTCAACTCTATAGTCCATATACACTTTAGAAACCATTTCATTTCATCTTGACATCTCTTTTCTATTCAAATCCTCTTCCCTTTACTTATCTTCTTTCAAAACCTTTTCATGAATGCCTCCGTACCATTCTAATATGAGTTATAACCCATATACAAACCAAAACACCAAGATTTGTTAAGGTTTGTTCTAAACCTAACTCGATTTCCTTCCATTTAACCATGAATCCAACAACGAAGGATTCCATACTTATCTTGTTCCTTGTGGGTTTAACTTGACCTTAATTTGAGAAATCTAAATTTAGGATACAATTCTATAAAAACCACCAGATTTAGAGATAAGATAATCATCATACAAACCCAAAATCCATGCCAAATCTCATAGAATCCATAATCAAGGTTATTTTCCATACAAAAATCAAAGTTCCATACCTTGGCTTGATCTCCCTCATCTCTTCTTCTCTTCTTCTTCTTATATACCTCTTCTCTTCTTTTCCCCCTTCACGTTTTGTTCTCCTCTCCAAAATGAGACCAATTTTGGTCTTTAAATCCCATGTTTTTGCTAAGGCCTTGTTGCAGCCTTCAAAAACCATTTTTGCTTTTAACTTTTCATTTTGCATTTTGGCTATTCTCTTTTATTTATATTCCATCTTTTCTCACATTGCCTTTAATCCCATAAATCCTTCTATTTACATTTCATTTTCAAGCATTTTAGATAATAACCCTAGTCTTTCTCATTTATGACCACTAGGTCCTCAAGTGGTAAATAACCTAGTTACCCTTGGTTTATTATAATTTGGTCTCGTTTTAGCTCCTGAAAATTCCTATATTAGCTTTAATATGCCCCACACAAGTCCGAAACTCGTTAGGGTATCTTTCGGTGTTACACCCCGCATCACCAAGTACTGATGTCATAGAACCAACATTTCAAAATGATGAGAACGGATAAGAGTAATCAAAGCTGTAGTGTGATAAAGACTCTTTAGTCGATCTTCTAGATAATATAGATGTGGGATGTTATGAACATTGAATTGATCAAAGGAGGGGAAGAAACGGAGCGATGAAGCAGGGAGTTTGAAAAATGATGTTACTACATCCTCGAAGAAGAAGACTAAACTGCATTTAGATGATTCCCAATGAGAATGAGTAGCAAAGCAGTTTTAGCTTATTTCAATCGTTAATTATGTTTGTTTATTTCATCATTTTATGTATTTTACTTGATGTTTACTAATCAATAATGTGCATTTATTATTTTTAAATAGATATGGCACGTGGACGAGGTGTAGGCAAAGATACATGCCAGTCGTACTCAGCTTCCGTGAGGCAAGAAGGCCTGTGTATGCCCGATCCCGGTAGAGGGTCAGGCGACGAGACCCACAGCAAGGAGGAGGTCGTGGAATGGTTCACAAAGAAGAAAGATCACGACCGATCCACATCATGGTCCCGAGATTGTGATGAATGACTAAGAGATCGTATGGCGATGAGGGAGAGGATGGAGATGCCGGAGAGTCTTCCCGCAGCACCCCATCACGACTCTCCTTTGTCGCTTCGCTGATCCTTCTGACAATTGATAATCCGTAAGATAATAAAACTTAACTAATGATTTATCCATTTCTTAATTTATTTCTTACTGCGTGAAATTTCAGTTATAGGATCTAAGGAATGTCTGGTTCAATTTCTAGGGTTCTGAGGACAATTTTCGTGGAAGTCCTTAAATCATGGACATAATTAAAGTCACCGATGATAGAGACTAGTTGATGATTGGAGAGAACAAGGTATATATTACTACTTAACATTTTAAGATCTTTATTTATTCTTTGTTCACTCATGAAATATGTTTCTTAAATTATAATCATAGTAAGTTTATAGGTGGACACAAATTGCTGAGGCTACTAAAGTGGGTGTTCTACAAACATGTCACAATGCAGATAAAGACACCGTGTACGAGGTCAAAGATAAATGGTTGAAAGAAGAAAGAGTAAGATTTGAGTGTCCCTGATCATGTTTCCAGAGTGGCGAAGAAGATGGGAAGATCCCTGACATAGAAGAGGTGTGAGAAACAGAGCTAAGAATCGCCGCCGAGCGGCCGGGAGAGGGTAAAGGGCACAAGTCTACACACCAGGATCTCGCTCTATGCGTGAGCACGAACGAGCATTATATTATTTCTAATCTTATAATTTCTTATGTTTATTACTTTGTGAATTGTGTTCACTATGCCTATTTTTCATTTCTCAAAAGCGATTTTTTTCTTTCAATTGAATTAACGTATGTACGTTTTGTAATTAAAGACAAGCAAGGAGGGTAGTCAAGGTTCTCGCTATTCGGGATACACGCACATGAAGGGTCATGATGATCAGACTTTTGTTGATCAAAGATCTCGTGCAGCAAATGTAAGTTTCATTAAAATAAAATTAGTTCTTTTTTTTTTTTTTGAAGATAAATTAAAATACTTATTTTTACTCATTTTTATCCTATGTGGACCCTGTGTGGCTCTGTGAAATGTCAGATAGGTCGCCATGTGTTATCAGGGACATGTTGTATTTTGGCAGAGTCCCGTACAAAGGAGACCGCCCGATTTTCGCAAATCCCTAGTCTCGAGAAAGGGAATCAATGAAGTGGTGCTCTAAGCTACCCGACATCCACTTAATATTCTGAAATAGACGGGGTTTGTCAACGGACCCCCTCGAAAACATGGTGTCACAAAGAACCTCTCCTACACCATTTGCCAGAAGCCAACCCATGGGAAGTAAGAGACACAATAGAGGAGTGAAAATTACCTAGACCACAAGCACATTATGAAAATAGACCCAGGTCAAACCAATCATGATCGAATCTAGATTACAAACCTAAAGGAAGACCCCACCCAATAGAAAACCCTATAAGTTCCAAGGTCAGCCTTAGGCCAAATACTAAATATAACATCTCACGATCCACAATTATGGAATAGTGTAATAGATGTAGCGGAAATATCCAATAGTAGTATACGTCTCGAAAAATAACTCCCACTAAATGTACCCTAAAACTATGTACAAATATTTAAAACCTTTTTAGAGAAAGTACAAGGGCATTATGGGAATCAGTATAAGACAAACCCATTAAGAAGAGTCAATACAGATTTTGTAAAATATATTTACACCACAAACATATGGAATTGAAGAAAAAAAAATATAAACCATATGGTAGCCATAATAATAAAGATACTTAAAAAGATCTACTAGAAGAAAACCTTATTTAGATCCCAACAGACATGTAAAAAATATAATCCAAAGATTTGGTTATACTTCTTTATTTTTTTGGAAGATCAATTACAAAAATACTTATTTTACATGTTTATTAGACAAGATGAGGAAATGTTAGCCAGCCGCTGACCTGCCGCATTCCGAGTTTGTTGCATCACAAGGTTTAATATATGTTTGAATCTATTACCAGATTTATTAACACTTCAACCATGTAATATATATAATTGATTATTATATTTTTGTGAGTAGTGATGTATGGCCCAAGTGGCCATTTTTACTATTTTTATCCGTATGTGGACCCTGGTTGGTGTGAAATGCTCGGACAGCCGCCATGTTATCGGGACATGTCAGATTGGGTAGAGCCCCGCACAGCTGAGACTCGCTCGATTTTCGTTAAATCCCGAGTCTCGAGAAAGGAATCCACTGAAGTGGTGTCAAGCTACCCGACATCCATGAATATTTCATGAGTTGATCTTGTTGTCAATTCGACCCCTGAACATGTGTGTAAAAATATAATCCAAAGATTCGTTTATACTTCTCTCTTTATTTTTGAAGATAAATTAAAATACTATTTACATGTTATTGAAGTAGATATGAGGAAATGTTATTGCCGCGACTGCGCATTCCCGCCTACTTCAGTTCATGTGATGGTGCAAATGTAGCTCCTCATTCATCACCTCCACCGCTGATACCGAACTTCCGATTCGGGCATGAGGTCACATGGCAAGGGAGAAGATGCCCGCTTATGGCGCTCTGCTCGTCGACATCATTCTACCGCATAGACGATCAGATTAGCGAAGCTCCATCTTCTCGTGGACCATTTTCTCGAATTTGTTCTCGACGATGAGACTCAGACGCTGACGCGAAATGCATATAAAGATCGCCGGGTCGATACCGAGCGATTTACGATCGACTATGAGGATGATAGGGACGTAGTCAAGGCTACAAGCCAATCGGCTTTACAAAGAAGTGTCAGAAGGCGGATCAGCTTCAACTCCGATGATTCACTCCTGATTGTTCCTAGCTGTAATGCCCAAATTTACAACATCTACTCCAAAGACTCCATGTTAAAGACTCCTGAAGAATCGCATCAGATTAGTAGCAAAGAGACAGTTCTACCCTGAAGATCCGACATCTCACCATACGACTCCTCGTATATCCTAAAGATCGCCATGATGACACTAGTCGGGATGTGACTGCTTTTATTATACACTTTTTTTTTTAATGTCTTATACTGTCTGGAATTCATGCTTTATTTTCTCACTTATTTGATTATATATATATGTGCATTAGTTTGTTTGTTTTAAAATAATTTTTACTCTCTTTATATAATATGACAGCATCTATCAGACTTTTCTTTTGTTTCGTAATCTTAATATATATATATATATATATATATTTAAAAGCAAGATATCAAACTCAAAATGAGAAAAAAAATATTTAAAAATTAATTTACCGACCATTTAAGAGGCCATTTACCGACCAAATTCTTTGCCTGTAAATGGCCTGAATAGTCTGAAATTAGTCTGTCGCTAAATGGTTCCAGAATGGCTCTGTGAATTTTACCGACCACTGATTTTTTTGCCTGCGGAAATAATTACCGACCGAAATCATGACTCAACACCTATTCCAGAATATCGATAATGGGCTTTACCGACCAAAAATATCGTTTACCGACCAAAAATGGCCCAGACCTGTTAGATTTTAGTAGTCATGTGAACAAGGAAACCCCTCGTGGCACCGTTCACTACCACACAAATGCGAATTTTCTCCATTCTACTCAAAGCTTTTGAGATTGAATTTACTACAAAATGTGCCCTCGAACATTCATAACCATTTACATGGCTCTTAGCCAAATAATAACACAAGTAGGAAAAGATTCCTACCTCTTGGAGTTGTCGGAACTTCACAAAATCGGTGCCCACGCGTAGCCCTCGCTGCGTAGAGCAACTTTGTTTCTTTCTCCGTCGAGAACCGACGGTTCGATTGACTGGAAATCTAGAGAGAAGGAGCTCATTCTCTCTCTAAAAACTCCAAAATCTCAACCACTGCCTCTCCTCCAACCTTCTACCCATTTCAGGTTCCAATCGATAAGATGACACTATTTCTAAGCTTTGTCTTATTATCATTAGAACCATTTAATTCCCATCACATTCCTTCTTCTAGATTTTTAACACTCTAAGACTATTTGCATCATCCATTTCCATCATCTCACTCACGCCAACATGTGTCACACAAAGACACGTAATGCGACTCACACACTCACGCCTCTCAAACCCGCTTTCTTTATGGCACCCTACTCTGCCTCGAAAACGTGAAATTTCGATTATATCAAAATTCAATGAAATTCGACGTAGCCTAGGATTTCATGAGACGATTCCAACTGAAGTCCTGCTTTCGCCATCCGAGATCTAGAAAAATTTCGGATTTTGACCGAAATTACCGTTTTACCCCTTTTCAAAAAATTGGAATTTTCTCAGGTCTTACATTCTCCCCTCCTTAAAAGGAATTTCCATCCCAAATTCGACAATCATAACAACCTGGCATGCATATGCAACGTGCATTGCATCACGCACAAACTGGGCTTCATTTAAATATTAAACGACTAAACCATCACCTCTTCATCCCTAAACAAGCATGATAGTGGCCCGCATTGTGTCCTCGCGCCCCACGCTGACTCCCTCCACTCCATAGTGTTGCCATAGTACCCTACCAGCCTCTCACGATCTCACAAGAAACCCGATCCCTCGCTATCCATAATGCACACCTGGCCCCTCTCAGCCCCATCGTTTCACTCCCAATCTCCCTAATCTACTACACGCTACTGATCCGAGAGCACCGAGCATGGAGACTTGAAATACCTCGTGGACACCCGACATGCTAGCAGAAGCCACCTAAGATGTTATAAAGGCTCACCCCTCTCGAGTATCTCGGCGGCCCAATAAACCTCGGCGACAAATTTTCCGTCAATAACCTCGACCACTCATCTCTTAGCATCACTCAAGAAGACGTGATCTCCAACCTCGAATCCCTAAGGGTCAACGTCGTACATCAAGATAGTTTCGCTTCACTCGAGCCGTGAGAAGACGCTGTCGTATCAAGCTCACCTTTTCAAAGGTGTCTCTAATCAGATCAGGACTAGTAATGGAGCTCTCTCCCACCTCGGTCCAACATATCGATGATCTACATGGCCTCCCATACAATGCCTCATATGGCGCCATCTGTATGCTCGCTTGATAACTGTTGTTGTAGGCGAATTCCACTAAGGGAAATTTCTCTTCCCAACTACCCTTATGATCCAGACGTTATGCTCGCAGCGATGTCCCTCTAACACCTGATAGTCCTCTCTGATCACCATCCGTTTGTGGGTGGAAAGTTGTACCATGGTCACCGTAGCTCCATAGCCTTTGGAAACTCTTCCAAAAGTGCTGTCAGAACCTCGAGTCTCTATCCCACACTATGGGATACTGGGCATCTGCTTAGTCTTACTGCTATCTCTCAAATGTACAACTGGCAGAATCTCTCCAATGTGAAGGTCATCCGCATGGCTAGAAAATGTGCCGACTTCGTGAGCCGGTCCCCTATTACCCATACCTTATCATGTCCTTGCGATGTTCGTGGCAAGTGGGTCACAAAATCCATCATGACGTGCTCCCACTTCCACTCAGCCACCTCCAATGGCTGAAGTAGCTCACTGCTTTCGTGCTCACTCTTAACTCGCTGACATGCGGCATCGTCGAACAAAGCCCCTACTTGTCTTTTCATTCCTCTGCACGATGACGGCGATCCCGGTACATCTTCTCGTGCCACCCGGATGCATGGTAAATCGAGCGCTGAAAACCCCCCCGAGAATCTTCTCTCAAATCTACAACCCAGGAACTAATTACCCGTCCCTCTATAAATCGGCGACTACCACTGCGGTGGACGGTCCAACCCTCGTCACTCCGCTCGACCGCACCGGGTCCCTTGATGGACACTATCTCCCGCGTCCCGCTCGACTCCGACCACTCTACACTCACTGCAGACGACGTGGGCGCCACTAAACTCCCCAACGCACCTCGTGCTTCGCCGCGATATCAGAGCCCAACCGTCCCACGCCTCGAAAGCATCCGGTGACTCCTGAGCTATACTAGCCACACTCCTGACTTCCGACTAAGCGCATCAACCACCACATTTTCCTTTCTAGGGTGGTAATGCAAAGTGAAGTCATAATCCTTTAGGAACTCTATCCATCTGCGTTGCCTCATGTTGAGGTCCCGCCGCGTGAAAATATACTTTAGACTTTATGGTCCGGAAGACACTTTGAACCGGCCTTCACCATATAAATAGTGGCGACAAATCTTCGCATGGCCGCATCGCTAACTCCAGCCGTGTGTGGGGGTAATTCCGCCTCATGATTCTTCAACCGACTGGAACCATAAGCTACCAACTCCCTGACCGCATCAAAACACATCCCAAATCCTGGGCCCCCTCGAGGTATCACAATACACTATGTACCCCTGTCCCCTGTCCGAGACTATCAAGATAGGAGCCGCAGTGCTCTCCCTTCAACTCCCTGAATCCTCGTGACGGCTATCCCAATCAAACTTGACCTCCTTCCGGTCAATCTCACATAGCCGCTTAACTGAGAAATTCAATGAATCTCCTGTAGTACCCATCCAATCCCAAGAAACTGCGTATCTCGAAGACTAACTTCCGCCTCTCCCAACTCATCATGGCCTCGACCTTCTCTAGGTCCACTGACACACCTGAAGCTGACACCATGTGTCCCAAAAATCTCACCTCAGTAAGCCAAAACTCGCACTTACTGAACTTAACGTACAGCTGATGGTCTCTCAGCAACTGTAAAACAATCCTCAAGTGATCCTCATGCTCCCACTCTGACTGGGAGTAGATCAAAATGTCATCCACAAAGACTACGATAAATTGATCTAGATAGGGTCGGAATTCCCTATGCATGAGGTCCATGAATGCCACTGGCGCATTCGTCAATCCAAAAGGCATCACTGTAAACTCAAAGTGTTCGTAACGCCGCTTTAAACGCCGGCCTTGTGTGGATATCTCGTTTCCTAACCACCGATGGTAACTAGTGCTGGTTAGTCTGGTCTTAGCAGACTCGCGCCTCTCAACCTGGAGCCAAATAAGTCATCAATCCTCTGCAATGGGTACCGATTCTCGACCGTAACCCCGCTCAACCGCTTGTAATCAATGCACGGCTGGTCTTGTCCTTCTTCTTTGCAACAATCGAGACGCCCATGGTGAAGTGCTCTGGCCTAATGGTGAACCCCTTGTCTAAAGAGGGGGGTTCTCGTGAAGCCGGACTCGAAGTTCTGTAACCCAACTGCTATCCCCATGCGCAGTCATAGAGACACAAGTATCGTGGTGTAACCGATACCAGTCTACAACCCTCACGGAGGTAACCCGGTAGCTCATCCCGAAAAACATCCTAGTACTCCGCATCACTCGAGGTAGATCTTAAGTCGGTTTCACCTCGTCCTCAGGGTAAGGCTCGCTAGCCAATCCTGCCAACCCGTCCCCGACACTTAGACTCGCACACCATCCGAGGCAAAATATCATGCCTGGGTCTCCGAAATACAAATTACCAGCATCGCCCCAGATAGGCGACACCTCCTACGCTCATAATCGATGATGACCTTGTAAGCTATCAGCCAATCCAGCCCTAGGATGACATCGAACTCTGACATGTCCATGATCCTTATAATTCGACCACGCAGTGTAATCCTGCATCTCTAACTCGCAACCACGACATATCATCCCTATCCTCGCCCTAATCCCTATGGGAGAACTCACATACAAGGGCTCCTCTAAGGCCTCAACCTCTAAGCCCAACTCTATACTAGAAGAAGACTGGCTTTCCTTCCTCTTGCATTTAACACCCGCATCACGAGTGCTCCGAGCATCCTTGATTTCTCTCTCTATGGTCAGGGTTGTCTCAACCATGGAGTCCATGTCTTGTAGGCGAAGTCCTATAATCCTACCCCGAATGGACAACTTCAGCCCATTCTCGAATCTCCCCGACTTCGGGGCTGTCCGTGGCCACGTAGTCATCGCAAACCCGGCCAGTCTGCGAATCTAGCCACATAATCCATCACAATCATTGTCCCCTGCTTCAGCTCTAGGAACTCTTGAGCCTTCGCATGCCTCGCAGTATCCTAAAAATACTTGCCCATGAAAAGATCATGGAACTCCTCGCCAAGTCATCGCTTCTGTGACTTCTAGAGGTTCGGGCTCAATTCCACCATACTCGGGCCTCACCCCAAATTCGAAACGCAGCCTAGTTCCATCCTCGGTCGTGGTCGAGGTAATCTCCATAGCCTCTAACACCTTCTCAACCTGCATGAACCAATGGTCCGTCGACTACCCAGATCTCCTCCCCGCGGAATGCTCTGGAGCACGACGCGCTTAAACCTCTGTGAGGTTACTGACCTCCCGATCGTCGTTACACTAAACAGGCAATAGCAAAGAGCGCAACCTCTACACCAACAAAGGCCTACTGGCCAACACTGTATGCCCGACCAGCACTGCACGCCCTACGCCCGCCTCGACTCAAATGCATCTACACATGTCAAATGGCAAGCATTCAATGCAGATTCTAGCGAATAAACCCAAATTCTCGGCACACTATTCATATACGTAAAAATATTTTATGCACAATGTCCATGCATTCATAGGTAATGCAAGACAATTATTCAATATATTAATTCATATTTAACAAAAAAAAAATATATTTTATTTTGTCTCATTTTATTTTATTTTAAAAAAAAATTATTTCAATTTTTTTTTTTGAAAATTTTGTGAACAGTGCTCATGAACAATGTTCATGAACAATGTCCCAAACAGTGACTCAGAAATAGTGCACTTAGTCCAAAACTGGTTAGGTGCACCAGCTGCACACCCTACCTAGCATGCGCGCACACTGCGCTGAGAAACAGAGTTTCGCCCCCCGACTGCCGCAGCCTCGGGCACAGATTCGCTACAAGACGCTCACAGAACAGAGCCTCCCGCGCCAGACGTATGCATATCGCACCATATCAAGCAGTCAAGAAGGCTGCCATCATATCGCGACTCAAAGTCGCTTCAACCACAATACAAACTCAGATCGGACTACTTCTCCCAACTACGCCGCGACCGCCAGATCGCAGACCGCCTGGCCATATCGCGGGCTGAGAGCAAGGGCCGTGACGCAGCCCCGCTTCACTCCGCACGCGACACAATCCACGCTCTTCTCAGCCATGATACAACAATTGTATCGTGATTACGCCCTTGGTCGCCATGCGCGCCGTCGCACGCCCCGCGCGCAGCCGCCCGTATCATGGCCTCCGACGGCCATGTCGTGGCCTCTCCTCACCGCGGTCGCAGGTCAGACGCGTGGCCGTGCCCCGTCATTCCAAGCAAGCCCCCTCAAGGCGCCGTGTCACGACATACGCTTCACGTATCATGACTCAAAACAAAGAATGGGCAAGAATTCCATCCAAATGGCTTCGAGCATATATATATATATATATATATTTTCATCTTTTTTTTTTTTTTTTTTTTGTTCCACGCATTGGAAGACCCAAAAAAAATTTTTTTTTTCATTTTCAAAGAGGAACAAAATAAATTCCTTAAAATTTATTTTATTTATTTATTTATTTATTTTTCAGTTTTACACACTGTAAAACCTTAGAAAAATTTCTTCTCATCATCAATTTTTTTTTCTTATGTGCTACTCACTAAGCACACAATCACACAATTCATACAACACATCAATCATCAAAGTGCACAAGGAATGTGTGATCTAGCCCATTTCCCATCGAGTCCTAGGTAAACCATATACCTAACTTACCGATACTAAGCTATAACTCTAGTATCCAACATCGAGCTATACCAAGCTGTGATGTTCTTATACCTCAATAACCATGGCCTAAGCCCAAGTCCCCCAAGCCTTAGGTACTCGTGTACCCAAGTTTTGATACCAAGCTGTGACGCCCAAACCACCGCTGACAACCCGTCAACTGCGAATATTCAGGGATGCTCTGCAACCCGACACCACTCATAAAATCGTGAGTCTCCTTCAGATGGGGAGCTCCTATCCAAAATACAACCCCGGCTCCCAACAATCAACAATGACCATACAGTATCCACATGCGCGAGTAAAATAATGGCCACTTAGGCCCGTATTACACTACAAATACATCAACTATATACAATAGTCTGAAGAGTTAATAATTCATTTAATTCAACATATATTAAAATTTACAATCTCTAATACATGTTATACAAAAATCGAATACCCAAAGCCACACCCGACTCTTCTCTCTAAACGAGCCCCAAAGGAGCGCTTGTCCTCGTGCACACTCCCGTGCACCGAAACGCGCGATCCCTCGACAGCAAGGGAGCAAAGCCCAAAGAGGCCGAGCACTCTCCTACACGCCAAGCACTCCCCACCCAAGCCGCATTACGATTTAAAACAAATCATATCTGGGCAATTTCATGAACCTACTCAAATATCTACATGCCCAAACCCATGTCTCGAGTCCTCACCGACTCCTCACACATGCCTAAGCCAATATGCTAGTAAAAAAAAAAAAAAAAAAATATCTAGCTACAACAAAGCTTTTTGCTCTTGAAAACTTACTACCGAAGTTTTTGCAGAAAATATCGATTCACCCTCCGAGGTGAATCACCGGATAACTCTTCAAAACATTCATGGTCCTCATCCGGCGATCCGTTGACGGTCCCTTCCGTGCAATTCTTCGAAAATCTTCCGTCAAATTCCTTTCTACAAATATTTTCATTTTTGTTTCATTTCATGTCATGCACTCACACCTAATGTTCTAGTCGTCCCAAAGGCATATAATGCATGATAATTAATCCCAAAACATGCTAATATATTCACATGCATATATATTAATATAATTAATCCAAACAAACGTTATTAAATTCACATCAATAATTCAAAATTAGCTCACATCGCCAATTAGCAAACACAAGCAATTCATTTTCAATCACTCAACATCATAAAAATTCACACAAAAATATTCATGTAAATATTCATGAACAAGAAACCCTGGGTGGCACTGCTTATTTTCACACAAATATAGACTTTCTCCACTTGGGCTCAGCTTTGAGACCGAATTTACTCGCTAAAAACAAGCCTCTGTAACATTCCTAACCATTTACACGGCTCTTAGCCAAAAGATTAACACAAAGAGAAAAGATCCCATCTTTGAAGCCTAACTCCACCAAATCGATGCCCACGCTTAGCCCTTACCGAGAGCAACTTTACTTCGCTTCTGCTGAACCGACTGTCTGATCACGGAATCTGCAGAGAAGGGTTCTCCTTCTCTCTCTAAAAACTCCAAAATCTCAGCCACTGCCTCTCCTCCATCCTTCTACCCGTTTGTGTCTCCAATTGGAGAAGATGACACTATTTAAGTTTTTGTCTTATTATCATTAAACTTTAATTTAATTCCCATAATGTCCCTTATTCTGCATTTCGACACTTCGACACTATCTAGCCTGGGCCCATTTTTATCATCTCTACTACGCAACATGCACACATGAGTATATGTAGTGGTTGACTTTTGTCACATCACGCCTCTCAACCTGCTTTACAAGACCTCGACCCCTAAGGCCTCAAAATCGCACTCCGAACGCCCCAAAAATTCACGAAATTCGACACGATAATTGGGATTACGAGCATAATTCCAATCTGAAGTCCGTTTTGTCATCCGAGATCTAGAAAATTTTTGGATTTTTACCGAAATTACCGTTTTACCCTTTTTCAAAAAATTGGAATTTTCTCGGGTCTTACAGCTTTGATACAATTAGCACATCTAATTTGATACATTCTAAAAACATAGTTCAACTTCATAATAACTTTCTTGATTTTTGGCATCTTTTTCTCTAACCAATGACATATCTTCTTTTGAGCAAATCATTTTCCTTTACAACCTGTAAATAAATATAAGAAGAATAAAGAACCTGCAAAATATATATGCAATAATCAATAAACACAATTGAAATTATAACTTTATAATAATCTAAAGAAAAAAAATTATAGAAAAAAACGAAATATAAATAAATTTAAGAAAAATAATAGGGTTTCAAAATTAGGGTTTCAAAATTAGTTAGTGTAAACAACTAAAGGCTAGTGTCTTTCACTACATAGGAAAATAAAATATAATAAATAATATATATATTATGATAGAAGTCTCAAAAATACCGATAATTTAGGCAAAATGAATACATATGTTGCATTAAGAAGACTTGTTTTATAATTGCTGTGAATAAGACTTAGCGGAAGATATAAAAGACGATAACATTCGATTGAGTAAGGTCTTGGGAAAGCCCAAAACAAAAACCATAAAGCTGTACAATAAAGGACAATATCATACCAATGTGGATGTGGGTTGATCCGTAAGGTTTCCTAACAAGCCAGACGTAGCCCGCCTCAGCTCACCGTGGGTGGAAACCGAACAAATGACAAGCACTGGCCCCCTCACAGATGAAGCTTCACATATGTCAGGCTCAAAACGCACGGCGAAAATCTCGCTTGAGTGGAGTACATAACTTCTGTTTCTAGGAGTGATTGTCAGTTTCAAGACATCGCTTAGGAATGTGAAGATCTCTTACGAGTATATACAGCGATAACATTCAATTCCAGATGCCTTTATTTAAAAAAAAAAAAAAACCCATGAGGGCTTAGGGCCAAAATGAACGAATGTGGATAAAAAAGGATCCATGAGGCTTCAACATTATCCAACCCATCAATAATTCCATAGGTTTTCGCAAAACCACGAATGTGTCAACATAATTATTGATAAATTGCATTTATTTAGAGATGCTTTTGATCCCTTCGTGACATTGATCGATTTGTTTAGTGTTCTCGGTCTGGTCTTGTTAATGCGATATCCACAACAACCTATAAACTGAGTTTTGCAGCGAGCTTAATCATTTAACACAGATGGGGAATTTGGTTTTATTTAAGTCACTGATTCAAGACTTCTCTTTACAATTAATATTCGATCCCATTCAGAGCATTTTAAAGTCTATAAATGACTTCCTTTCGATCGTTTCGACTTCATTGGGAGGCTGGATAAATGTGGGCCCCGATATGATGGATCGGCCTACTTTGGCCCATATTTTCGATGACTCACTGAGGAACAAAGGCCGAATAACTACTGCCTATCGGCCGATCAGCCCATAGGCCATTAGGGTCAATGGGCCGACCTGGGCTTGCTCCATTTTGACCCTTTTTTATTTTAAATTTTGTAATGATTACATATTATTTCATAATTATTAAGAATATTAGTTTTTTTATTATAAAAAAACATAAAATAATTGTTTACAGAACAAAATAATATTTATTAATAAAATAAAATAATATTAGTATGAAAAATAATTTAAAATAAAATATAAAATATATATAAATATAAGTATAATAAATTCTATTTCAGATAATCTTGGGAGAATATAAAGAATAAACTATAAAGATTTTAAAAACTTTATTTTACAAAAAATTAAATTTATAAAATTGTCATTATTATTATTTTTAATATTTTAATGTTTGTCGGGCTGCTTGGTACCGTATAAGATCGTGGAATAGGAAATGGCTACCAAGAGGTTTTAATAAAAATCGCTTACTAAATCGTCTAATCGATTTTTACTGTCATTCTAACGGCTTACTTTACTTTAACTATACTTCCACTCGCGGCATGATGCCAACACCAAATTTTAGTTAGTTTGTTAATTTTTTATATGTAGGGTTTGGAGAAGAAAGTATATTTTTATGAAATTATGGCAGATGAACATGGTAAAAAATCATCTACAAAATTCTTTGAGGTTGTAGCCAATGAGTGTGGCTCAAAATTATAGTTGCTATAAGAGATAATCGGTGGTCCATTGAACAAGTTTTACAAAAAAGAAAAAAGAAAAAAAAAGCACTCTATAAAAAGGGGGCGATCCATTGAACAAAAAATGCCAAGACAAACACAAATAGGCAACACAGATTCAAATGCACATTTATTCAATCCATAAGTACACAACAACTTATATAACATATAATTCGAACAACATGAAACCATATTGGGAGAAGGAAATAATTAATTTTGTGATCCAATATATACAACCTCCCTTCCTCGTTTCTACTTCCTACCAAGGGAATTTAAAATGTTGGGGAATTTCACAAGACATACACCATTGAACACCGAAATTAAAAAAAGTAAAAAAAATATTTTATATATATAATATTGGATGTCCATGTCAATTTACTGGTACATCCTCTAATCCCACGATACCGATACCGTGAAGTTAATGATCATCGTAATGAACTGAACCGCTGATTATCGAGGAAATCATTTGCACCCATGGTTGTATGTTCCACACTTTGGGTTGCGAGCTGGACCAGGACCTTTTCCCCTGGGTGGGAGGCAACCTGTTTGTGGGGTACCCTGTTTCTTTCCGCAAGACACAGCACTTACTTTGCGATTATTATTGGCGTTGTAAATGTAATGAATCGTACCACCCAGCATCCTCCTGTTTATTTCAGAATCCATTGAAAACTCATCCTCCTCCGCTGTGTCCCCAACCAGCCATTCCCCTCCGCCGCCACTTGCGGAGGAGTTGCCTCCCACTGGCGGAGGCGACACAGCGGCTCTGCAGATATGTGCATGGAGGAGGAGGATCAGAATGGGTACTGCTGTTACCAGGAAAGAAGGGACTCTTCTCACTTTAATTCCCTTATCTTCTTGATGAAGAAGGAAGGGTGTTTGACTGTTTGTTGCAGATAAGAGAGAGAGAGAGAGAGAGAGAGAGAGAGAGAGAGAGAGAGAGAGAGAGAGAGAGAGAGAGGAAGAGGGTGACCCCTTGCATGAGCCAACTTGCTGATGGGCTGGCAGATATAATTGTCGGCACAAAAGGACATACTCATTCAGCCGCTGAAATTTTGTTTTTAGTTTTTTAATTAGGTTGTTTTGTAGGTCGCAAATTAAATGTCACCTTTATGATTCGTTGATTAACTAATTAATGGGAGAAACAATGGGAGGCATAAGGTGCCCAAATACTCATACGTCTCATTTGCCTTTAATTGTTTTTTTCTGTCTCAAGATATATATATTTTTTACTTTTGTATTCATTTATACTCACATCATTAAAAAAGTCAGAACCAGACTCCAAACTCTAATTAGTTGGGTGTTTAACGAGGTTTTAATAGACGTTTGTCATTTTTAACAGTGTGAATTCACGGTTTCACGAAAGAAAGCAAATACCAAAATATCTTGACGAAAGAAGCTTCTGAGACAAGCCAGGCACTTTATTCAGAATAAAGTTTATAAAACCTCCAAAACCAATGTAAAAGTTTATACACCTTATTAGTTATCCCTGCTTATTTATTTTTTAAAAAAAATATAAAAGCAACTCATTTATTCATTTAACCCAAAGCCTTTACTTGCCGCTGATATCGGACACACAAAGACATTCTCTATCAGAATTCTTTCTTCTTATTATTCTTCTCGTTAGGGCAAATAATTTAATTATAAGAAACTATTATATTCTTTCCTAAATAGAGATATTTGTTAGACAAATAATTTAATTATAAATAAATGATTCTAGATCTCTACTATCTCTATAAATATGTGCATATAAAGATACATAATTACATGAATAAAAATATTCTTCTCTATTTTACAAGTTGGTATTAGAGCCACGAAACCTTAAATCATTCTTCTTTGAATCCTTAAACCATGAGCAAGTCAGATTCTAAAACATCTGTTACCAAATCTACCCCCATCATTATTCAACACGAAGATTCATCATTCAATTAAGGAATTGTATTGAATGAGACCAACTATGATCCGCTGTTTCAAATGTTGTTATTTGAACATCGAGAATGAGAAACCTCCTTCATTCCCGTGGCACATCGCGCCACCCAAGCGAGCAGTTATACATATGAAAGGGCATTCGGGACAATCAAGCGCCAAAAGACGCAATAATGATGCTCATGTCCCCTGAGATTACGCGATACATTCTCTTACCTACTGAGACGAGATATTTGGAAAGTTTTCGTTTAAAGCCCTTATGATGCAGCTGATGAATTGGCGTGTTTTTACCTCAATTAAGAGGGCTTTCTACTAAAACAAAATGGCGTAATTCACTCTCTATATATTATGGAGAACTCGAACAAATCTTCAATGAGTTAGATCATCGTGGATAAAAGGTCATGGGGCGGATGAGATAGATATTACATCCTATCAAAAAATTGCTTCAAATGATAAAGGGTGCATATCTTTTCGTCGATTGGGAGGCGATTTCGAAAGCAAGTGCGAGAAATCTTGAGGAAGGATCTTATCCCTGAATTAGAAGAGTGTTATGCCCTAGTTCGCTGCGAAGATGTTCGACACGGGGTGATGAACGAACAACTGGAAAATTCTGAAGCTTCAGCCATGGTGACTTGGAACCGGTCTAATCAAACTCGGTCCCCCAACACCAAGAAGACCAAAAGGCCCATCCATCTTAAGACTGCTAATGGTGGCGACAAATCATCGTACAAATGCACTAACTATGATCAAACTGGTCATACAAAAAGTCGATGCTATGAACTTGTGGGATATCCGAAATGGTGGGATCATAGTCATGATTCCCAAAGAAAGACCTAAGAAGGCCTCTACTGTCGTAATTGTCGAAACCAAAGACAGAGTGGGATGATAGCTATGAAAATTCCTCTTATTATAGTGCTAGTTATAATGGTGGTAAGGTTTTAAATATTTCACACCTGCTTCTAATAGTGCATGGATAATTGATTCCTATGTTACATCATATGACATTTGATTCTGCATAAGTTTCACCTCTTAAATCTTCCTCACAAAATTATGTTTCCACCGCCAATGGTACCTTAAATCCGATTATCAAAGATCCTGTCCCTCACTAATACCTTGAATTTAGATTCCCGTTTGGTTGTTCCTCTTGAATTATAATCTTTGTCGGGCCAAGTAACCACGCCTTATTTTAAGTGTCATATTTTTGCCTAAATTTTCAGCGATTTAAGGACAATCTTACGCGCGCACGATCGGTCGTGGTGTTAGGCAAGGAAGCCGTATTACTGACTGTGTCTAAAAAGTTTACGAGTCAGGTCAAGCTTTAAAGATTGGGGGTTTTGAAAAAAAAAAAAGGAAATCTGAGATATGGTTATGACATCAATGTTTGGGGCATGCTTCTTTCGTTACATGAAGAAATTATTTCTTTATCTAGAAACTTTGATGTCTCTAGTTTCAAATGTGATGTTTGTGAACTTGCAAAAGCCATCGTGCTTCATTTCCATTAACCTCGACTAAAAAGTCCAGCCTCCTTTTGTATGATCATACATTCTCATGCTCGTGGCCCATCTAAATTTGCTACTTTGGATGGATCGCGTTGGTTTGTTACTTTTATTGATGATTGTACCAGGATGACTTGGGTATGTTTGATGAAGTCCAAAAGTGAAGTAAACTTGGTATTTCAAAATTTTCATAAAATGGTTTGTAGTTACGACATCAGATAGGTTCAGTTTTCCGCAAAGGATGGCTGAGGTGAATATTTGACTTTTAATCGTTTCTATATTTCAGCTTCCATGGAACCATTCATCAAATTGCTTGAAAATTCGATACACCCCAATGTAACGGTATGAAAGGAAAATCAAGCCACTTGTCGGAGTTGTCTCAGGCTTCATTGATATAGAAGCACATATGCCTTTATCTTATTGGGGACACACACTTACCTCAGCAAAGATATTTGATCAACCGAGTACCTTCCAAAGACTATTGATTTCTAACACCATTCCAGGCCTCATTGAAGCAGCTTGTTGTCTACGGTCCAAACTTACTCTCCCCATGTCTTTGGCTTGTGTGGCATTTATATCTTCATAAAGTCACAAGACAACAAGTCGACACCACGAGCATTGCGATGTGTCTTTGGGTATGTCGTTTATCAAAAGGTACTGACGTTATCACCCTCCAAGAAAACGAATGTTTGTTACAATGGATGTAGTTTTTTATGAAGACTCGATGTATTTTTCCTCTGAGCCTGAACTTCAAGGGGAGCACTTGGAAGAAGTTAAAGCTCTAGACTATGATTTTCTGATCTCTATAGAAGGGGAACTCTCTAAACCTGGTAACAATATGAATGAGAATGAAAAGGAACACCCTGAACTTGGTAATGAGAATGCTGGTGAATTGGATTTGAGTGGTATAAATTTGGACAACAGTGGTGATGAACGTGATGAAGACCTGCATAAATGAAGTCAGGATCAACTCCATCCGAATCTCGCACCACAAGCAACTGATACACCAAACCAATCTCCTGCTGAGGATGGTCCTGCTTTAGTGTCTGAACCACCAAGAAAACATCTACCACCGTGTCAAACCAGAGGTATTCCCAAACCCACATATGAACCCGAACTTTCTAGTAAAGTTAAATATCCCATGAGCCACAGGTGTGCTCAACCACCGCTGTCAATCAGTCAAAGTCATTTGTAAATCAATTATCTACCGTATCTATTCCTAACAATGTGCATGAAGCCTTAGCTGACCTAAGGTGGAAAGTTGCTATGAATGAGGAGATGAAATCCTTGCAGAAGAATGAAACTTGGGAACTTGTTGATCATCCTCCAAGGAAGAAACTAGTTGGATGTCGATGGGTTTATACTATGAAGCACAAAGCAGATGGTACAATTGAACGTTTTAAAGTGAGACTGGTAGCAAAAGGGTACACCCAAACCTATGGAATTGATTATACAGATACATTTGCACCTGTAGCTAAAATCAACACAGTTCGAGTCTTATTGTCTCTAGCTGCGAACCTGAATTGGCCATTGCAACAATTTGATGTGAAAACGCCTTCTCGCATGGCGAGTCGGGTCCAAGAAGTGTACATGGATTTGCTACTGTGGTGCATGATACCGGCGCATCATTTCGGAAGTGTGCAAAATAAAGAAATCATTAGACATAAACACCCCAAGACCATGGTTTGGAAGGTTCATGAAGTCCATGAGGTCTTTGGCTACCATCGTAGGCAATCTGCACTTCACACTTTATTCTTGAAAAACAAAGATGGTAAGATCACCGCCTCTTATCAGGTATGTTGGGATGACATGGTGGTTACAGGAAATGACCCTAATGAAAGGAAGGCTCTACAAAGTTACTTGTCAAGAAAATTCGAAATGAAAGACCTTGGTCACTTGAAATATTTTCTTGGGATCAAAGTGTCTCGATCTGATAAAGGGATTTTCTTGTCTCAAAGAAAATATGCTTTAGATTTGTTACAGGAAACTGGTATGTCAGCATGTCAACTAGCTAATACACCAATAGAAGAAGGATTGAAGTTATGTGTTGAGACTAATTAGGTGCCTGTTGATAAAGGGAGATATTAGAGGCTCGTTGGAAGATTGATGTACTTAGCCCACAATAGGCTAGATCTTGCCTATGCATTGAGTATTGTTAGCGCCTTAGTACTAACTCAAGAATAGCATATGAATGTGCAATATGTGCATTTTAAGGTATCTCAAGTCCGGCTCCCGGAAAGGGTATATTTTGTTCACTAAAAATGTAGATTGTTAAAGTGTGGATTTGTATAGTGATGTTGATCAATGGAGCACAATAGATGACAGATTCATCTACTCGAGACATTTCACCTTGTAGGTGGTAATCTCATATACTATAGTTGTGCTACGTAATGTCATTACATTCAAGAGCGTATACGAATTTAGGGTATGGCACTTGGAATATGTGAAGCATTGTGACTATGACTTCTATTGATGGATTTGGGCTATCTGCTTAGGCAACCAATTCGGCTTTATTGTGACAATAAAGTAGCATGTGATATTGCTCATAATCTGGTACAACATGATCGTACAAAGCATGTGGAGGTAGATAGATTCTTCATTAGCTGAGAATCGGACGGAGAAACTGGCCGAGTCACGCAAGATTCAATTCAAGACCACCTCGACTGGAGCATCCTCACCCAAAGTCGTTTCAAGTCGAAAGTGTTCCCTGGGTGTTTTCGGGCAAGTCAAGACGCATGACACCCACGCACCAACTCATGAAATGTCATGATATCGATTAATAACAAAGATTCCTCTATCGTGAATTTTCTTCCTATTACAATTCTTCTCTCGTTAGGCAAATAACTTAATTATAGGAAACTATTATATTCTTTCCTGGGGCTTTGTAGATATTTCTCCGTTAGACAAATAACTTACCCAGAAATAGCTTGATTGTAGGATCTCTACTATCTCTATAAATATGTATATGTAAAGATACAAAATTATTATGAATAAAAAATATTCTTCTCTATTTTACAAGTTACTTTTCTAATTTTTGAAACTTATTTACAAAAAATAACCATACCAGGGAATAAAAAAAATCTCTTAATTTGAATTAATTGAAATCCACTTATAAGCTTTCTGAACAAAATTTAAAAAAATAATCGTACCACAAAATCATAATATATTTTTATTTGAATTAATTGAAATCCACTTTATACAGATTTATTTTGATTGAATTATTTTTGGCCTTTTCTTATCACCAGATAAGTAATCTAACGCTGTATTTGGTTATGAACAGTAGTAAGAAAGAAAAAAATGTTAAAAGGAAAATATTTTTTTATATTCGCTTGTCCAATACAATATCTCAATCAAAATCAAATATAAAAAATACATACAAACTTACGTATTTTTAAATAATTTAATATTTATATTAATGAGTTAAAATAAGTAAAATTGGTTTAAAGTGATAAATAAAAATAATGTGCGGGACATTAAAAAAAAAAGTGTGTTTTTCCTTTCTTTTTTTTTTTGTACTTTTCCACTATTTTTGGCTCTTATAAAATTTTGACAGAAAATGTAAAGGATATAATATAGGGAGGAAAGTAGAAGAAAATGAGATATTATTTTTATTATTATTTCAAATTAATTTTATTTATTTTAACTCATTAATATAAATATTAAATAATTAAAGAATGTGCAAGTATTTATTTAAATTTTAAACAACGAAACATAAGAAATACATTTTCATTAATAATTATTTTTGGAAAAAACCTTCCTCTTTATTTTCTTTTCTTGCATTTTCTTGGAATATTCTAGAAGCAGATATAGCCTAATAACAGACAACATGTAAAGCATGGAATTCCAATTCGAAGAACTTGAAAGCAGTGAGAGAAGCAAATAATATTGTGTGACGTACGGCACTTCTTGCCAAGCGAGTTTGAATTCATGGGGGCTTAAACGAGATAACGTGCATAAATGATCCCGGGTTTTCGCATATGTCCCATTTTGCATAATTTTTTTTTTTGGCTTTAATGTTTACTACCGTAGCTCATTGACGTAGACTATTAGACCAAATTAACCAAAATCCTTATTTTGGTTGTTTTGAGATATTATCTTTATTTTTTGGGTTATTATTTTTTATTTCCCATTAGGGTTTGGAGTATTATCTTCTTTTCTATTATTGCTTGGGGATATTAATTTTTTTTTCCTTTATTGTTTTGGGGTATTATTTTATTTCCTTTTATACCCAAATTATGCTTAGGGTATAAATAGATGTTTTAGAGTTGTTTAGAGCATAAAGCTTATCAATTTTATTAATAAATTCAAAACTTCTTTATTTTGTTATCAGGATTCGAATTGGATTACGAATTCAGCGTATGTTGTGCGATGTCAGTATTATGTTGATGTCGTGCTACGTCGAGGTGGTATCGGAGCGGGTTTCTCTGTCGATGGCTAATACGAGTGTAATGACAATCGAGAAGGCGACGATCGGGGTTAGAACGTTGGAGATCAATGGACAATGGCGTAGGAATGATGATGAAGAACATGGTGAGAGGGATTATTTGCGTGAAGCCACTTAATCACGATTCAGAATATCACTGAAATCAAAAGCGGCGTCGCGGAGATTGATGACGCTAAATGGGAAGTAAAAACGGGTGAATATGCAAATGCGTGGTAGGCAAGGGGTGGAAGACGGTGGCGCAGATTACGGAGAGCGAATCTATTAAGGTAGATGTCACTGCAACTTTAGTGGTGATCTTAATGAGGTTTTGATTAGTTGACTAAAGAGAAGAAGGGGTTCTTTGGCCCATCGCGAGTTGCTGATGATAGGAAAGGTTAAATTTCAACAACACATAGGTTAAAGGGGGAGCATCAATATGGTGGGATAGATTGAAGGAGATGAGGATGAGAGAGGGGCGTGGTCCGGTTCAAACATGGCGTAAGATGAAACAATTATTACGAGGTAGATTTTTGCCTCTAGATTATGAACAATATATTTTTTATGCTTATCGGAGATGTATACATACATGGTAGCAAAAGTGTGAATGAATCTGTTGTTAGATTTTAGATTGTGAAAGAAGGGTGGTTATCGAGAAAGTGGGAACCAACGAGGGCGCGGGAATATTTGGAGTGAAATTTGAAGTAGACTAGTAGAGATAAAATTAAGGTGCGAGATGAACTTTCCAATGTGCGAGAGGCTAGAAATCGGCCATAAGCTAAGTTACTCGTGCAGAGCAAACTCGTGGCGTCTTAATTATAGAGATATGGAGGGGTAGACAATAAGGCTCCAGTGACAAAGGGGAAAAATATCTCTAATTAAGTGTCTAGCTGTGGTATTAATGTTAGTGTAAGGAGGAAAAGGGAAAAGTGTGGAGTGGAAGGAGGTAAAGGAGTAATACTTTTGTGCACACTTTAATATAATAACCCTTACTCTGAAAGCCTTTCAGTGTTAAGTGCTATAGATGTGGAGAGGTTGACCACTGTTCCAATGGATATCTTAAACGGAAGGCTGTGAATGTAGTGGAGAAGGACAATGATGTTGTAGAGAATGAGGTGTGCGGACTTGATGGGGATGATGATTATGAGCCATATGAGCATAAAGAGTACACTTGTGTGGTGAGGAAGCTCATGTGTATCTTCGAAGTGCGGTGATGAGACTCAATGCCATAAGTTATTTTGCACTAGGTGAACTATGCAAGGGAGTTTGTGTGATCTTATTATTGATAGTGGGAGTCAGGAGAACATAATAAGTTAAAATGTTGTGGAGAGGTTATAGTTAGAGACGGAAAATCACCCTAACCATATGCTATTGGGTGGATTAAAGAAGTTAGTGGTATTCAGGTAAATGAACGTTGTGAGGTGTCATTTTATACTGGCAAGTATAATGATGAGGTGTATTGTGATGTGGTGGATATGGATGCTTGTCATATTTTATTTGGGGTGTTCTTGGCAGTATGATGTGGATGCTAAGCACTCGGGTAGGAGTAACTTGTATCAATTAGAGAAAGGGAGAATAAAATATACATTAGTGCCTTTCACTAGGAAGAACCAACCTAAGGCTTTACAAGTGGGGGGAAGGAACTTTCTAACTTTTGTGCATGACCCATCTTCCCTTATGGGTACTAATTTGAAAATAATTGTACATATATCAACAATAATTGGATTTACATGGTTCAGATTACTCACTAAAAATATAATTGTAAATCCAATTCTCTAGTACATTTGCTAGTTATGATAATACATTAACTAATCTACAATTATTTGTTTAGAGGGTGAAGTGATGGGGTCCACACCCATGATGGTGTCTCCCATTACCCCTCCCCCTTTATTCCTTTTTCTTTCTTTTGATCTCCACTTCCATTAATCAAACCACCTTTCCTGGGATACCTTCTCCTTTTCTTGCCTATAAATTGAAAGCAAGAGGAAGGCTTTAGATATCTCTCATTTTGAAGAAGGAGAAAGAGGGAGAAGAAGGAGAGAGTGAGGAGAGAAAAATTAGAGAGAGACTTAATTGAGAAGGTTGCTCTCAATTGAGGAATTTCCACACTGGGTGAGTGTGTGGTTATCTCCATTTCTTGAGTATACCCAAGATCAGTATATTATTTGGAGGAGTTGTACTGTATACCACTTTGTGATATTGCAGAATTGTTCGGAGTTTATCCTATGGTTTTTCCCTCTACCTTGAAGGGTTTTCCACGTGAATTTAGTGTTCCTCATTTCCATATTTATTTTCTCGTATGGGTACTATTCACGTATACGGGACTATTCACATATATGGTACTATGCATGTTTATGATACTATTCATGTATACGGTAGTATTCACGTATATAAGTACTATTCATCTGACGTCAACAAACACTACCAAAAAGTAGTGTTAGAGAAATAGAACTCGATCATTCAGGCACCCAACATGAAGTGAATAATGTAAATCTAATTCTTGGTGATATATGTATAATTATTTTTAAATTGGTAGCATGATACATATTTTTCAAAAAAAAAAAAAAAAGAGTTTTCTTAAAGGTAACCATGGTTTATACCAATTGTCCTTTTAGTGCATGGTTAACAATATCAAGATTCCGGTTCAGGTCGTAATAAGATTTTTAGATAGACATTAAATTAAATGTCATTGGGGTCATGGGTTTATTAGATTGAAGGAGGTTGACGGTGAAATTAATGATGATTGCGAGCAGTGGCGGGGTTACCCGGTTAGGATTAAAATGTCATTGGGGGCATAGGTTCAATAATGTATGTTTTGAAAAGATATTGAAGACAAGCTGTGTCCCAATATATGGTTCAGTACATAGGTTTTAGTTGAGGCAGAATGAAGCACTTAATTTCGAATCTTATGCGATGCAAAAAAAATTGCTCCCAACGGGCCCTTACTGACTCCACCCCTGATTGCGAGTGGGGTAAAATGAGTTCATTTTTTATTAGCTTCTCATAAAATTGCCAATTAAAGAGTTACGAACCAAAATTGCCAGGACCAGATAAGACACTAACAGAACAATTAGGCATTCCGCATTCAAATGGACATTATATATATATATATATATATATATATATATATATATATATATATATATATATATATATATAATAGAAATGGAATTCGAACTGAAACTTATTAAACAATATTAATGATGCTGTTTTATTCATTTGTAAACTGCAACTTCTCCTTCTCATTGTTCGAATTCCATTTCTATTATATAATAGAAATGGAGTCGGCAAATGAAGGAAAGAAATGCAGTTTAAATGAATAAAACTAGCATCGATATGTGTTTAATAAGTACTGCCGTCGGAGCACAAATAGTGTGGAGAAGTAAACGATGTTGTAAATTTTTTTTCTAACAATACAAAAACAAAAGAAGAAGGAAGCTGCGTTTGTTACGAAAAGAAAGCCAGAAAAATTGCAGAAAAACACTAAATTTATAGAACAAGGAGTAAATTTAGAGAAGTCATGACTTGTTTGGGCTTGTTTGGTTATCGTTGAAAACTAATTTTTTTAGGAGAACAGGTTTGGTTCACTGTTTTCATTGTTCCAAAAACAGGGAGAACACATAAAAATCAAATTATGAGAACAAACGCAATTTCACGAGAACACCAAAACGATGTTTTTAAAAAGTGTTTTCAAAAACAAAAAATTGCATGCCCAAAGATTATCATCTAGAATGTTGATGGTGATGGGGTCCATCCTCATTTACTTTTGCTTTGAGACATACTTTCATGCCTCCTTACTTAATTTTCGGCCCCTTGTTTGTGCATGAAGACCCAGTGGTCTTTTTTTTTTTCTTTCTTTTTCTCTCCACTTCCATTTATTGAGCCACCATTCCTAGGATGATTTCTCCTTTCCTTACCTATAAATTGAAGGCAAGATGAAGGCATTTGAAATCAATCTCTCATTTGAATAAGCATGAGGGAGAAGAGGGAGAGAGTGAGGAGAGAAATTAGAGAGAGACTCAATTGAGAAGGTTTCTCTCAATTGAGGAATTTCCACACCGGGGGAGTGTGAGGTTATCTCTATTTCTTGAGTATACCCAAGATCAGTATATTCTTGGGAGGAGTTGTATTGTATACCACTTTGTAATAGTGAAGAATTGTTCGGAGTTTGTCCTGTGGTTTTTCCCTTCATCTTGAAGTGTTTTCCACATAAATATGGTATTCTTCATTTATGTATTTATTTTCTCGTACGGGTATTATTCACGTATACGATACTATTCACATATACGATAATATTCACATACATGGTATTATTCATCCGAAGTCAACAAACACTACTAGAGAGTAGTGTCGGAGCAATAGAAGTCGATCATTCGGGCACCCAACAAGTGGTATCAGAGCCAGGCTCTCTTAGTCTTAGTATGCTTTGTGGTTACGATTGTTGATTGATCTTCCACAACAGAAAATATTTTTGAGATTACTAGCTCTCTTAGTCTTATTATCTTTATGTGGTTGTGGTACATTGATGATCTTCCATGAAAGATTTTAAGATTACTAGTTCTCTTAGTCTTAGTATGGCTTGTGGTTGAAATTTTGTTATTGGGCCTTCCACATCAGAAAAGACTTTTGAGATTACTATTGCTCTAGGATGGCTATCGTTAATGATGAAGAAAGATGAGTGTAGTTGGGGTTTCTGGAAACCATGACTTTACCCTTTAGCAAAGACGAATGAAAGATCTTCTTATCTAGTAGAAGGTTCATAAGGCGTTATCTGGGAAGTCCAAGATGCTAGAAACCATGAAAGAAGCCAAATGGCGAGATGGGCCGAAAGAAGCGCTAGTCTGATATGACTCAACCTTTCGAATGAAACTAAACAACATCAGCGTGGAAGTATGCATTCTTGAGAAGAGATCTAGAAGAGACTAAAGGAATTGTACCGCATTAAAAGAGCTTGTCAAAGCGAGTTATATTTAAAGAAGGTTATGCAGGTTGTGCATGTCGAAAAATACGAGGATCTTATTCTGACATTTGAGTAAGTTCAATGGCACTTATCTCTCAGTATTACGGTTTAGTAACTTTTGATGATGAAGATGAGGTACATCTTATTATTAGCATCTCTACCTTCTTTCATATGAAAATTTGATGGCCTTACTGTTATATGGAAAGGACACTTTGGGAATTTGAGCGGTGTCGGGATCTTTGTCTTATAATAAGACCAGAGCAAAGTTCTTAGAAGCCAATGAGCGTGAAGCATTGGTTATAGAAAATAGAGGTAGAAGCAAAGGTAGAATGTTAAGACCTCAAAACGATAGATCCAGAGGAAGGTTGAAATCAAGAGGCAAAGACTACACTTGTTATCACTGTGGCAAACAAAGTCACATGAAGAAAAATTGTTGAGTATGGAAGCGTGAACAAAATCAAGGAAACCAGAAGAAGGAAGAGAACAAGAACACCATTGCTCCCGTCACAAGCAGTGATGAAGATGTTGTAGTTGTCGGTGAAGAATGCCTACATGTTGGTGACTAGATGATTGAATGCGCGGTTGATATTGCTACGTCATACCATGCCACACGAAATAGAGAATTGCTAAGCACACTCTAATGAAGACTTTGGGTGTGTAAGATAGGAAACACCCACGGCTCGATATTGCGAGAAATTGGGAATATTTGCATCACGAAACCAGCGTAGGTTACTAGTTGATGTTGAGAGATGTAGGCATGATTCCCAATTGCCCTTTCGGCTTGATGTTCGGAATCGCCTTGAATAAAGGCTTCCATAGTATTTTAGCAGCGGTAGATGAAACTCACCAAAGGAGCGATGCTTGGTACCAGAGGAAATTTTTTGTATGTTGCAGACCATGGGAATATATGCTAAAATGGGTTGAATGTAGCAATAGATTCCTTACCAAGTTTGTGGCATAGGAGACTTTGCCACATGGTGAAAGGCATAAATTTGTGAAATCCATTCCATTTGCTAAAAGGTACACTCCTTAATCCTTGTGATTATTTATTTACTTGGAAGCTGACATAGAGTTTCATTTAGCGGCAAAATCTACGAAGTGAGATATAGAACTTGTATATTATGATGTTTGTGGTCACATAGAAGTCAAAAGTCTAGGAGGATACAAATATTTAACTTTATTGATGATGCTTCAAGAAAAACATGGTTGTATTTGTTGAAGTCAAAAGACCAAGTATTCCAAAACTTTCAACAGTTTCACACCATGGTGGAAAGAGAAATCGGGAAGCCCTTGAAGTCCCTTCATACAAATAATGGAGGTGAATACATTTCCCAAGCATTTAGAGATTATTGCTCCAAACATGGGATTCGGCATGGGAAGACGGTCCTAGGCACCCCTCAACATAATGGTGTAGCATAAAAGATGAATGGCACCATTGTGGAGAAAGTTAGATACATGTTGGGTGGCTTCTGAAGTCGTTTTAGGGAGCGTGATTGTGCTTATTGCCGTGTTATCTGTCGATAGAAACCCTTCGGCTCCACTTCGGGTTGTTCCCCCGAAAGAATGTAAGGCAAAGAAATTTATTATAACCATCTGAAAGTGTTCGAGTGCAAAGCGTTCATGTGGACCAGGTAAGCGATCAGATATAATAAACCTTACCTTGCATTTCATTGGCTATGGAAATGGGGAACGACTCTAATTTTGGGACACGGAGATGAGAGAGTTATTAGGAAGCAAGATGTTGTCTTTCATGAAGATTAGACGTGATTAACGATGAAAGCGACGATGCCAAAGTTACTATGGATGTAACTATTGATCCTACCCTACAAATTCATAGGTGAAGAAGATGCTCAGAATGAGGGTGATACTCCAGAAGCAATACCTAATGATGGCAAATTGGCAGAGAAACATATACCATCAGAAGCATGATGATCGGGAAAGCGAGTTCAGAAGGACGGAAGAATGAACAACCACATTTCGAAGATCAGGTGAAACCTGAGCGAAGTCTTAGATATCCGTCCCTCATAATACATTTCTTGGCGATGAGGGAAGCCGGAGAGAACACTAGGAAGCCTGAAACTCGCAAAGATAAGGGTAGCTGGATGAAAGCCATGTAAGAAGCGATGGAATCCCTCGAAGAACAATCTTGTGAGTTCGTGAAATTCTGCGAGTGAGAAAATAACGAGGAACAAATGGGTGTCTGAATTTGAACAAAGGCGACAAAGGAAACACAGTGAAATACAAAGCGCTTAGTGGTGAAAGGCTTTGGCGAAAGAAGGTATTGATTTTTGATGAGTTTTCTGCTCAGTTGTAAATTATCATCAATTAGGATCATCTTAGGGTGCTTGTGTCCAGACCTCGAGATAGAGTAGTTAGATGTTAAAAACTACATTTCTCCATGGTGATTTAGAAGAAGAAATTTACATCCAGTAGCTAGAAGACTTTAAAGTCAAAGGGAAAGAAGACCTAATTTGCAAATTAAAAAAAAAAGTTTGTATAGGTTGAAGCAGGCTCCACGATAATGGTATAAGAAGTTTAACTCATTCATGGTGGGTCTGGGTACGAAAAGAGAGCTGCAATGGACTCCCAGGTAATACACTTCAAGCGGTTTCTACGGCCCGAAGTTTATTATCTTGATATTATATGTAGATGATATGTTGTAGTTGGCCAAGACAGAGCTTAAATCACCAAATTGAAGGAAAAGTTGGCTTAGTCCTTTGATATGAAGGGTCATGACCCAGGTAAGCAAATCTTGGGGATGGATATCACTCGTGACAGGAAAAATAGAAGATTGTGGCTGTCACAAGAAAGATATGTTTAAAACGACTTCTTGAAGATTCCCGACATAGAAGAATGAGAAGCTCCAGTTAACACGCCTCTTGGTGGTCATTTCAAACTCAGCAAGAGGTCGTGCCCTTTAATAGAAAAAGAAAACAAGAAAATGGCTGCTATTCCATATTTGTCAATTGTAGGAAGTCTCATGTATGCTATGATATGTACAAGGCTAGACATTGCTCATGCAGTAAGGGCAGTGAGCATATTTCCAGCAAATCCTGGCAAAGAGAATTGGGAAGTTGTAAAGTGGATCTTTGTTTGTCTGTGAATGTGTAGACTAAACCCTTCAATTTTTATACCTCTACATGAGCCTTACAATTCCCCTGCAGTTGTACCAAAATTGGAGTTAAGTTGTTTAAAAATTAGAAAAATGATTTTATGTTCTTGAAATTATAAAATGGGTTCGTCCCCAAGACACTCTAGTGATCAGGTCATACAGTAGTAAAAAATATGTAAGTCTAGATATCATTCCCTCGAGAGATTGTGAGAATTTTAAAATCAGTACTTCAGCTTCACTCGAGTCCACACTATTTGCACTTCCTTGCTTAACGATTTAAAAACTAAGGTTGGAAAGCAAGATTATCTATATTATATTTCTATAATTAAGATAAGAGTGGAAATAAAGCAGAATAAAAATAAAGCTGGGTGAATCAATTCTACGGTAGAATGAACAACGGCAGGAATTGTTGGCTGAGAATTGCCAATTTCGACATCATAATATGCTAAGATTCTCTCCTCATTCTTGATCTGGATTTGTCAGATTCATAATAGTACGACTTGGATTTCTCCTTAAGCTTACGCTGATTAGATGTCCTCTTTGCTTTCAAAATCGGGGATCTATGTCAGTTACTTGTATTCAGAACATTCTTTTTAAGATCTGGGTATTTTTCTTTTTCAATACTTCATACCCATTTGCTTACAGAATTTCTTGATTTCTTGCTTCCCGAGAGCAGGGGTCATTACAAAACCTTTACAAAATGGTTGATATTTCTTAAACTAGATACGATGAAGTTCTCCTTTCCTTGATTAGATCTCGGCTAACGCGGGATCGAGGATCTTTCCATCGGTCGAGGAGAAATCTATGATCGTTTAAATTGATAAATAATCCAGCGCTTCAAACTACGAGTGAATTAAGAATTTATCGAAGTGAACTCGAGCTCCTTAGTTCTTGATAATAGTCTAACGTACCCCCCCGATTGAATGTCAAAAGCTCTCGGGAATCTCCATCTCTGTCATTGGAGAATATCACGGAAATCGAGCCCAGGATACACTCCTTTGGAGGGTATTCGATACTAATATTAGAGCAAATTCAATTAATGAACAACATCGACCAAATAAAGTCGAATCCGGAAATTTCTCCCCAATTTATGCAGAAAAGATTATAACTAACAACATATCCATTCCAGTGGAAAGTTTGCGCTTCTAAAAAGCGAATCTGTCGGCGATGGAGTATTAATCAAAGCACCTCCCACTTTGTAAGCTGTAATGGCGAAAATAAATGAATTCGAATTTATACAGACTTATTAATTCGAACGATAGTGGAAAGATTAAACTATTTGATCCGACGAAATTCAAAAGCAGTTAAAGGATTCGGATCCGAGAAAGAAAAAAATCAAAAACAATTCTAACTAAATCTATTCTAAAAATATACAAGTAGGCTTCTCTCGATTCCCGAGGATCTGGGTTCGGAGAAAGGCGCCTTTCTGTGTGAGACGCGCTGCTATACTTAGGAAATTGGGCACGATTAGGCTTGAGTTGATTTCCAATTGATGGCACAGCTCCTTTGTTGAGTTACGCTAAAAAGAAGCTTGTCACGGCGAGTTGAAGTCCCGAAGCTTCTTAAGTGTCGTGACTTCAATTTCTTGTCGCAACATTCTTTGTTTTGTTTTTGGCAATATGGAGTCGCGACCTTATGTCTTATGTTCCAACACTGTTCTTTGCAGCTTCTTCATTTGGTTATCGCGACCCAATTTCTTTGTCGCGACTTAATTTGTTGCCCATCCCCTTGATTCTTGTTACAACCAAGTTTTCAGTTGCGACATGGGTTTTGTCTAGAGTTTCTTCTTTATTTGGAATCCTTGTCGCGACATGAATTTCTTTGTCGTGACTAACTTTTGGCTTCACCTCTTTTGTTTCTTCAAGTGTGTCGCAACTTGGAAATCCTTGTTGTCTTCTTTTACTTAGCTTTTTCTTGAGAATCATCATTTTTCAGTTGCGACTTGAATTACTCTGTCGTGACTAAGTTCAGTAGCCAATAGTCTTAACTCTTGTTGCAACAACGTTTTCTTGTCATAAAGTCTTTATGTCGCGACCAAGTTTCCATGTCGCGATTTGGCTGTCCTTCCCTTCACTGAGTTATGCGTCGTGACATAGTTTTTGTGTCTCGACACTATTTTTGTTGTCAGCCAATTTGATTCTTGGTTACAGCTTCCCTTTTATGTTGCGACATCGCTCCGGTTATACCTTTCATTCGGGTTGCGACTTCCAGCTAGCTGATGCGTTGAATTCCTTGTCGCGATATGTCCTGGAGTGGGTAGCGACTAGGCCATTTCTTTTCTTGATGCAATTTACGTCGCGACATAAAGGTGGAGTGGTGACCAGTTATATGTTCTTATGCTTCTCGCTTTGTCGCGACCTCTTCTCGATTACAGCGGTTGTTTATTTCACATACATTTTTGGTTGCGACTGAGAAGAGTATGCGCGTCCCAAGTTGTTATCCTTTCGCGCCAGCCGCCCCTTCGTAGTTGCTTTCCAAACATAGTAGCAACATGGTTCGTTGTTCAACACACATTTCCATGTCGCGACACAAAATCTTTGTCGTGACCTCGAATGATATCTTCATCTTGTATCGTAACCATGACATGAATTCCTTTTTGAAACTTGAATTACCAGTTCATTAAGCAATCATTCATTATCGCGACATCGTTTTTACTGTCTGTGAGTTGTCTTCTTTCCTTTGTCGACATACGAGCGATGTCAGCGAATGGATCTTTGTTGAAGCTTTTTCTTTGTCTACGACATCACGTCTCTTGTCGCTGACATTCTTCCTTTGGCCCACTAGTATTGCACTTAACTGTCCGCGACCTCGATTCTCACATGCTGACGAGTTTTGTCACGATCTTCATTGTTTTCTCTCCGACAGTTACAAAGCGTGTTCGCGCGGCGTACTTTAGGCCTTTATCTTGTAGATTTTATAGCAACATCATCACTCAGGTCGTGACTTAAAAACTGCTGATATGCTAAATCCCTTGTCGCGACATCAAAGTTTGTCGCGACACAGTTCTATAGTCATATTTTACGGGTCTTTCTTTGCATTTGCCCGATTCTTTTGTAAAGCACCAAAACAAATTTGGTAAGGTTTCATATTTTGCATAAAAATAAGCAATTACATTTGTAACTGACGAGGTTAGAATGGATTGAAAATAGGTGAGTTTTTGACTCATCAAATTGAGCTTAAATTTTGCTTGTCCTCAATGAAAAGAAAAGATTTGTTTGTCCTCGAATAATTGAACTTTATTTTAAGGACATTTTACGTACATACTACAATCTTTTGATTCCCGCAAATAGACTGAAATAAGTCGGTTGCGACATTACTTAATTTCGGTTTTTCAGCACAGAAGAGGAAATTTTTTTCTCAATCTCTATTACAAATAAATTGATGAATTCTATATTGTAAACAGTTCAGTCAATCGATCTTGTTATGTGAGTGTGTGTTGGTCTTCTTTCATTTTCTCCTTGGTAAATTAGTTAATCTTTTGAGATTCTCCTTGGTAAATTAGTGAAAGTCCCATATGCTTGTTTTTCATATTTATCTCCACTAATATAGGCAATTCGACCTTGAATCGATAAGGGTCTTTTAGGCTTGTAATGTTAGGCTTAGATAATTGGGTAGATAATTGGAAAATTTAAATTTATCAAATTACCGATTCCACTCTTTCCTTATGCATAATTGCCTTTCTCTTTCATCATTTTCCTTCATACTGATGTAAACTTTAATAAATCCCCCAAACTTGGTTTTGGTGCATTTTATTACATATTGTTGTCTCTTTGATTTCCATTTTTCAAACTTATGATGAGTTCCTTCTTTGGAACTCTCTTTTGTTTCTCTTTTACTACAATAAGATTTAGGAATAGTGCGATGTTTTTCTTTTGGAAGGCTTTACCGCTTGAGAACTTTGGGTTAGTAACTCCCATACCGGTTGGCATTAGGGTACTAGGTGTTTAGGCTTTAATGAACTTAATTTTCAAGAGAGATAGGCCGCAGACAAAACTTATTCCGCACGACTTCTTTTACATCTCTAGTCTTTCCATTGATCCTTATCTTATCGCCCTTCCTGACCCAAAAGAAATATATTCCCGATCCTTGTTTCCTTACATGCCAGTTCTTGTCTTGGCCCCGGGTAATTAGGGTTTCTTCTTTCTGAGGATAAGCTTAAGGGAGGGATTTTAGGTTTTTGAATTCTTTGTGTATTGAAGAAGTTAGGCATTTTGAAAACAAGCATGGAACTAGAGTGTATGCATGCGTATATAATGAGGGTAGGCTTGAAAAGGGTTCAAACTTGAATGGCCTCTATCATTTATGCCCAGTTGTTTTGCAAGTTTCGCCTTGACTAATAATCTAACAGTTCACAGGACATGTATCTTATTATTTGTGAATCACCACAGGAAGAGATTACTTTAATCCTTCCCTAATTTGTTGGTTTACTTGACCATGTATTATTGTTTTGATATTTATATTGACAGCATTCCACACACCTGGTCAAGTCTTATTTGTTCTTTCAATTGTGTACTTTTTCCTAATTACTGCATTTCCGCTTTATTGAGTCAAAATTACCTTTGTTTTGAGTTCAATTAATCCTGCCATTTATATACGAGTATTGTTTGGATGTTATCGATTGGTTGTTGTGCCCGTTCACGATAAAAGCTTGAATACATAAATCCTTTATTTGACGTCCGATCAATCACAAGCAAACAAATTCACTGTTCCGATCAATGCATCAAAAGCGATTAACATCTTTCTCCAAATCATTAAACTACCAGACCCTTTTAAGCATTTCCACAACACATTTGTTACAATTGTAAAAATTATTGTGCTCACTTGTCAAATTCACGGAGTTTAAGAAGAGCAGGTTCACAAAGACTCTTTTGATAAGCTTCTACTTGGGTTTCTATCGAATGAAGAAAGAATATAATTGAAGAAGGGAAAGAAAAATTGCTGAGTCACTTTCTTCTCTTATAAAGTTTGGGAGTATTATATTGAGAGGATCCAGGTCGAAAACTTACCCAACGAGGAGAAAATTTTTGGAAGGTGATGTCGAGGTCTTTTCTTTTCGAGTGGTCTCTTCGCTTTCGGTGGTGACCGTCATATGTGAATTCCACAGAGTGATTAAAGTGTCTTGCATGGCCCGCCAGTTATTATTTCTCTCCACCTCAGCAATAACACTTAGTATGTTTGACAAATTTTATTTGATTAGATAAAGCTCTCATATTCAATTTTTTAAACATCAAACATCATTGTCCTCCAGGCTCCCGTATCTATTTCTTTCATGCGCCTCCCAAATTCTTTGAATTGCTCTAGATAAAGGTACTTGAAAGCTTCTATCTTTTTCAACATACTTCACTTCCATTCAACTTCTCTCTTCCTCGAGCTTGTCGGTAGTTACGAGATCTCTTTTTGTATTGATTGTGTAGAAGCTGGCGGCCTTCGTCTTTCCTATGATTCCTTTTCCGCATGTGTCCTTTCTTCTTTACCTTTCTTCCTTCTACTTTAAATTTTACTCCCATTGTTGTTCTCTTATTTTAAAATCAGCCTTTAAAAATTCCTCTATGATTTGTTGCTGTATCTCCCACTTCTTTTCTCTTTCTTGATCTCATTCCTCGCTCCCGACACTAACATCTCCATGATCTCACTTGATCCCTTCATTTCTCTTGGAGCTCTTTGCATGCTCAGGAAAATTTTCCCTTTCGTTAGGGCATGAATAAAGTAATGGACTCATTTTACCCTCCATTTCCTCATCTTCTACTAAAGGAACTTTTTATAGGAAATTTTCTATCTCCATATTATCATTCTCCTCTTCGGATTAACACACCTCTTATTTCCTTTTTTGTTTTCTATTCCTTGGCCCTTTTATTACCCCAGTCAGGGTCAGAGGAGAGACTTTAGGGCACGTTTCTTCTTCTTCCCATCTTCCTTTCACTCCAGCCAAGATACATAACCTAGTGATGGTTGCTTGATGGGGAATAAATCCTCTTTTGTTGCTTTCGAATGATACCTAGAATGGGCCTTGAGTGAGCTCCCATTCACTTTATATCCTTGAGGAAGGGCGTATAATATGATGGCTTTTTGCTCCTTTGATTGAGCCTGAAGTGCTTGAGCCAGGGACTATAGCGTCTTTATAAAATAAAACCAAACGCTGCTTCTTACGTAAGGGACCCTCTTGTTTATAGCCTTATGTGGGTTCTTCTTAGTTGTCTCAATCTTCCTTTCTAGTGTAGTAGATTCTGATCTTTTCATGATACGGTTTTTCAAGTAGCTTTTGAATTTAGAACATGTTTTAGTTCCTTCAGCTTAAACATCTCATTGATCTTCTTATGCCTAAAAGGAACCCATACTCCTTGAACATATATAGAGTCATCCCTTATTTCCACCATATTCGAGTAATACTCTCTCACAGTAAGCGAACCGAGCCTTGTGCTCCGCAAGAGGTTACAACCTTTCTTTTCTATTCTTTTTGAAAAGGGTGAAATAAACTTACCAAACCCCCACTCGCTGATGAAACCTTTATTAGCAAGTTGTTTTTCCCATACAGAGCGAGCCTTGGCAGAGAAGAATGCCCTTTGCTCTTCTGATTCTGCGTCTTCATTATGACTTACTGATCTTGGTCTTCTTGGCCTCATCCCTTCCTCAGCTGGTTGTTCCATCTCAGGCTGAGCCTCTGGTTTTATGTTTGTTTGTGAAAATATAGACTAAACCACTCAATTTAACACTTATCGGGAGCACACAGTTTTTCTGTCATGTTAAAGTTGAATAGAGTTGTTTGAAAATGGTCATGATTTTATGTTCTTGAATTAATTATGGGTTTGATGCAGAAACCTTTATGAGTGCAGGTCATACAAGTATTAAAAAATTGGATGTAAGTCAGAGATATCATTCCATAGAGATCCAACGACAATGTTGGAATCAACTACCACTAAGCTACTCAGTCATATTATTTGAGCCTCCTTTTAATAGTGTGAAGGCTGAATTTAAAAGGCAAGATAATCTATGTACATTCATCCCAATTAAAATAAAATTTGAATTGAACTAAAAAATAAAAGCCCCGAATTTGGTCAGATCTTTCTTGAAATGAACAACGGGATAATTGTTGTGGAGCAGTCCAGTTTCATCATTTTAATTCATTGATTCTTCATTTGGATCTGGATTTGTCAAAGAATATATATCTGACTTAGTTCTCCATTATTCGCTAATTAGAGGCCCTTCTTCTTTTAAATGAAAGGATCTAATCGAGTTCTTGTATTCAAAACACTCTTTATAAGATCTAGGTATTTTTCTTTTCCAATACTTCATACCCATTTCTTAAGACTGTAGATTTCTTACATCCCAAGTCTGGGTCATTGCAAAACTTCTACAAAATGGTTGATGACTCATCCTTTAGATCTGATGGATTTTCTTTCTCGCGATTAGATTTAGGTTAACACGAGGATGCAGATCTGTCAGGCCGGATCAAGGTCGAATCTACGATGAGTTAAATTGATAAATAATTCCCTTGACCTCGACTATGAGTGAATTGGAAATCTATCGAAATGAACTCTGGAAATAACGGAACTTTGTCTTTTGATAGTCTAACATACCCCTGAGTTAAATGTTCGAGCTCTCGGGAATCTCCATCTACGTGTGTCCTCGAGAAGCCGTGGAAATAAGAGCGGGAAACAATCCTTGAAATGGTGACCCGATACTACTATTAGAACGACTCGATTCCTGAAAGCGACATGTCAAGTAATCAAAATCCCAATTTGGGAAATTCCTTCCAATTCAAGCGAGAAAAGACTATAACTAACAACGGGTCATTCGATGGAAGGTACATTGCTTCTGATATAGAATCCTGATCAACAATGGAGTATTGATCGAGAATATCACTTTATGTATAATTCATTGGAAGAAACAAATTCTGAAAAAATTATGCGAACACCATTGATTCAGTAGTAATTGGAAAAGAGAATGAAAAATTAAATCCGACTTCTACATTAAATAGATTCTTGGTTCAAATCCGAGGAAAAGAAAAAGAAAAAGAAAAGAAAAGTCTATTCTAAAATATCACAGTGACTCGCCTCATCCTCCCAGACCAGTGGGTTTAGAAAAGCAGGCTCTTTTTTTTAATACGCTTTGTTATAACTTTTTGAGATTAGAGGCCTAATTCAAGGTTCTGATGATTTTTAAAATTAATGGCCCTTCTCACTTTTGGGTCGAGCTTTAAAAACATGTGACATCATTTCTTCTGGATCTGTCGAGGTGTCATGAGCCTGGCTGGTCGCAACCTTCTTTCAGTTTGTTCCTACAATTGTTGAGTCGCGACCTAATGTTTTCTGTTGCGATAGGTTTCTCTTGTTTCTAGTAGTTGATGTTGCGACCCGATTTAATGTGGCGACTGGCCAGATTCTTCGTTCTTCGAAATATGTCGCGACCTCGATTTAAATGCTCAGCGACATCATTTATGTTACTGATTATGTTGATCTTTGTTTGACGTTTTTTAAGCCCATAATAAATTATAATGCCGTGACTGAGTTCAGCTATCGCGACTTTGGTTGTCTTGCTTTCTCTTTGCGTTATGTCATGACCTCAAAGCATGTCGCGTTCTCATCCGTTTCTTTTCCTTCTTGAAATCTATCCAGCGACCTTAAAAGCATATGTGCGACATTATTTCTTCTCCCGTCTACATCGCGACCTTATTTCTTAGTCACAACGATTTCTTCTCGCCCCGACTTCTTTTATGGCGTGTTCTAAAAAATATGTCGTGACTAAATGGTTGCCTTTATCACTTTTGCTCTTGTTGCAGTTGATGTCGCAACCACAATTTCTTGTCACGACCTGATTGTCTTTCCTTTTTCTTGATTTTGTGTCGTGACTTCATTTTTACGTCGCGACACCATTTCTGTTGTTAACCATTTGATCTACGGTACCCGGCGTCCTTTCGTAATGCGACATCATATCTGGTTTTACGCCCTCATGCAAGTTCTGCGACTTGGTCGCGACTTTGTTTGTTTTCTTGGCCATGACATGGAAATTAGGTCGAATAAGGTGGTTTCTTTGCTCCATGCCATTCTTGTGGTGACTTTCAAAAGCATGTCGCGGCCAGTTCAGCTCTTCCAGTCTTATGTGACCTCATTTTTTACTCTGCAGTTCTCTCATCGAATTCGACTTCTTTTATGGTCGCGACACAGAAAGTGTGTCGTGGCGAGTAGTGGCCCTTCTTGCTTTGTTTTTGTCGCGGAGTGGCTCGAGCTTAGTCACAACATGTTTAAACTAATTCAGCTCGTTTTATCGTGACATGAATTTCTGGTCGCGACCTCGATTGGTGTGTATCTTTGTTTTATGTGACATCAGTTTTTTTGTTACTGCCAACCAAATCATCTTCTTTCTGTGTGACCCACCAAGCGGTGTTGCAGCATGACAGTGACTCTTATTGCTTTATCTCGATAAATTTTCTCTTGTTGCAGCGGCTTTGTTGGGCTTACTATCACTTCTGAGTACTTGGCAGGTTCTTTGTTGTGACTTCGCTAATATTCTTGGGTTTCTTGTCGCGACACCTCGAGTTTCTGTTTGGCCCGGCTACTTTCCGACCCGAGATATAACCTGTATACTTGTTGGAACTGCCATTTCTTATGTAAAAGTCTGCAAAATATAAATTTAGTAAATTTCCATATTTTCGAATAAACAACTTGATTATATAAAAAGAAACAGATCAGAAAAATGTGTTAAAAATGAATGAGTTTTTTACTCATCAAAATTTCCCAAACTTAAAATTTTGCTTGTCCTCAAACAAAGAAAAGAAAGAATTGTTTGTCCTCAAACGATTTAATTTTATTTTTTGCAGGACATTTTTGTTCATGCTTCGTCTTCAGATTCCACCATTTGACTTGAAATAAGAAGTTGTTACCTTTAAACTTTTGTTATTCTTCTTGAAAAAGATGGTTTGGCACATCATAAATGTAAATTGATGATCATGTATAAACAACACGATCGATCAATCTGTTTTGTCAGTGTATGTTGATCTTCTTTCCTTTCCTCGCTATTAGATTAATAGTTAATCTTACAGGATTCTCCTTGGAAGATTAATTAAAGAATTTATAGGCTTATTTTCATATTGATCTCCACTAATGTAAGCAAAATTCAAACCTTGAGTCATTAGGGTCTTTTTAATTTCGTAATGTTTAAGTTGGGTAGTGGGTGAATAATTCGAAATTTGAGAATTTATAAATTGCAGTTCAGTATTAGCCACCAGCAATAGCCTTCCTTTTTCCTCCGCTTTCTTTCTCTGTATGAACTTTATGTCGACTCCCAGAACTTGGCTTTTGTCGTCATCTTGACTTTTGTGGTCTCTTTGATTTGCCACCTTCATGATTATCGATTTAGTTCAGCACTAAAAACTCTTTTTGTTCTTCTTCTCTTACTCAAAGGTTTTTTAGGAATAGTCTGATGTTTTGTCTTTTGACTTCGATCACTCTTACTTGAACTTTGGGTTAGTAACTCCTTGCCGGTTGGCATTAGGGTCTTAGGTGTTGAAACACCCCTAAGAACTTACTTTACTTTCAGAGATAGGCCACAGACCAAAACTTACCTTTTAATTGACTTATTTTCTCCTCTCTAATCTTTTCAGTTGATTTTGTCAGCACAATACTTCCTGTAGTGCGTAGGAAGTATATTTCCTGTCTTGTTCTCTTGCGAGGTTAAACTCTCTTGTTATGAAAATTATGGGTTAATTTTGGGCTATTTGCGGGACTAGTTTTAGGGAGGGGATTTCAAGTTTTCTTTTCTTTGTTATTTGAAAAAGTTAGGCATATTGGCTCAAGCTTGGAACTAAAAGTGTATGCATACGCATATAATGAGGTAGGCTTGAAGGTTCAAACTTTCAAGAGGGCCTCATCCTTTTTCTTATCGGTTGTTTTACTTTGGGTTTTGCCTTAACTTGATAATCTAACGAGTTACAGGACCTTGTACCCGCGACTTTGAATTACCACAGAAGATGTCTATTCCTTTTTCCAATTTGTTAGGACTTCTTTGGACCATGTGTGATGTTTTCACGAGTTTATATTGACTCTGACTATTTACACGATTTCAACGGCTTATTTGTTCTTTCGATTGTTTACCTTTTCTGATTACGTAATCTCGACTTGATTTTAAATTAAACAACAACTTCTTACTTGAGTTAATCGACCCAGCTCTTCTTTTCTCTCGGCATTGTTTGGATTTAATCGGTGTTTGTTATGCCATTTCACCGATGAAAACTGCATCTGATAAGCAATTACTTCAGACCTTTAAGCAGCGCAAGCTGACCCGATTTTCTTCCCGAATAATCCACGAACAATTCACATTTTGTCGAACTTATTCGGCTACGGGTCCTATTAAGCGAGTTGGCGTGTATATTACGGTTCTGGCATTATTAGTAAATAAGCGAATCATCGGTCGCGGGGAACGTTTCACAAGACGCTTTCAATGAACTTCTGGGCTTATATTAATGATGTTGAAGAGTCTGATAGGAAAAAGAAAAGTGAAATTGTCTTTATTTCACTTCACTTACTCTTATCGGTTTTAGAAGGTATGATGTTGGGAGGCTCTAAGTTAAAGCTTGCTAAACATGGAAAGGCGGAGAAGGATGTATGCAGTCTTTTCTTTTGGAGGGTGTGGGCTGCACTTTGTTAGTGGAATTAGATCATTTGTTAAATTCAGATCGTCAGGTGTCTTACTTGAAGCGGCGTCTTATTCTGTGCTTCCCGAGCTCGGAGATCTGACCCGACATGTTTGATAAATTTTTTGTGATCAAATCCAAACTCTCATGCGGATTTTTTCTTCTTTAGACATCATTATCTTCCAGCTCTTTATCTCTCTCGCCATTGACGCTTCCCAAACTCACTTGAATTGCTCTTTATAAAGACTGTTTGAAGAAACACATCTTTTAAGCATATTACCTTCCATTCGAGGAATGGTATGAGCACTTCTTCATCTCTTCGAACTAATTGTTGTGAAGGCTTCCAAGCAGAAGCCTTCATCTTTTCTCAATTCTTCTCTCCTTTTCATCTCTTACTCCCGTTTCTTCCTCTCTACGTCTCGAGTTTGCTCAAATAATTATTGCTGCTCTTAGATTGACTTAGAACTCTTCCTAGATTCTTCTTATTTTTCCCATTCTGCTCCACTCTTCCATATCTTTCTTTCCTTGATCTCGGCACATCTCCATGATTTCATTGTTCCCTGCATCCTTTAGAGCTCTCTACTTAGCTCCCGGGAGATCCTCTGTATTTCATGTCTGTGAAGGGCTCTTCAGGGCCTAAATCGAAGGCGTCTCTTATTACTGAGGAATATGTTGGGACGATTTCCATTTCTCATTATCATTCTTTTCCACACACGACTCTGTTACAGTTCCCTGATCCGCTACGCTTTTTATTCTTGGCCCCGCTGTTACACAGTGGGTCGGAGGAGATGCCTTGGGGCGTGTTTCTTAACCGCCCGTGATCCTCTCACCCGACTAAGATGCATAGTCTGGCGATTGTTGCGGAGTGAGGGATTAGTCCTCTTTGTACTTAAGTGGTACCCTCTGATAGACCCCTTAATCAAACATCCAACATTCATTTTATAGCCCTTCAAAAAGCATATAAAATGATTGCCTCTTATTCTCTCACTGAGCAAAGATGTTTAGTTGGAAGGATTATTGAGGATAGGAAGTGAAACCATACCTTAACTTCCTCAGTGAAGGATCCTCTGTTGATAGCGTAATGAGGGTTCTTCCTTGTGGATTCCACTTCCCACGCCCGGCGGTTAGAAGTCTATAATCTTCTCATGATCGGGGTTTTCTAATTCTTGAATTTAGAGCGGAGTGCTTGAGGTTCCCTTTAGTTTTGAACATTTCATTGATTCTTTTGTGCCCCAGGTACCCGGACTCCTCGCTCGTATCTTGAGTCTTCTCGTTCCCACCATGTTTGCATAGAATTCCTGGCAGACGAGAATCAATGTGTGTGCATAAGAAACTCGACCTCTGCTTTTCTATTATCTCGAGAAAAGGGGAAATCATTGAAACCTCTTTCGTGATGAAGCCCTTGTCAGTGGCGGCCTATTCCATAAATCTTTAGATTTTGCAGAGACAAAGTCTTTGTCGCTCTACATTCTTCTTCTTGCGTGCACTTTGATTGTTTTACGTCTTTATTTGCCGCTCTTCCCTCGGTGGCTTTTCTCTTGCGGGTGCAGTTTAGTTACATTTGTGACTATCTCGGAGCGAGGTTCAGTGAGAACCTCCTCCACTCGCCGAAATGTTCACTCCTTGAGCTCATTAATTATTCTGTTAAGATCCGGAACAGGGTTTTGGTTATCTGCCATGGGTGAGAATTTGGAATTGGGCACTGGTTTTAGGGTTTTGGTAGTCGAAGAGAGAAAAGAAAGTGAACGGTTGGGGAAGATGTGGCTGAATGGAAGTTTTGGGGAAGAGCTTGTTTGACGGGTTTGTTTGATAGGCTCGATATTATTATTGTCTCATGGAATGTGTGACCTTAAAACATGAGTTACAACACTAATTGCTAACAATAATTGTCCCATTTAAAGTTGCGACGCCCAAATCAGAATGTTTAAAACCTCAATTTATTGTTATTTGGACAATTCTGGTGGCGACCTACTTAGTTTTGTCGCGACCTCGAAAGTGGTCGTGACCAATAAATTGAAGTCGCGACCCATCTTTCTCTTTTTTTTGCCATCATTATAGGTCGCGACCAATTTTAATCCGGTTGTGACATCATGTTTATGACTAGTCATTCGAGATTGGCAGCATGTCATTCGCGACTGCTTGATTCTTATTGCGACCTCGATTTTTCGACCATAAGACTTATGTTGTGACTTGAAATTTTCTATTCTCATGTTTTCAATTCAGAACTGGGTCGTGACATCAAAAGCATGTCACGACCTAGAATATTCACAGTCTCACAGGAATAGTTCGAATTCATCTGAAGACTAAATCAATAAACCTAATTCCAAAAAGAAACAATCAACCTTTATCATTCAAATATGCAACCGTCGATTCATGGTATCGATTCAACGGTGAATTGAAATTCAATTCCCGAGCACAATCATGCATTCTCATTAAAATGAGTTTGTGAATCGAAATTACTCCTTGTGGTGATCTTGTTTGCATTAGAGCGATAAATAGAAAATTCCATACATTTGCACCCTTCTGACTTACGAAAACACTCAAAAAATTTTAAATGATAAAACAACACACAAATGCAACTAGAAAAAATAGAAAAAATAAAAAAATTGACTAATAAAACTTGGGAAAGAGAATTGTTGTATGGGTTGCCTCCTGAGAAGTTGCTGATTTTGAGTCCTTAGGCCCGGACTTTAGCTGCTTTATGAAGTTCTTGTTGACCTCTTTTCATCACTAAGAACTAGGTATCAATCATATTTCTTCCAGAATCTTTGCTTGATCAACGACCACATTCACTTTAAACTCTTCTCCATTTATTGGTTCTCATGCTTGACACTTTGAAGGGTTCATGCACCACTAATTGTAAGGGTAAAATAATTTTGGTTTCGATTTACTGAAAAACTTGATGCAGAGTTGAATAACGGGACCTGATCTCCTGCCTTAAATTCTCTCCTCAAAATCCTTTAATCATGCAATTTCTTTGTCTTGTCTTTGTAAATTCTAGCATTATCATAGACTTCATTCCTTAACTCTTCCAGTTCATTCACTTGGAGTAATCTTTCCTCTTTAGCAGCCTTGAAATCAAAATTCAATTTCTTGATGGCCCACATAGCCTTGTACTCGATTAGAGGAGGTGACAAGGTTTTTCCAAAGGAACAATCACGGCTGGGGACATTCAGATGGGGTTTTATATGCGGGTTCTTTCACCCGTAATGCATAATGACTTTAGGGCCAATCTTTTATGCTAGAGCTTATAGCCTTTTCCAGAATTTTCTTTATCTCCTGGCCAAATCTCGGCTTGCCCATTTGTTTGAGGATGATAAGCTAAACTCATGATGTGTTTTTTGATTCCATATTTGCTCATGGGTTTCTCAAACACCTTGTTTGCAAAATGGCTTATCATCGATAATAGTTGTAGGTGTCCCAAATGCCTTTCGAAAATATTCCTCTGTAAAAACTAGCGTATTAGCATCGTGTGGGACGACTACGCCTCGGCCCATTTAGACACATGATACATTTAGGGTATGTATAGATTTCCGAATGAGGATGGAAAGGCCCACAATAAAATCTATTCCCCATCGTGAATAATTGCACCACGAGGATCTGCATGCGGAGAATTTCATGCCTTGTGTTGATATTTCTCATTCTTTGGCATCGATCACAAAGTTTCACCCATTCAAAACAATCCTTGAAAATAGTAGGCGATAAAAACTTAATTGGAGAATTTTTTGGGCTGTTTTGTCTCATGCAAAGTGTCCTCCATAAGGTGATGCATGACATTCTTGTAAAATTTTGTCTTGTTCACTTTCTGGTACACACTTCATGACGATCATATCAGCTCCTCTTTTGAATATTAGGGGGTCATCCCAGATGTAAAACTTGCGGTCAGTCCTCAGTTTCTTCCTCTGCTGGTAGCTAAATTCTGGTGGCATCACTCCGGCTTCGAAAGTTCACAATATGGCATGCAGGTGATTGGAATGGCGGTAGAAATAAGCTGCTCATTTGGAAAATTTTGCATACTTGTCTCTTCTTGACTCGATGTAGTTATTCTTTTACTCTTGACAAATGTCGGCTATCACATTGTCACAACCTTTCTTGTCTTTGATTTCGAGATCAAATTCTTGTGTAACGACACTATCGGTCAGTCTTGGCTTATTCTTTCTTAGCCATCAATATTTAATTCTTTGCATGATCGGTATGGATGATGACATGGAACCCCAATATATTTCAGCTTACATCGCGAATACCGCGGCGGCATCTCTTTTTCGGTAGTTGAGTAATTCTCTTGAGCCCCATTAAAGGTTTTGCGGCATAGTGTATGATACTAAACATTTTGTGAGCACTGTCCCGTCTGACTCCCATTGCGCAATCAACGGCATCACACATAATCTCGAATTCAGCGCTATTCGGTATGGTTTAGCCATGATGGGAGCTTATTATCTGGATTTGATCTCTTGAATGAAGATTGACGGGTTGCATCGATATTAAATTTGGTATCCTTTTCCCGGTAAGCCTACATAATGGTCTTGCAATTTTGGAGAAGTCTGCGATAAATCTTCTATAAAAACCGACATGTCCCGAAAACTTCTTATTCCATTGGCCGGTTGTTGGTGGCGAAGAGTCGCTTTATAGCGAAACCTTTGCTTGGTCACTTCCAGCCTTGTGCGAGAATTCTATGCCCAGGGCGATGCCTTCTGTCACCGTAAAATGACATTTTCCCGATTAAGTTAGGTTCTTGTCACCTTTGGCCCGATGTCCCCAATTTTCTGACGATGTTCAGCCAGATCATAAAGTGATGTCCATGAATATCTCACAACACTCTTACGCGATAAAGAACATAGACATCTTAGAATCTTTTGAAATGTAAGCGAGGCATTACATAACGAATGACATTCTTCTAAAAGCAAAAGTACCATAAGGGCATGTGAAGTAGTTTTCTCCACGGTCCTCGGAATTCACGATAGCAATTTGGTTATATACAGGAATATCCATCAGAAAAGCGAGAAGTGAGGGGATATCTTGCTAACCTATCGACATGCGATCGATAGAGCGAGGAAATGATAACTGCAGTTTGCGTGTTCAATTTTACGTAATCTATACACCCTCGTCATGTCACGGTTCTTGTAGGAATGGGTTCATTCCTTTCATTTCGATCCACGGTGAATCCACCCTTCTTAGGGACCACATGGCCCAGGCTAACCCGAGAGGTTAATACGATATTGCATAAATAAATCCGCATTTAGCCATTCGTACTTCCTTTCTTACAACATCTTTAAATCCACGGGGTTGGCTCCTTTGGTATTGTGATGTTTGCGCGAAAATCATTGGCCGAGATTTTTGTGCATGCGAATGGGGCCCGACACCGCTAAGGTCTTGATTGACCAGGCAATTGCTTCCTTATATTTCCTGAGAATTCTTAGCAGTTGTTGTTCTTCATTTTTATTCAGTGCAGCTGATATAATTCTTGGCTTTGCCCCTTCTGGTTCTAAGAACTTATATTTCAGATGACTAGGCAATTCTTTCAATATTAACCCTTCTGCACTGGTTTCTTGCTCATTTCCTTTCTTTTCATTTATGCCTGAATTTTCTATACTTTTTTCATTCAAACTCAAGATTGTTTCTGTGTTTTGGAATCTGGAATGCAGCAATTCATAATCAACACTCTTAAGATACTGGAAATTCAACTCCTTTTCATTGATAAGAATCTTTGATTATAGTTAGTTCGAGTTAGCGAATGGATAAATCAACATCTCTGACCATACGAGTTTCTCATCGACATCAGGTTGTGTCGAGCTTTTGTGGAGGTTAAATTGGCCCTTCTTCATCTCCACTCTCGTGTCGACTCACCCTTTGTACATCGGTCAGATCGGGTTGCTAGGAAGGTCTTCCCTAACGGCGGAGGAACTTGGGTATCCTCCTCATCTTTATAACAAACAAAATCTATAAGGAAGATAAATTTCCTTACCTTGACGACACATCTTGAGGACTCCTTGCAGTTTGTCATAATGGACACATCGACCATCTGCCCGATTATGTGATTGTTGTTGGAGTAAGTTCCCCGAACTTAGTCTTTGTACCCTTTGATAAGGGCATTAGTTGATCTTTGGCTTTTGGAGTCGTAAGGCTTCATTGAATTCATATTTGATGGAATGGGATTTGGTAAAGATGCAGTCCGCTTCATCTTTCTTGTGGTAGACTCTTTTGAATAACTACACTACAGTCTGAAGTCTTTGTGGGAATGGAACTGCAGATGTGTATGCTTTAATCTTCTCCTTATGTTTTTACTCTAAGTTACTCAGGAATTTGTCGGTTTGCACTTGTTTCTCGATCTTTGCCGATCTGCTGCAGATTGATCATACATCCCCTCTCTTCGATTTCTTTCTCTTTTGTGGAGTCTTTTATTTCTTTTACTGCGGTCTTCTTCGTTTCCTACCACTCCTTAGATGAGCGCCGTACAGTCTTTGGATTTTTAAGGTGTCATTTTAGGGAAAGCATTCTTAGTCTCTTTTTGCCGAGGTCGAAACCCCGACTGACCCGTGTTTCCAAATTCTTTGAAGTGAAACAAATGTATTTCAGAAAAATATGAGTGTTGGATTTAAAGCTTCAACTAAATGAATTTTACGTTCATGGAGGTTTAGTAGCCTTTGTTATCCCCGTGAGCTGCGACGTGTTTTCTCTTGAAGGAATTTGGAGTCTCTTGACTGTGATATTCATTTCTATTTTCTACCCTCACATTGCCTCTTCTTTGGAACTGAGTGGTTGATACCCTTCTTTGGAGATTACGCGTGTCTTGGGCCTGTGATGCTCCTCGCCATATGAGAAGTTCTCGAAACGGTTCCTTGAGTCTTTGGATTGTAATGTGTGAAGCGAGAGTTGGGATTAGGCTTGAGTGATAGCTTCTTTGTTCGTTCATGTGCCCGAAGCGCGCTGACTAACGAGTCTTCTTCGGTGGTCCACCGGCTTACTTCCTCTTATCTATCTCTTTCCTTGCTCGATTTCATGGTAGTGCGATCTTTTCTCTGTTTATCAAGCTGTGCCTTATAGCATCAAGTTTTGCTTCCGTGTGGAGTCATGCTTGTTGGGTACCGATGTGCTCCCTCTTGTTATGCTATTGCTCCCTGAAGATTCAGAGGGGGCTTTCATGTTGCATTTGGCTAGTGCGCTTCTCAATCCCTTTCCTCCTCTGTACTTTTCCTCTTGAATGCCCCATGACAAGAAGCATCTATGATGCAGTTAGAAGTATCGTGCAGTGATAAACCAAATATCCATTTGTGTCTTGGTCATCTGTCATGAGGACATCTCTTCAGCTGACCTTTTGTAGCTTTCCGTACGGTATCTGACTTTGTCCCTCCTTTGTTGGAACACTATGATTTCCCTTCTTCTTTTCGGATGAGGGATGGGGGAAAAAATCTGCTTTAAGTATGTACCAGAAACTCTTCCTATGTATCCAAGCGAGCGTATGGTAATGATTCATTACCATGTGGGCGCGATATCTCTTAAGGAAAAGGGAAGAGGTGTAGCTTTATCACCTACGGTCTCACATCGTTTAAGCTTAAGCGTAATTTGCCATCACGAGAATGCGCGGAGTGCTCCATTAGGATCTTCGAGTGGGAAGGCGATGGCTGATTCCTCTTGAACCATGGTAATCAAGGTTGGTTTTAGGTCGAAGTTGTTAGCCTCTCTGATGGGTTGTCATTCTTGAGTATTCTTCTTGGATGGGGCCTCCCGAGAAATCCTCCGTTGTATCTTGCATTGGAGGCCTTTTTCTTCTTTGTTTCTTGTTATTTGTCGATCGATTCTTTCATTTTCCATGGTTGCTTTTACGCTGCAGCACTTTCCTTAGCTCCTCGGTGTTCTCCCGTCAAATCGAGAAATGAATCAGTCCCCAGATTCTGTCACGTCATTAACCTCACAGAAATGGGAGACATATTGAATTAGTGGAAAAGCAGTGGTATCTCAAATAATATATCCTTTAAGCTCTCTAAAAGATCAGTAGCTTATGCGGCCACAACTATCAAAACTGTTTTTGTGCATTTCTTTTATAAGAAAAAGAAAAATGTCCAAATTAGCATTTCTCTCTTTTGTCAAAATATTGATTGATTCAAATCCTTCCCGATCTCGACAAGCGCCGCAATAAAAACATTTGTCTGTGAAAATATAGACTAAACCACTCAATTTAACACTTATACATGCGCCTTATAATTTTCCTGCATCTATGTCAAAATTGAATAGAGTTGTTTGAAAATGAATAAAACTGATTTTATGTTCTGGAATTAATTATGGGTTTAGTACATGACAGCTACTTGAGTGCGGGTCGTACAAGTGGTAAAAATTGGATGTAAGTCGGATATCCATTCCAGAGATTGACAATGTTGGAATCAACTACCTAACTACTCGAGATCCACTATTTGAACCTCCTTTTAATAATGTGAAGACTAGAATTTAAAAGACAAAGATAATCACATATTACATTCATCTAATTAAAATAAGTTGAATTGAACTAACAATAGCTAGTGAATCATATCTCTGCTGAAATAGACTTGAGATGAAATTGTTGTGGAATGATCAATTCTACATTTATTTTAATTCATTGATTTTTGTATCTGATTTTTGATGCGGATTTGTCAAGATGCCTAATAATGCAGCTTGGATTTCTCCATTATTCTCTAATTAGAGGTCCCTTCTTCTGTCAAAGCAAAGGATCTAATTAGTTACTTGTATTCAAAACACTCTTTATAAGATCTGAGTATTTTTCTTTTTCAATACTTCATACCCATTTCTTAAGACTGCAGATTTCTTGCATCCCAAGTCTAGGTCATTGCAAAACTTCTACAAAATGGTTGATGACTCATCCTTTAGATATGATGGATTTTTCCTTCTCCTTGATTAGATCTCAGCTAACACAAGCTCTAGATCTATCGGATCGAGTGAAATCTCACGATGAGTTAAATTGATAAATAATTCCCTTGACCTCGACTATGAGTGAATTGGAAATCTATAAATAAACTCACGAAATATATTAGTTTGCTCAATGATAGTCTAACATACCCACAAGTTAAATGTTCGATCTCTCGAATCTCGATACGTAATGCGTCAGAGGGCTTAGCAGAAATCGAAGGAAACAATCCTTGAGATGGTATTTGGTACTACTATTGGGAACAACTCAATTCTGGCAGCATGATCGTCGTCAAAATCCCGATTTCAGAAATTCCTTTAATTCCAAGCGAGAAAGCGTAACTAGCGGCATGTCCATTCCCGATGGAAGTTGTGCTTCTCGATTACATAATCCATGATGACAATGTTATTGATCAGAATATCTACTATAATTCCTTTGGAAGAAGCGAATTCGAAATTTATGCGAACTTCATTGATTCCAAACCGTAATTGGCAAAAAGAATGGAAAATTAAATCTAGCTTCTACATTCTAAACAGATTACTGGTTCAGATCCAAAAAAAGAAAAGAAAAGAAAAGAAAAGTATATTCTAAAATATACAATGAGTCTTCCTTGTCCTCCCAGATATTGGGTTTCAGAAAAACGGAAGCTGCCTCTCTTTTTACGCATACGCCTATTTATAACTTTTTGAGATTGGGCATGATTCCAAGGTTCTAGGTGATTTTCCCTAAAATTAATGGCCCATCTCACTGTTTTAGGTCGCGACCTTAGAAGCTTGTCGCAACATCATTTGCGCTTTGGATTTGTCAAGTTTGTCGTGACCTCAGGAAACTGGTCGTAACCTTCTTTCAGTTTGTTCCTACAATTGTTGAGTCGCGACGTGTTTTTACTGTTGCGGCAGAGTTTCTCTTGTTTACATGATTGATGTGCGACCACCATTTCACTTATGACTGACGGTTCTTCCACTTTCTTTGAAATATATGTCGCGACCTTAATTTCATATCGCGACATCATTTATGTTGCCAGTATGTTGATCTTTATTTAAATCACGTTTTTGGCCTGTAAATTACGTATTTGAGCCTCGGTTCCATGTAGCGACTGGTATCTTGCTTTCACACATTACGTGTCATGACCTCTCGAAAAGAATGTCGTGACCTCATTCCGTTCTTTTCCCTTCTTTGAAATCTATGTCGTGTTCTCAAAACAAGTCGTGACATTATTTCTTCCCCATCTTAATAAGTAGCCTTATTTCTTAGTCTAGCGGTTTCTTCTCCGCCCGACCTTTTATTGGTGCGTGACTAAAATATGTCAAACTAAATGGTTGCCTTTATATTTTGCTCTTGTTGCATTTGATGTTGCGACCACAATTTCTTGTCGCGACCTGACTGTCTTTTCTTTTTGGGATTCTATGTCACGACTTCATTTTTATGTCGCGACACCATTTCTGTTTTTAGCAATTTTGATCCCTGGTCTCAACTTCCCTTTTATGTTGCTACATCATATCTAGTTTTTTGTCCTCATGCAAGTTGCGACTTCAATTACTGACCTGTTTGTTTTCTTGTCGTGACATGGAAATTAGGTCGCGACAAGGTAGTTTCTTTGCTCCATGCCATTCTTGTCTCGACTTTGAAAGCATGTCACGACCGTTCTTTCTTCCAATCTTGCCGCAACCTCATTTTTGACTCACAACAGTTTCACCGTCGTTCGACTTCTTTTAAGTCGTGACCTAGGCGTAATCGTATTGAGTAGTGGCGCCTTCTTACTTTGTTTTTGTCGCGATGGTAAAGCTTAGTCGCAACATGTTTTAAGCTGATTCGGCTCATTTTTATGTCCGACATGATTCACACAGTTGCGACCTCGATTGGTGTCCTCGGCTTACATTTTGTCGCCTTTATCAATTTACTGATGCTGACAATCTTCTTTCTATGTCTGACCTTGAAAGCGATTAATCGCTGATATGATGGTGGCTCTTCTTACTTTAATCTCGATCAAATTTTCTCCTATCGCAGCATTTTGTTAGGCTTACCTCACTTCTAGTCGCGACACGAGTTCTCTTTATAGGCTTCGCTCTTGTATTCTTAGTTACTTATCGTGACCTCGAGAGTCTGCTCATTGACCAGTGTGACCAGATATAGCTTTGTAATATAGTGCTGGAACTACAATTTCTTACGTAAAGTTTTCAATCTCTCACGAAATTTATTAATTTCATATTAGAATAAACAAGCAATTAAAATGTATGAGTTTTGACTCATCATTCTTAGATTGGGATAATCTTTGTTTGAGGTTCACGATGAACCTCTTTGCACTCTCTGGAGCATACTGCATCATTTCAACGAGATTGGGGATAGGATTACGGTTTCCATCGATGAGATTTTGGGGGTGGTTTTGGAATCTAGGGTTTTAGATTTTCCGATGAGGAGAGAAGGCAGAAAAGTAGGGTGAGGATGCAAATGAATTATGTGGAAGAAATTGGTTGTTCACCTTCAAGCTCTTTTATTTATTGATAAATATCGTTGTGCTTATGGAATGTCATGACATTAATTTCCTAAACCCTGACACTAAGCGGTAATAATAAATACCGCATTTAATGTTATGACGCCTCAAATAGAATGTTAAAACTGACAGTTAATGTATTTTAAAAAAATTCTTGTCGCGACTTCTTTAGGTTTATCACAACAACAAATGTGGTCTTTAAAAATAAAATTGATGTCACGACATACCTTCCTCTTTCTTCAGTTATTCCTAGTCGCGACCAAATTTCTACTGTCGCAACACCGTGTCTTTCAATAATTTTCTAGATTCACAACACTGTTGCAACCCAACAATTAGGTCGCAACTTTAGTCGTGACTAAATTTTGCGGCGACATAAAGATTTGTGTTGCGACACAAAATTTTCATAGATCTCATGTTATCAATTCAAAACTTTGTCGTGACTAAATTGTCAGGCCGCGACCTAGAAAATTTTCATGTCTAGACAAAAAGTATTTTATTCCCATTTTCCTACAACTCATATTCTCCCCTAATTGACTCAAAAATTTCATTCAATTCACTCAATGCATACTTGTAAAAATATATATATTCAGAATCTCGATTCAAGTATGAACAATTCATCTTCATGTTTAAATATTCAACGAATCAACTCAACTATTTAATATTCACTATAAGTTAAGTAAATTCCCCAAACTTCAATCATGCATTTTCTAAAGATAGTTAGAGGCATAATACTTCCCCGCATGTTCTGGTATTCATACTGAGTTAGAGTTTCATCTTCCATGTGAAGACTCCATTTCTTCTCGTACCCTCACTGATCTACAAAAACACCAAAAAAATTTTTAACAGTAAAGCAATACACAAGTCTAACTAAAACACTTAAAATTTTAAACAATTTCATTGACTATGAAACATAAAAATAAACTATTGTATGGGTTGCCTCCACGAAGCTGCTCAGTTTTAAGTCCTCAGCTGGACTTGCTGCTATGATTATCTTGTCTTAGTAATTCTTCTTTAACTCAGAACCTGGAATCAATCTTCAATTATTTTCCCTCCAAGGTAATGCTTTAATCTCTGACCATTCACTTTGAATTCTTCTCGATGCGGTTCAATGTTACTCCCCAATTTGTACTTGCCATTGCGTATAAGGACACGGCTCCATTTGATCTTAACTTTCACGAAACGGTTTCGATCACGGAGTTAAATAACGAGGACCTGATCTCACACTTTGAAATTCCCTCCTCAAAATCTTGATCATGCCATTTCTTTGTTTTATCTTTGTAAATTATGGCATTAACATAAACTTCATTTCTCAGCTCTTCCAATTCATTCAGTTGGAGTAATCTTTCTTCCTTAGCAGCCTTAAAATCAAAATTCAATTTCTTGATGGCTCACATAGCCTTGTATTCCAATTCAAGAGGGAGGTGATAAGGTTTACCAAAGACAATTTTGTATGGGGACATTCCAATGGGAGTTTTATATGCAATTCTATAAGCCCACAATGCATCATCAAGCTTTAGAGACCAATCTTTTATGCTGGAACTTAAAGTTTTTCAGAATTTTCTTTATCTCCCTATTAGAAATTTAGCTTGCCCATTTGTTTGAGGATGATAGCTAAGCTCATTATGTGTTTGATTCCATACACCGCTCATGAGTTTCTCGACTACCTTGTTTACCAAAATGGCTCCCTCATTACTTATGATAGTTATTGGGTGTCCCAAATACGCTCCAAAATATTTCTATGTAAGAACCCCCTGGCTTTGTATTAGCATCATTTGGGACAAGCTGTTTGCCACCATTTGGATACATAGTCCACCATTTGGGAGTATGCAGTTCCTAGTGAAGATGGAAGGCCACATGAAATCTATTCCCACACGTAAAAAGGCGCACCACTAAAATATCTTGCAGGGGCATTTCATGTCTTGTGCTGACACTTCCCATTCTCTGGCATTGATCACAAAGTTTTATCCATTCAAAACAATCTTTGAATATGGTAGGCCATAAAAGCGATTAGAGGAATTTTATGGGATTTGTTTGTCCCCACGTAAAATGTCCTCCATATGGTGATGCATGACATTCATATAAAATTCTACCTTGTTCTTTATGGCACACACCTCTTGATTATCATATCAGCTCCTCTTTTGAATAATAGTGGGTCATCCATATATAAAATACATTGTCGATCCTTAACTTCTTTCTGTGGTGGCATAACTCCTGACTAGAAAATTTACAATGTCGGCTATACCGGGGTGGTGGAATTACAACTAGAATAGCGCTCATCTAGAAAGTTTTGTTAGTGTCCTTTTACGATTAGTCTTTTCAACTCTTGACAAGTGATCAGCTATCACATTGTCACTATCTTTCTTGTCCTTGATCTCCAGATCAAATTCCTGCAGTAACAGTACCCATCTGATCAGTCTTGGCTTAACTTCTTTCTTTGTCATCAAATATTTAATTGCAGCATGATCAGTATGGATAATGACATGGGATCCCAATATATATGGCCTGAATTTTTCACATGCAAATACCATGGCGGCTTATCTAACTTTAGTACTTGAGTAGTTATCTTGAGCTTAATTTGAAGGTTTTACGGCATAGTATATGGCCACACAAACATTTGTCAATTCTACGTCCCGATACAACTCCCATTGCATGGTCACTAGCATCACGCATAATCTCAAAATTTCTTGTCCCGTCTTGGTTTGGCCGCGGTGGGGATCTTGTATCTGGATCCGATTTCTTCAAATGAAGATTGGTAGGATTCATCAAAATTAAACTTGGTATCTTTTTCCAATAGTCTACATAATGGTCATGTAATTTTTGAGAAGTCCTTGATAAATTTTCTATAAAATCCAGCATGTCCCAAGAAACTTCTTATTCCCTTGGTATTGTGGGTGTGAAAGAGTCTTTATGATGAAACTTTGCTTGGTCCACTTCGATACATTGTAGAAATTCTATGCCCCGAATGATGCCTTTGTTACCGTAAAATGACATTTTTCCCAATTCAGGCTAAATTCTTGTCTTGACACCTTTGAAATCTTGTTCCCAAATTTTACCCAACCTTGTTCAAGCTGGACCCATAGATTGTGTGAGTCATCCATGAATATCTCCGCAACACTCCTACGCCCAAATTTGATATACTTATAGACATCATGCATCTTTGAAATGTAGCAGGAGCATTGCATAGCCTAAATGGAATTCTTCTAAAAGCAAAGGTACCATAAGGGCATGTGAAAGTAATTTTCTCCTGGTCCTTAGGTGCAATAGCAATTTGGTTATATCCATAACACCCACCAAGAAAACAAAAGTGAGGGTGTCACTTGATCTCCCAACATCGATTAATAATGAAAGGTAGGAAAATGATCTTTCTTTGGTTGCGGTATTTAATTTATGTAATCTATACACACCCTCCGTCATGTCACAATTCTTGTAGGGAATCAATTCATTCCTTTCATTTTATGATCCACGATTGAATCTACCGCTTCTTGGGAACCCACATGGCTGGGCTCACCCGAGAACATGCGATACATAAATAAAACATGCATTTAACCATTTCAACACTTCCTTTCTTACAACATCCTTCATCACTGTATTCAGCCTTCTTTAGTGTTCAATTGAAGTTTTTGCATTATCATCTAGAAAGATTTTATGCATGCGAATGAAGGGCCGATACTTGAGATCTTGATTGACCCGAGCAATTGCTTCCTTGTATTTCCTTAGAATCTTTAACGGCTTTTGTTCTTCATCCTCAGTCAATGCAGCTGATAAAATCACTGGTTTTGCCTTTTCTGGCAATAAGAAAGCATACTTTAGATGACTAGGCAATTCTTTCAAAATCAACCCCTCTGTACTTGTTTCTTGCTCAGTTGCTTTCTTTTCCTTGCTGCATGATTTTTCTTTACTGTTTTCAATCAAAATCAAGATTGTTTCTGTGTATTGCAAACTGGAATGTAGCAATTCATAATCAACGCTCTTAAGATACTGGAAATTCATCTCATTTTCATTGATAGAGTGTTTTTATTACAATCGAGGTTTAGTTGAGGCGTGGGATTTAATGTTATCTGTGCGTACAATTTTCCTCATCAACATTAGACTGTGCTAAGCCTTTGTTGAGGTTGAAGTGCACTGCTTCATTTCCCACTCTCTAGGTAAGCTCACCCTTTTATACATCGATCAGAGTAGCTCCAGTTGCTAAGAAGGGTCTTCCTAACAACAGAGGAACCTGTGTGTCCTCTTCCATTTCATGGCTGACAAAATCCTGAGGAAAATGAATTTCCCTACCTTGACCAGTACATCCTCAAGGACTACTTCTGGTTGTGCCATTGACCTATCAACCATTTGCAGTGTAATTGTTATTGGAGTAAGTTCTGAGCTCAACCTTTGTACAGGCGATGGGGTATCAGCGATGCGCTTTGAGTCACCTGAAAGCCTTCTTGGATTCATATTTCATAATAGTGCAGGGAATGGTAAAGCTGCTAGGGTCTTTCATTTTAGCTGGTAGACTCTTAAGAATAACTGCACTACATGTTGCAGTTAGGCTCACCACTTCTTCCTCATCAATTTTCTTCTTTTTTCTCAGTACATCCTTTAGGAATTTGACGTAGTTTGGCATTCGAGTTATAGCATTTGCAAAGGGAATGTTAATTTCTATCTTCTTGAAAATCTCCAAGAATTTAGAAAATTGTTCCTCCTTCTTTGCTTCTGAAGTCTTTGTAGGAATGGAACTGTAGGTGTGTAGGCTTGAACCTTCTCTTTACGATTTTTGTTCCGCAGTTTTTTCCATCTTTCAGTATGCACTTTATTCTCGGTTTCCTACAGTCAGTTTATGGTGTTCTTTCTATCTTCTTCTCAGTTTCTCTTCTTCTTGCTCAAACCTTTCTTTCTTTTTTGCTCTACTAATGCTCACTTCCTTGGCACTCCTCAGTTGGACTGCCATACAATCTCTTGGATTCTTCTGGGTGTCACTAGGGAAGGCATCAGCAGTGCAGTTTTGCAAGGTTAAGGCCAATTTATGACTGTGTTTCCAAGTTCTTGAGTGAAACATTAGTGTTTGCTTGAAAATTTATGTGTTGGATTTAAAAGTTTCCAACTCAACAAATTTATGTTCATAGGCATGATAATTGTTGTCCTGAACTACAACATTTGCTCCTCGAGGGTGGAGTCTCTTTTTTGAGCTTTGATATTCATTTTATATTCTCTCGCTAGCGGTATTCTTCTTCTTGGAACCTTGGTGGATTATACCCTTGCTGAAAAGTGCGCCCGTGTCTTGGGCCTGTGATCTCCTCCACCATATGAGAGTTCTGCATGGCTCCTCGATCTTTGGTGTATAGTGTGTAGGCAAGTTGGGGGTTAGGCTTGAAATGAGTAGCTTCTACGTTCATTCAAATACTTGGCCTCCTCCCGACAGTAAAGGATCCTCATCAATTGGTCCCTCAACCTTCCCGGATTCGATCTCTTTCCACTTGCTCCAATTTCATGGCGAGTGCATTCTTTTCTCTTGATTCCCCAACCTGTGCATTATTGCATTAAGTTTTGCTTCCATAGCAGTCATTTTATTTAGCTCAATGACCCCACTCTCCTTTGTTCTGCTGTTGTTCCCTGAAGATTAAGATGAAGCTTTCATGTCGCATTTGGCCAGGTATTCTATCAACTGCCTTGCCTCCTCTGTATTTTTTCTCTTAAATGCCCCACATCAAGCTGCATCTATTACACCCTTAGAGGTATCATTCAGGGAGTGGTAGAGCGATATCCAATGCGGGTCTTGGATCCTATGCCATTGCATGGGGCGTCTCTTCAAGAGCCATTTATACCTCTCCTGACGATGTACAAACTTTTAATCCTTCCCTTTGTTTGAACACATTGATCTCCCTTCTTCTTTGGATGTGAGGATGGGGGAAAAAATTTGCGAGTAGCGCGTGCACGACTCTTCACATGTGTTAATTGAGCCATATGGCAATGATTCAAACCATGTGGCTATAATATCTCTCAAAGAAAAGGGAAAGAGTTGTAGCTTGATCACTTCTGGTCTCACACCATTCAGTTTAACTATGTGAGCCATCCTGAGGAATCTGTCCATATGCTCATTAGGATCTTCAGTAGGATGGCTTGTAAATTGATTCTGTTGCACCATGGTGATCAATGTTGGTTTCAGCTCAAAGTTGTTAGCCTCTATCGCGGAGTTATCTAAGCTGGCGGTATTCTTCTTGGATAGCTGGTCTCAATCCTCCATTGTGTCTTACATCGAGAAGGTCTTTAACTATTTATTTCTTGGTCTTGTCCTGACCCGTTCTTTCATCTGCCGTAATTCTTTGTTTACGCACTTGACCTTCCTTAAGTTCCTCAATGTTCTTTCCAATTCAGTATCTAATGGAAATAGATATGATTTTGGCTTCATGTGCATGAAATAACTTCCTGAAATGGAAATATATTGAGATTAAATGGAATCAGTGGTATTGAAAATCATATATCCTTTAAGCTCTCTAAAAGATCGATAGTTTATCACAGTAACATTTATTAAAGCTTGTTTTACGATTTCTTTTTATAAAATAAAGAAAAATGTCCAAATTAGCATTTCTCTCTTTTGTAAGAATATTGATTTTGTCAAACCCTTTCAATCCTCGACAATGGCGCCATAAAACTTATTTGTCTGAGAATGTGTAGACTAAACCCTTCAATTTTTATACCTCTACTAGAGCCTTACAATTCCCCTGCAGTTGTACTAAAATTGGAGTTAAGTTGTTTAAAAATTAGAAAAATGGTTTTATGTTCTTGAAATTATAAAATGGGTTTAGATGCAGACACTACAGTGATCGGAGGTCCTTCTGATAGTAAAAAAAATATGTAAGTCTAGATATCATTCCCTCAGAGATTGACAAGAATTTTAAAATCAATTACCTAACTACTCAAGGTCCACACTATTTGCACTTCCTTGTAACAGTTTAAAAACTAAGGTTGGAAAGTAAGATTATCCTATTATATTTCTATAATTAAGATGAGTGATAGCGAATAAAATAAACTGGATTGAATCAATTCTCTGTTAGAATGAACACTGGCAAGGAATTGTTGTGAAATTGCCAATTTCGACATCATAATATGTTATGATTCTCTCCTCATTCTTGATCTAGATTTGTCAAAGATTTATAATAGTACAGCTTGGATTTCTCCTTAACTTCACCAATTAGATGTCCCTGCTTCTTTCAAAAACAGGGATCTAATCAGTTACTTGTATTCAGAACACTCTTTATAAGATTTGGGTATTTTTTCTTTTTCAATACTTCATACCCATTTCTTAGGACTGCAGATTTCTTGCTTCCCAAGACAGGGTCATTACAAAACCTTTACAAAATGGTTGATGACTCTTCCTTTAGATCTGATGAAGTTCTCCCTTTCCTTGATTAGATCTCAGCTAACACGGGATTAGGATCTTTCCATCAGATCAAGGAGAAATCTATGATCGTTTAAATTGATAAATGTCCAACAGCTTCAAACCTAGAGTGAATTGAAATTTATATTGAACTCTCAAGGCTCCTTGGATTGCTTCAATAATAATAGTCTAACCTTACCCCGATTGAATGCTTTCAAGCTCTCATAAATCTCCATCTCTGTGTCACTCAGAGGGCCTCATGGAAATCAGAGCAGGATACACTCCTTTGGAGGGTATTCGATACTAATATTGGGAACAATTCAATTCATGAACATCCGACTAAATAAAGTCCAAATCTAGTAAATTCCCTCACAATTTATGCGAGAAAAGACTATAACTAACAGATCCATTCCCGGTGGAAGGTGTGCTTCTAAGCGAATCCTGATCGTGATGGAGTATTAATCAAGCACCTCCACTGTAACTGTAATAGACTGAAAATAAATGAATTCCAGAATTTGTCTAGACTTCATTAATTTCAGGCAATAATTGGGAAAGAGATTAAACTATTTGATCAAGCTTCAAAATTCAAAACAGATTATAGGTTCAGATCCAGAAATAAAAAAAAAAATCAAAACAATTCTAACTAAATCTATTCTAAAAATATACAAGTGAAGTCCTTCTCAAGATTCCTAAGGATGCGGGTTCGAAAAGGCGCCTTTCACGATCTGAGGCCTTTGTTATATACTTCAGAGAATTGGGCTGATTTAAAGGCTTGAGTTGATTTTCGATTCAATGGCCCGGCTCCTTTGTTGGGTTGAGACAAAAAGCTTGTCCGCGTGAGTTGCAATTACGAGGCTTGCTAAGTTTGTCGTGACTTCAATTTCTTGTCTAAACATTCTTTGTTTTGTTTTTGGCAATATGGAGTCGCGACCTTATGTCTTATGTTCCAACACTGTTCTTTACAGCTTCTTCATTTGGTTATCGCGACCCATTTTCTTTGTCGCAACTTAATTTGTTGCCCATCCCCTTGATTCTTGTTACAACCAAGTTTTCAGTTGCGACATGGGTTTTTCCTAGAGTTTCTTCTTTCTCTGGAATCCTTGTCGCGACGCAGGTCTTTGTCGCGGCCCAGCTTTTGGCTTCACCTCCTTTGTTTCTTGGTGTGTGTCTGGCAAATCCTTATTTGTCTTCTTTTACTTAGCTTTTTCTCAAAGTCAGTGTTTTTGATTCTGACTTGAATTACTCTTATCGCGACCAAGTTCGATTAATCGATAGTCTTGACTCTTGTTGCAGCGGCGTTTTCTTGTCTCAGAAGTCTTTATGTAGCGACGAGTTTCCGTGCGACTTGGCACATCCTTCCGCTTTGCGAGTTTTTGTGTGCGTGACATAGTTTACGTGTTGTGGCGTACTTTGTTATTAATGGTTGATTCTTGGTTGCAACTTCCCTTTTATTTTGCGACATCGCTTGGTTTCCTTAAGCTTTCATTTAGGTTGCGACTCAAAACTGCTAATCTATTGAATTCCTTATCGTGACATACAAATTAAGTCGCGACCAGGCCATTTCTTTTCTTGATGCAATTTCTGTCACGACATAAAAGGTAGGTCGCGACCCAATTATATGTTCTTACTTCTCACTTTGTCGCAACCTCATTTTCTCAGTTACAACAGTTGTTATTTATTTCAGCTTCTATTTCTAGTTGCGACCTGGAAAGTATGTCGCGTCTAAGTTATTACCTTTTCACCTTAATGCACTTGTCATAGTTTTGCCAAAACATAGTAGCAGCATGGTTATTGTTCATCACATTTCCATGTCGCGACTTGAAAATCTTTGTCGCGATCTCAAATGATATCTTCATCTTGTATCATGTCGCAACATCGAATTCCTTTGTCGAAATTTAGTCAGTTCATGAAGAAATCATTCCTTGTCGAGACATCATTTTTCTGTCGCGACAAGAGTTGTCTTCTTTCAGTGTCGCGACATACAGAGCGATGTCACGACAGGATCTTTCTTTGAAGCTTTTTCTATGTCTCAGCATCCTGTCTCTTATCACAACATTCTTCCTTTGGCCCCAGTATTACTTCTTGTCACGACCTCGATTCTCTGTCACAACCAAGTTTTGTGCAATCTTCATTGTTTTTCTCTCACGACAGATTACAAACGTGTTGCGACGTACTTTAGGCCTTTATCTTGTAGATTTTGTAGCAACATCATCACTTAGGTTGTGACTTAAAAATTGTTGATTTTCTGAATCCCTTGTCGCGACATTAAAGTTTATGCGTGACTGGCGCTATAGTAATATTTTAAGGTCTTTGCTTTATTTTCCAATTCTTACGTAAAAACACATAAAGCTTATAAATTTGGTAAGGTTTCCATACTTCTGCATAAAAATAAGCAATCACATTGTAACAACAGGTCAGAAAAATGGATTGAACATAGATGAGTTTTTTACTCATCAATCTTCATATATCTAAGGGGAACTTCCAAACTTTGTTTAAGTTTTGGAAAAGGAAAACCAGTTCTTGAAGGCTACACGGATGCTAATATGGCCGATGACCTTGATGGTAGAAAATCTACATCTGGTTATTTGTTTACTTTTGTAGGGGGAGCCATATCATGGCAATCTTTGCAAAAATGTGTGGCTTTATCTACAACGGAGGTTGAGTATATAGCTGCCACCAAAGCTGGAAAAGAGATAGTATGGATAAAGGCTTTATTCAAAGAACTAGGTCCGTGATAAGATGAGTAAGTGGTATATTGCGTCAGCCAAAGTGCTATATACTTGAGCAAGAATGCCACCTATCACTCAAGGACAAAGCATATTGAAGTCAGATATCACTGGATTCGTGATGCTACAGAAATGAAATGCTTCCAATTGAAGAAGATTCACATAGACAAGAATGCAGCCGACATGATGACAAAAGTCATTCCAAAACAAAAGATGAAGTTATGTTCCAAGCTCCCAGGCATGGAATCCTGTTAAGGATTCAGGTGACTTACTCATTCCGGTGTTGAATGGGTCTAGAAGGGGAGATTTGATGGGGTCCATTCCCATTTACTTTTGCTTTGAGACATACTTTCATGTCTCCTCGCTTAATTTTCGGCCCCTTGTTTGTGCATGAAGACTCGGTGGTCTTTTTTTTTTTCGTTCTATTTCTCTCTACTTCCATTTATTAAGCCACCTTTCCTACGATGCTTTCTCATTTCCTTGCCTATAAATTGAAGGCAAGATGAAGGCATTTGAAATCAATCTCATTTGAAGAAGTAAGAGGGAGAAGAGGGAGAGAGTGGGGAGAGAAATTAGAGAGACACTCAATTGAGGAATTTCCACACCAGGAGAGTGTGAGATTATCTCTATTTCTTAAGGATACCCAAGATCAGTATATTCTTGGGAGGAGTTGTACTGTATACCACTTTGTAATAGTGAAGAATTGTTTAGAGTTTGTCCCGTGGTTTTTCCCTTCATCTTAAAGGGGTTTCCACGTAAATTTGGTGTTCTTCATTTCTGTATTTATTTTCTTATATGGGTACTATTCACATATATGATAATATTCACATGTTTCGTACTATTCATCCGACATTAACAAACACTACCAGAGAGTAGTGTCAAAGCAATAGAAGCCGATCATTCGGGCTTGACGGATGGCGATCAAACGCCAAATGTAGCAATTTTGTTTATACGGGTGGGTTTTAGTGCAGTAAAGGTTCTTAGCCTTTATGTACACAGTAATAGTAGGATCCTTCTTGTAGGTGGCTTTGACAACGTAATAGTGGGATTGGAGAACCACATAACATCCTCACATTTATTTGAGTCCATCAAAAATCCTCCTCTCATCTCGCTTTGCCATGTCTCGAGCTGACCACTCCCGTTGGTCGACGACACCGCTCTTGCTCGTGGAGGAGTTGGCCGGCGACATGAGAGATGCGACTCTACAGAAATGGCTGAGGAGGAGGACGATCAAGATGGGTACTAACAAAGAAGGACCTGTTCTCACTTCAACTCCCATATTTTCACTGCATCTGAGAAAAAATGGGAGGAATATGACACGCGGTGACCCGACTTAGCTTCGGCGAGGTATTATATACAATTGTAACCAATTGTCGACACTAAAGAACAAAAAAAAATTAGGAAAAACTATATCATGGGGGTATCAATTTTAAACTATTTGAAAAATGAGCACCAACTAATCTTATTTGAAGTACAAATATTTTATAAAGAGGGTTGCTGGTGTATGAGCCTTATATACAAGCCATGTAACCATTTGGTACATGATCTTTAAAACTAATAAAGTTGTGCATTCAAAACACAGTTTCAATATAAATTAATGAAATCTTATGTTTTGAACATGATTTTAGTGTAAAATAATTAAGTTATCTTTAAGACATAATTTTAGTGTAAAATACAAAGTCGTTTATTTAAAACATGAGTTAGATGGTCAAGGGTACTTCATCCAACCTTGTAATATGGGGAGAACATTACTCCACAAGGGAATGGTATCGTCCTTTACCATAAGCAATTCTCGAAGATCATCACATTCGAGTCAAGGAGAAGAAGATTGTGCCTTCGACCATTGATTAATGAAAGAAATTAGGGCTGGTAAATGGGTTTTAGGAGTGAAAAGGTTTGTTTGGCCTCCAATATATTGGACAACTAGCAAAAAAAGTTAATTGGGTAGCCAAACGTTGTCTTCACATGTTTTCCCTTTCTTTCGAAGAAAGAAAGAAAAGAAAAAGAAACCATTCATAGACCTAAGGCCTCTCCCTCCCTCTTTATCTCTGCCCTTTCTTGCCTGTGAGTGAGTATGAAGTCAATTTTGCTGGGTTTCATTCTGTATTTCTATGGAGAATTTGTTGGGTGCCTGAATGATTGGCTTCTATTGCTCCTACGCTACTCCCTGGTAGTGTTTGTTGACGTCGGATGAATAGTACCATATACATGAATAGTACTTGTATACGTGAATAGTACTCATACGAGAAAATAAATATAGAAATGAAGAACACCATATTTATGTAGAAAACCCTTCAAGGTGAAGGGAAAAACCACGGGATAAACTCCGAACAATTCTTCACTATCACAAAATGGTATATAGTACAACTTCTCCTAAGAATATACTGATCTTGGGTATACACAAGAAATAGAGATGACCTCAGACTCTCCCCGGTGTGGAAATTCCTCAATTGAGAACAACCTTCATAATTAAGTCTCTCTCTATTTTTCTCTCCTCACTCTCTCCCTCTTCTCCTTCTTCCTTCTCCAAATGAGACGATATGGATCTCCTTCACTTGCCTTCAATTTATAGGCAAGTGAAGGAGAAATCATGTCGTGATTTATGGAAAGTTGAGAGAAGAAAACAAAACAAAAAAGAAGAAATTGGTTGTGGGAGACACCATCATGAGGGGGTTGATTATTGGAGACACCATCATGGGTGTGGACCCCATCAAATCTCCCCACTCCAGACCCATGCATGTGATTGAAGGTAGAAGTCACCTTTGGATCCTTGATGGGATCCCATGCCAGCGAGCTTGGAACATAACTCCAACTTCTGCCTTGGAACAGTTTTTTTCATCATGTCAGCTGCATTCTTACTAGTGTGGATCTTCTTCAATTGGAATCATTTTAGTTCGTAGCATCACGAATCCAATGATATTTGACTTTATATGCTTTGTCCTGGAGTGATAGGTAGCATTTTTGCTCAAGTCTATTACACTTTGGTTGTCTCAATATACCACATACTCATCTTGTTGCAGACCTAATTCTTTGAAAAAAGCCTTTATCCATACTATCTCTTTGCAAGCTTCAGTGGCAGCTATATATTCAACTTCAGTTGTGGATAAAGCAACACATTTTTGCAACTTGGATTGCCATGATATTGCTCCCCCTATAAAAGTAAACAAATAACGGTCTTAGATTTTCTACCGTCAAGTCCGCCAAACCATATCACATCAATGTACCGTTCAAGAACTGGTTTTCCTTTTCCAAAACTTAAACAAAGTTTGGAAGTTCCTCCCCTCATATATTTGAAGATTTCCTTTACTACTTCCCAATGCTCTTTGCAAGGATTTGCTAGAAATATACTATTACCTACTTGCATGAGCAATGCTGTATGTACATACCATGACATACATGAGACTTCCTACAGCTGAGTTTGAAATGATCACAAAGAGGCGTGTGAACTAGTTTAGCCTCTTTCATGTTGAATCTTTCAAGAATCCGTTCAACATATCTTTCTTGTGATAGCCACAGTCTTCTATTTTTCTTGTCACGAGTGATCTCCATCCCAAAATTTGCTTAGGGATGTCGCGACATTGGTTGAAGAATGTTACGACATCATAGTAGAGTGGCGACATCGAGTAAAGAATGTCGTGACATCAAATCAGATTGCAACATTAGTGGAGCGATGTAGCGACATCGGTTGACGAAGTCCGACATCGGTAGTGAAGCGAATAGAAAAGTTCAAAGTTCTGGCGTCGACGCTCCCAATGTTGCAACATCGACATTGATAATCGCGACATTGACGTTCGAGTCCGACATTAGAACAAGGCTGTAAGAGTAAAGACACAAATTTCAAAGTCGTAACATTAGCGGCGACATCAAAGCAAGGTCTTGACATTGACATTCAGAGTCGCGACATTGTACAGATAGGCAAAAAGCAAAGTCGTAACATTAACATGCAGAGTCATGACATCGAAAGTTAAGCCCGTAACATCGGGTCACGATTAGGCGAGAAATTTTGCCCAGGCTTTTGAGGTCGCATATTAGTCCAGTTTCGGGGACCCGATGATTAGAGCCTATAAATAGAAGCTCCTAGGGTGGAGTGCGTAGCTTTCAACATTTGAGCAAGCCTTAAGCTTTTGAGGAGGAGCTGAAGTCTCTTGTGTATATATTTTCTTTTATTTTTTTTCTTTCTAGAATCAGAGATATATACAGCTCCAGAGAAACACTTCCAAGAGAGAGAGAGTATATATATGAGATCTTTCGAGACTAATATCGGGGTATACTCCAGCTTCATTTCTACTTCCCTCCAAACCCTAAATGTGGAACTAAGAAATTTATAGAATCCAAGATTCATTGATTACCATTTTAATGAATTTGTTTGATCAACTAGTCATTGTCATTTGTGATCCAGCTATGGAAGGCTGAGCTCCTAGGAAGGATCATCGGATGCTTCGGCTTGATTGTCTCAGAGTATTAAAATGATGTGTTTTCGGGGCATGAAAACCGATTGATTTAATCGTACTCATTCCGTAGGAATGAGTTGCTCCCGAATATCAATGTTCATACCCAAAAAGAGCTGTTTCGTGCCTCGGCTCTGGTGTGATCCTTTCGAAAGAGATGCATAGAGATAGACTAATATCTCGAGAGCAAGGGAGCAAAGAATTTAGGGGTATATTAGGATGATATTTTCAGAACTATTGAACTCTAAATATCACTTTACAAATTCCACGGTGATGTTCTAAAACTCTCGACTTCAAGGTTCTCTTCTAGGTGGTAGCAGAAGTGTGTTCCAGAGGAATAATGACCATTTATTGATTAGCTAGTTTAATGTTTAGAGGTTTCATCTCAATTTGGTAGAATAATCTCAATCCCGTGTTAGCTAAGATTCTAATCAAGGAGAGAGAATATTTTATTTGAATTGATGGTTAAGGTACTAATTGCATTTGAAGTGCAGCTTTTGTGCTACCCTCTCTTTATGAATGCCAATGCTGCCCGAAGAAATGGTTGTGAAGTACCTATTTAGGGGAAAACAACTAAATTTCCAAAGAGGATAAAACTTAAAAGTGCTATATTCGACCCATTGACATAATAAAGAATATGGTATGCTAAATAGTGAAATGTGTAGTGTCAGGAGGTATTCCAAGGCTATGCTATTCTGCTCTTAGACAAATCCAGGATTCATGTCCTTAACATTTCTGCATTTGGGAACTTGCAAATTAATAATCACAATATTGGTCCATTCCCAATGTCATTTCTACTCAGTGAAATCTCTGATTCTACTAGATTAGATATCTTTTTCTTTAAAGAACATTTGACAAAATTTCTTTCATTCAAATTATTTTAGATAGTTTAAATCTTCAAATAGTCATGATCTTGAGTACTAGGGGTACTTGATCTTTAGATTTTCTCATATCAACCCTCGTGGGAATGGGATATCTGACTTATAATCCACTTTATTACTTGTATGACTCCATGCATTGTAGTGCAAGTGATTTAGACCAAACTGAATTTTAAACATAGTAATATAGCCAATAGCGTAAAGGCGTGCGGTTATTTTTCTTGGTCTTTGCCAAGTTTTTACGCCGCGCCGGATTCAATCTAGTTCTTAGTAGCCGTGTCAAAAACTTGTTAATCATATCATCTGGTCTAATATCGCTTACGCTGTTTCGTGAACCCATCAGTTCTTGGTAGCTCCGGTTTAAACTCATGTTGGTTTACTATTTGGTCATATCAAGTTCGCGCCGTGCCGTCAGACATTAACCAGTCTTGGGTAGCTGTGCGTCTGTGTAAAACCTAAGGCCACATCATTTGGTCATCTATCGTTTTTACGTCGTTTTTTGACGATTGAAGTACGCTTAAAGATCAATATTCTAGCCAAAAGAAAATTGCTACTTGGACACATTTTATCTTCTTCATTCAAATTCTTCTTCTTTTTTTTTAGAAAAGAATATAATAGTTTTAAAATGAAGAAGTGATTCAATGCATGTCTTTTCTTTTGTGCTGATCGAGTTATAATCAATGCCCATTCAGTTGGTGAACCTTACTTTGGGATGTTAGTGTGCTATACTCTGTGGGAGACCTTACATGCATAGAAGGACTGGAGCTGATTTATTGCCACTAGACACTGAGCTAGAGAAGACACTTAGAAATCTCAAGAAAGAAAAAGTAGCGTACTATAAGCATCAAACATGGTAGAATAAGTGGAGAGGCTAATCGAATATACCAATGAAGCTATTAGACCTCGGGGCGAGAAAAAACAGAGGGACAATGGAAGACTTTGAAGGCCAATCATAGAAGAATATTTAAGCGTGAGATACCACCATGGAGGCAAAAAAAAACAACTTTTGAATCGAAGTTTTTCTGCTCTAATCACCATGGCAACATGTAATTAGTTTGCTGGCACCCTAGTGAAGATCCAAATGAGCACCTAGGCAGATTTTTTAGAATGGAAAACACAGTGATGCTGAATGGAGTTAATCCAAATGTGATCAAATTTCAACTGTTTCCTTTTAGCTTAAGGGATACAGCAGCAAGTTGGTTTAAGTCCCTACCTTATGGATTAGTAGACAATCGAAGAGCTTTTATGGAAGCTATCTAGAACACTATTTTCCCCCATGCTCTAAATTCTGAGAGGAGATGAGAAATCATTTCTTTTAAACAAAAGGAGAATGAATCTTGTTGTTCTGCCAGGGAAAGATTCAAACACCAAATCAGTCGAGACGTCCCAAGCATACAGACATTTCCTCGAGAGAACATGACCCGATGGACATCTCTGCCTCCATTCCCATGAATTACACTTTGAAGGGAACTCGTGGATACCCCTCGAGGTGAATTCTAGGAGGAAAAGTGTTGAGTGAAGCTACTCATCACTCGATAGAGAACTAGCTGCGGGCAACCGCAGCGCCCATCTAAGGCTTTAGGAGCAAAGAGAGCAGGTCGAGAGAGGTAGAGAGTACACTGAAGTTAAATAAGAGATGTCGGGCGAATTAAGCTAAGCTAGACAATCACATGAATAGGATGAACAAATCAAAGAAATACAGAAGTACTCCCGTAATGAAGCAGGGAGAGTGCAGTTGGAAGGTGTCGGCGTAAATGTGCGTGCTACTTATGATGACTTGCTTACATAGCTGTCCTTATCATCAAGTCGAGAAAAAGCCTGGGCTTTCTAGTTACATCACGGAAATAAAGCTCTGCCAACTCACAAGCTTCTTTCTCTAAACAACAACCTTAACCCACTATACCCCAACCTTTATGGTAGAACCATGAGCACCCTTCTTTTTCTTATGGAGGTGTGGAAGCAAACAGGTCCAAGACCGCACGCCAGCACTATGCTCCACCACAAGTTTCCAAGGACAACAACAACAATAGGTATTTGGGAGAGTAGAAAATCAAGGGCAAAGGAGATCCCACCTTTCGCAAGATCGTGAGATAAACTCCTTTATGTCCGAGAATAAGAGGATCTTGAAACCTTCATGAGTAGAGAAATTCAGAGTCGGCAAGTGTGCTCCAACACAAATGTGTGTTTCTAAGCCAACACAATGCTTCTCTCGAAAAACTGAGACTCGAGTGTGCGGCAACCGGCCCCGCTACGCAGGACCACCTAAGGATTCCTTCCTCATAGTGACACTAAGAAAAATCCTAAAGACTACATGGTTATTACTCTGATGAGTGGAAAAGAGTTGCAAGAAAGAGAAGAAGCGGGGAAGAAGAAAAATGAGGCTAAAACTGAAAAAAGCAGATCATAATTCAATGGGCTGTGAGAAAAAGCAAAAAGAAATGTGTGATTATCAAATAAATAAGAATGAGCAGCATAAAGGCCAAAGAGAGAGTGCAAAAGCGAGAAGCGAGAATCTATTAGCCTCCAATCCTATTCCCTCAGAGACAACGACAATCCAAGTTGGACTGTCAGTATGCAAGGTTCCTGAATATATTCAAGAAGCTGGAGATCAACATCCCTTTTGTTGAGGCATTAGCTCAAATGTCACACTATTCAAAGTTTATGAAGGATATTATCAAGAAAAGAGGGAAGTTGATCACAGAGCATAAGTTTGTTAGAAATGCCATGCACTCCACGCCCTTTTTATAACTAACACTTCTCCTGAACCTAGTTGATAAAACAAAATATATATTCCTTAATTTAAATAGGGCCTATAACGTTCTTGAATAAAGAATTTATACAAATTTACATTCCATGCCTTTTCAAATACAATTACAAAAATATTTATGGAGTTCACCCTAGTTGTCCACAATATGTAAAATACATTTCCATACTTTCAAGAAGATATATAAAAAAATAAAAAAAAATTATCTCTTATGAAGACTTTTACATCTTTGAGTTCAATGCAAAATAAAATAATTTACAAAAATACCATGAATAAATGATATGCATGAGAGACTCGAGCATTTACTTAATATACCCGCTCCGTCTCGAACGGCGTGACTCCAGCCCAACGACCGCCGGGTCCCGCACTTTCTCTACTTTGATACCATGTATGGCATAAAAACAACGTGCTAGCATTCATGCTTAATGGTTCTATATAATACTTTTCTTCCATTTCTTAAATCAAGCTTCATACTTTTAAACAATAATTCTTTTAACCTTTTGAATGATCAATGCAATACAATACATATATTCATTATTTCATATACATTCATTTACAGCCATTGATCATTCAAAATATGCAATTTTATATATGCAATAAATCATTCAAAACACAAATCATGCATTTTCAATTTTCATTTTTCTCCCTTAAGAGAATTTGCAGAACCTATGCTTTCGCTGCATACAAATACGCATCACCGGCACGCCCATCCGCTGGATTTCCTCTCACAGCTGATTCCAGATAAAAGTTTATAACACAAGACGTCCCGATGGGTAGCCGACTGGTTATTAAAAAGGTGTGTGTGTGTGTGTGTGTGCAAAAGGTGGTGTGTGTGTGTGTGGGTGTGTGTAGTGCAAGGGGTGTGTGGTGTGGTGGGGTAAAGGTGGGAAAATCATTTCGCGCGAACACTTCCACACATCAAGTCTCGCAGCTACGGATCGGAGTGACACATCATTATGTTCGCATAATATTGCTATCAATTTTTCTATTGGTATGCTACCACACCTATATCTCAACTCCTCGATTTTTTAATCTGCTAACATTCTATTAAGTATCTAAATCATTCATATATAACAAAATACAATAGTGTACATATACTTTTTATATCCAAATACTGCTTTCAATACTGCTACTTTTCATGTGCAATATATTTCACAATCAGTTATATCAAATCAATTTAAAACAAATCAATATGCAATTCATCGCAATTCATTTCAATAAATCCACTTATTTCATAATCCTTTAAAAAATTTAGAAATAGAGAGAAAGAAATGGAGAACAAACCAATTCATTTAAGGCTCAAACGGAACACACATGCATATTCATATAAAACCTTTTAGATTTATTTTGTCAAAACAAAACAATAAACTAAATAAGGAAGAAGTGTGAAGAACAAACCCAAAAAGGTTGTTGCTCGGGATTCTATCACTAAATCCCGTCTGGGTCAAGTCTTCCTCGTCACCAATCCCCGATCCATAAAAATATGTCATTATCATCAAAGAACAACCTAAGAGAAAAAATCAGCTGTGCATTCTAGGATTTTTGGTTAGGCTTTCTGATGTGCTGTCTACCCAATACACCTCTTCACTTGAAAATATTTTCTCTCTGTATTGCATGATCCATATTTCTTACTCATGATTCCTTTCCAAGAAAATCTATTATTATATCTCCATGAGTCTATTTTCTTTAGTAGGAATTGAATCATCTCATTTGGATAACCTTAAACTCAAATTATGGCATTTTAATGCCAAACTGGTCAGTATGCCTAGCTCACCTCGCTACTCTATCAAGTTATTCCTCTCTCTCTCTCTAATTCTGTGGTCTTAATCTATACCAGGTAATGGTTCCTCATACTAATTTGAAGATATGGTTCTAAGGTTTTTTCTCCAATTGAAATCATCCAATTTGGATCACCGAATCTCAGGTTATTGCATTTTACATCCGCATTTGGCTCTAATTTGCAAAGGTAATCGTATTGTTCTTGCACATAGTCTACTCATAGACATTTCTCTGGCACTTTAAAAAATTGCATACACTTCCTTCAAGTAAATTATTCTCCTAGTAGTATAGTTTACCTAGAATTTTAAATCACTTAATTTGGATAATTGAAACTCAACTTACAGCCAAAACACCACAACCACACCCAAAATAGAGCATTCCCATTAGCTACCCGAAACTTACCTGTAAGCTCATATTCAGGAGCCTTAGAGCTACAATTGGCTCCTGGTCCCTTCTATATATCTGTAGCTCTAGATCTTATGGTTTTTTTACCAATTATAATAACTAAATTTGGATGATTATAACTTAACTTATAGCCAAAACAAAAATAGGGGTTTTGAAATTTTATGACAGCAACTCCTTTGAACTTCATCATTTCCTTTACACAAAAATCAATCCAAACCAATCCAAACAATGCAAAACAACCTCAAATTGAACTTTCGCTTAAAACCATCTAAGAACACTTTTACACAAAAGCTAGTGGTTTTTCTCCAAACCCAAATACAAGAAAAGAGGGTTAGGTTTTGTTTCACCTTAAATCTCTTCCTCTTTCTTTATTCTTCCCTTCTTCTTTCCCGACATCACCTTAAACTCCCTTTGATCTCATGGAGAATCATAATCCTTCTCTTTCTCTTCTCTCTTTTTCTCTCTCTCACCAAACCCTAGCTCTCTATAAAAACATGAATGCCCAAATGGCATTCCATAGACCATTTTTGGTCTTGAATCCCTAATCTAAATTGTTTATGTTTGGCTTTGGTCATTTAAATGAAGAATCTTGTATCTCATTTTTTCTATTTTTTTCTATTTTAAAGCCTCATTTCACCTTCGCCACTTCATTTCATTTCATTTTCATTTAACATTTACACTCCTCATTCATTTATGACCCTTAGATCCTCATTTGACATTTTTACCAAATTTATTTAGTTTGGAGTAAAATTTTCGGGTCTTTATCATTTTTGTTTTTTAGTCAAGCGTAAACACCACGGAAAACAGTATCAATTTTATTTTACACCCCGAATATTATATATAAACCTGGCAGTGTGATTTTCGCGCGCTATAAGCAAACTGGCAAAGGTTATTATCCGTAAGAACATGCCTTAGAAAATGCAAGATCTAGGGAGCTTCACAATACCTTGCACCATTGGTAACTATGTGATTTTGGTGCAAGCATCAATCTGATGCCTCTGTTAGTGGTGAAAAGGCTAAGTTTGGGGGAGTTAACTCCCCACTCACATCGTAACACTCTCGAAATACACCTCCCGCATCAAACGCTTTCTACATGTTTTTCTGTGGTATTTTGTGTTACATAATTTGATCAAGCTGTGAGTTAAATGCGAAACAATGTAAACAAGAGAGAACTGAAATTTACAAGACTTTAAGGACAAAATTGTACCTGTCCAAAAAGGGCCAAAAAGATACGTGATTAAAGATTTGAGTCCAAAATGAAATAAAGGAAAATTTAATTATAAATAGAAGGGAGTTATGGCTTTAAAAAAGCAAACAGTTAAAAAGAATCTAAAATGCAGCTTCTTGTATTTTTATGGCCAAATGATATTCTTATCAAATCCATGGGATTTAAAGACCAAATTGGTCTCATTTGTGGGAAAAAAACCGTGGAGAAGAGAAGGAGAGAAGAAGAGGAAGAGGAAGAGGAAGGAAGGAGATCAAGCAAGCCAAATTCAAGAGGTATGGAAACTACTTTGAGTATGTATTTTGTATGGATCACATGGAATTTCAAGGCTTTATATGATTAAATGCTTGTCTCCAAATCTAGGGTTTTGATTGAGATTGCATCTTAACCTTAGATTTCTTGAAATTGGATTGAAGGTAAAACCCACGAGGAACAAGATAAGTAAAGAATCCTTGTTAGGATGAATTCATGGTTAGATTGTGTGTAATGAAGTTAGGGTTAGAACAAAACCTAACAACTCTCTATGTTTGAGATCTTGTATGGGATGTGACCCATATTAGAATTGTTTGGAAGGATTTCATGATATGTTTTGGAAATAAGACAAGTATTGAAGATGAATTGAGTAGAAAAGAGATTCTGAGAACCATATGAAATAGTTTAGATGTGTGTTTGAAGTATAGAATTGATTTGGGTATCAAAATATATGGAAAAATGGGGAAAAAACACACACAAGGGCATTGCAGTTAATAAATTACACTTTGTGATTACGGCCATTTTGGCGATGTATCTAGTACACTTTAGGGGTGTCTTAGGTACACCTGTTAACATTCCCGATTCGACCAGTTTTAAGTATTTTTGGCCATAACCTCATTTCTTGTATCTGATTTGGAATGATTCAAGTGGCTACATGGAAATAGACTTCAAGGAGAACTAAAATTAAAAGAGAAGGAATCGCCAAAATTCTGATCTAAGTAGCCCCAAGAAATTCACTCAAAGTGAGGCGGTAATGAAAATTCTGATTCAGCTTTGAACATAGAAGTAGTCAGGGTTGTTTCGGACGTAACTTGAATTCGATTGCTCAATTGGGTAGTTCAGTTGGAATAGAACCCTTGGCACCTTAGATTTAAAGGATTATAGGATATAGTGTCAAAATGGAAGTTAAGACCCTGGAAAAATGAGTAATACAAGCAGTCCCGAGAGTGTCAAAATCGGTCGCGGAGCTAGTTGGCATGAAAATGCAACGAGTTTGGGCGTCGGAGTAGGATTGATTCAATTCTGGAGTAAATAGATTCATAGAAGAATAAGAATACATGAATAAGGTGCGATTACATGCTCATCATACCTTACCGGTATATGGAATACGATCTGTCATGAGCAGCATGTGTAGTATGATATCCTATTATAAAATGGCCAGTTGCGAACTCATATAATTGTAAAACCACCTAAGACCGGAGTTATTTAATGACACGACACTCCTATCTGATTAGTACTTCGGTACTCCTGGTAGTGTACACTCTGTGCGACTAGTACTTCAATACTCTGATTAGTGCTCTGGCACTCGATTAGTACTCGGTACTCTGATTAGTGCTCAGGCACTCCCGGTGAAGTACTTTGGTATTCCCGATTAGTGCTCGGCACTCTGATTAATGCCGGTACTCACGATTGGAGTGCTACGGCACTCTGTCATGTCGAAAGTGCTCACGGCACTCGGTTACATTTAGTGCTACGACACTCCTGTCACGGTGGTGCTCTGGCTATCTGTCTGACTAATGCTACGGCACTTCCGTGTGCCAAGTATCTTGGTACTTATTGTGTTGTGTCTTACTCATTCCATATTACTGGTCTAGGAAGTCAAACAGTTATATGATAAGACTCTGAATAGAGAATAAGAATAAAGATCTGAATGTACCTCTCTATCTGTTCCGTAGTACCTACGGGTACTCCTGTCTCTGATTAAGTTCTGTAGTACCTTCGGGTACTCTTGTCAATTACGTAGTACCTCACAGTACTCTACGATCGATAAGTTACGTAGTACCTCGGGTGCTCTGTATTTGATTGGATACGTCACACGTCTACGATTTGGATTCAGTAGTACCTATGGGTACTCCCGTATCTGAATAAGTCCACATCTCTGATTAAGTCACATGGTACCTTGGGTACTCTTGCATCCCGAACAAGTTACGTAGTACCTTGGTACTCTGTATTTGAACAATTTACGTAGTACCTACGGTACTCTGTATTTGAAAATGTTACGCCAGTACCTACGGGTATCTGTATTTCATTAAGTTTTTGTAGTACCTCTTGGGTACTCCTGTATCCCGAACAAGTTAATCACGTATCTGAATAAGTTAAAGTCTGTATCTTATTAAGTTACATGGTACCTAATGGTACTCTGTATTGGATTAAGTTCTGTTGTCTGCTTAAGATCTGTAGTACCTACGAACCTCCTGTGTCGATTAAGTTACGTAAGTACATATGGGTACTCGTATTTCATCGAGTTGTAGTACCTAGGGGTACTCACGTATACGATTAAGTGCATTGGTACCTACTGAATTATCTATGCTTGCAAGATTAGGTCTGTGGTACCTACGGGTACTCCTGTATTGACCGAGTTCATAGTACCCCGCGGTACTCATTATCGATGACATAAGTATAAAATTGTATTTTGAGGTACTCTTGTCTCGATAACATAAGTATAAGCTTTATGTACAGTACTCTGAAATGTTGTAAAAACAAGTATAAGTCCGATCGCCCTACGGGTACTCACGAAGTATCGATAAAACAAGTATAAATCCGATAATACCCTCTGGGTACTCGATATCGACCAAAACAAATATCAAGTCGGTAGTACCTAAAGGGTACTCTCGTGTCAAATAAAATAAATTATATGTATGCATTACGATGCGTGCACGCTCTGGACTAATGTCCATACCTGATATGTATCTGCATACGTCTGATCTAACCCTGTATGTGATACGATTATGATTAGTTCTGACTTATTGTACCTACGGGTACCTTCGCACAAGTATAAGATCTGTAAGACAATTATAAATTACATATTAGCCATGTATGAGATCTGAAATACATGTATAAGTTCTGTAATACATATAGATCCGAAATCTTAGGTATGTGCTCGAGAGGAAATACCGTATAAGTTAAGGTAAGACCGGGATATGCTTCGTAGTACAAGTGAATCCTGAAGTACCGGTCATAAGTTTGTAGTAACACAAGTACTTGTATAGAATAAGTTCCATGATACCGATACCGTTCCGTGTCTGCTTGATACCTATGGGTACCTCAGAACAAGTGTAAAACTCAGTAGTATAACTATAAGTTTTTTGAATAAAGATAAGTTACCTTAACTCTTAAAGTCGGCGAAAATAATTAATTGTTATAAGTAGTATAAGTCTTTGCATAAGATAAGTTACCTTAACTCCCTACGGGTCTGAATGAATGTAAGTACGGTATAAGTAGAGTCTGCATAAGATAAATTGCGTAACTCCTAAAGTCAGAATGAATGTAAAGTACATTTATAAGTATAAGTCTGCATAAGAATAAATACAATAACTCCTAAGTCGAATAACATAGTTGTTATGAGCTTAAGTACTTGTATAAGTCCGTAATGAATACATGAAATTTCGATATCATTATGGTTATACACTTATTATAATTGTGTATATACATGTACATCTGTATAAGTTATAACATATGTTTCCCAACGGCGTAAAAAGCTTAGCACGGGTTTGTCGGAGTGTAGATGCAGAAAATGATAAACAAACATCCATCTGGTAGGCGACACACTTGTAAGGGGTTCACTACATGTAGATTCAGTGCTCGTTTGTAAATGTAAAGTATAGTTTTGTGTTTGTAAATGGGACTAGTTATATGTGTGAATTTTGATGGACACCACTTCGGTGGTAGTTCTTTTAATTTGTATATAATATTTGATTACGTTATAAGATGTAGGCCATACCCACGAGAATTGTCGATTGGGTTTAAAAAAAAAAATCGAGTAAGAGTCCTGATCTGAGTCTCGCTTTTAGAACTCAGTTCGGATCACTTGATCGGTGGGGCCAGGGATTCGGGCGTGACAACTTCTGATGTCGCCCATAGATGGTAGACAAGTCCATGGCTCAACCTAAAGGCATCCTGGAAGATGTGCTGGTCAAGGTGGGAAAGTTTATTTTTCGAGTTGACTTTGTTGTGATTGATATAGAGGAGGGCATATTCCGCTCCTTATGAGACCATTCCTAGCTACGAGGAAGCGAGCTACGATTAATGTGAAGAAAGGAGCTTACTTTTGAGTTGAGGAAGTCCATTTCAGTCTTAATCAATGTTTGAAACAACATGATGTTGAGAATAGGCTGCATTGTATGGCCCGGCAATGTTAATTACATTTGTAAGAAAATGAATGATGATTTAATGAATGAGAACCCATTTGATGACTATATCTCTTCTTCACTTTATGTGATAATTTTGAGAAGGAAAAGATAATGGAAAAAACTGTTTTGAGTTTAAATACAAAAAATACGACGATAAAGAAAAAGTCAGTATAGAAGAAAGAGCTCTAAAGGTCACAGTCTTAAGAGTTACGAAACATTTGAAGTATGTATTTTACGGAAAGAGATCAAGCTTTTTTACGATAGCGGCAAGCAACTCTGAGAGAAAGAGCAAAAAATGGTAGAAAGTGCGAAGGACAACATCGAGGAAGCTATTGTGTTCGGTAGAAGATCACGAGAGGGGATTAATGTCGATTCCCCATGCATAAAATCCTCATGGAGGAGAATGCAAATACCTTAATTGAGCATCAGAGAAGGCTAAATCTAGTCATGAAAGAGGTGGTGAAGAAGGAGGTTCTTAAATGGGTAAATGCAGGATTTATATATGCCATATCAGACAGTCCTTGGGTAAGCCCCGATCCATGTAACCTGAAAAATGGAGGAATGACGATGTCAAAATGAAAAGAATAGACTTATTCCTACAAAAGGTATAAGCTGGATGGAAGTACGCATTGATTACATGAAGTTGAACACTACCACTAGGAAGTATCACTATCCTTTGCCATTTATTAGTGAGATCTTTGGATAGAGCTAGCATGACATCATCCTCTTGTTTTCACGGATGGTTAATGCAGTTTACAACCATATAGCCATAGCACCTGAGGATCAAGAGAAGACCACATTTACATGTCCCTATGGAACCTATGCTTTTAGAAGGATGCCATTTGGACTGTGCAATGCACCTGCTACCTTCTAGAGATATATGATGTCTATCTTCTTAGATTTAGTAGAGGAGGTAATGGAAATTTTTATGGATGATTTCTTTGTGTATGGGTCAAGCTTTGAGAGCTGTTTAGAAAATTTGGAGACTGTACTTCAGATATGCAAGGATAAAGAGCCTAATATGGCAGGAAACGTGTTATTTTATGGTGATAGAAGGCATAGTTTTAGGGCATAAAATTTCTGCAGCATGCTTAGAAGTTGACCAAGACAAGATTTCATTGATTAAAACTCCGATTCCACCAACTACAATGAAGGGAATCAAGAGTTTTCTTAGGCATACAGGATTTTATAGAAGGTTCATTCAAGACTTCCCAAAAATTGCAAGACCATTGTGTAGACTGTTGGAGAATGATGCAAAGTTTGAATTTGATTAAGCATCTGATTCACGCATTTGAGGAGATCCAATTAAATTAGTGCGTATCTCCTATCGTAGCTACGAGTGAGCAAAGAATTTGAAATTATGTGTGATTCTAGTGACTATGTAATGGGAGCTGTTTTGGGGCAGAGAAAAGAGAAAATCTTAAGGGCCATCTATTATGAAAGTAAGACCTTCAATGAAGCTCAAGAAAACTATTCAACAACTGAGAAGGAAATGCTGACAATGGTCTTTGCTTGTGAGAAGTTCATGCCATACATATTGGGATCCCATGTCATCATATACACTGATCATGCAGCAATTAAGTATCTCATGGCAAAGAAAAGATCTGAAACGAGACTAATCATATGGGTGCTGTCTTGCAAGAGGTGACTTGGAGATGGCCAAGGTAGTGATGTGATAGCTGATCACTTATCCAGAATAGAGAAGCCTACTGAAGAAGAATGAGAGATTGAAATTTAAGAAAAATTCCCTGATGAGCAACTTTTTCAAGTAACAATATAAGTGCCTTAGTATGCTGACATAGTGAATTACCTAGCATGTGGTATTATGCCACCAGATCTGACTTATTAGTAAAAGAGGAAGTTGAGGACATATGCTAGATTTTATATATGGGATGACCCATTGCTATTCAAAAGCTGAGCAGGGGTGAAATTTTAGATAAATATCATGCATCACCATATGGAGGACACTTTGCAGGGGATAGAATAGGCTAGAAAATTCTCCAGTCAGGTTTTTATTGGCCAAATCTATTTAGAGACCGTTCTGAATGGGTGAATCATTGTGACAGATGTCAGAGAATGGGCAATATAAACAGAAGAAATGAGATGTCTCTATAAGGGATTTTAGTGGTGCAGATTTTTTATATATGGGGCATAGACTTCATGAAACCTTTCCTACCTTCATTTGGAAATCTATACATTTTCCTAGCTATGGATTATGTATCCAAATGGGTTGAAGCCATAGCTTGTCTCATAAATGATGCCAACACAATTGTGGGGTTTATTCAAAGAAACATCTTGAGTAGATATGAAGCCTTAAGGACAATCAATAGTGATGTGGAAAGCCATTTTGCAAACAAGCTATTTGCAAAACTCTTAAGCAGATATGGAGTAAGACATGTTATGGGATTGGCTTATTACGCTCAGTCAAATGGGCAAGTAGACATATCCAATAAGGAGATCAAGAACATACTAGAAAAAACAATGAATACAAGTAGAAAAGACTGGTCAATAAAGTTAGATGATGCATTGTGGGCTTACAGGACTACTTATAAGACTCCTATTGGAATGTCTCCATACAGGATTGTATTTGGAAAGCCTTGTCATCTCCCTTTGGAGCTTGAATATAAGGCTATGTGGGCAATCAAGAAGTTGAACTATGATTTCCAAGTTGCTAAGGAGAAGAGATTACTTCAGATGAATGAATTGGAGGAGCTGAGAAATGAAGCTTATGATAATGCTAAGATTGACAAGGGGAAGACTAAGAAATGGTATGATAAGAGATTTATGAGAAGAGAGTTCAAAGTAAGAGAGCTAGCCCTACTGTACAATTCAAGGCTTAGACTCTTCCTAGGAAAGCTTAAGTCTAATGGAGTGGTCCTTACATAGTAATTATAGTTACACCTTTTGGGGCAGTGACACTAAAACAAATTCAGGGAATGAGTTCAAAGTGAATGGCAAGAGACTAAAACATTACCTTGGAGGAATTCTAAATGAAGAACATCCTTAGATCAGAAGTATTGAAGAAATTGCAAAAAAAAAAGCATCGTAGCTAAGTCAACTAAAGGCATTAGTAAGCGGCTATTAGGACTAACCTAGATATTTTGTTGTTATTGTCAAATTTCGGTGGAAAATCCTTGAGAATCGAAATGCTTGCGGGTCATTAAATTCAGAATTTAAACTTCAAGGAAATCCTTTGTGATTTTCCAGTGCTCTTCTTTTAAATTTTATTTACTAATATTTTCTTTCAGGCCTAGTTTATTTTTGTATGTTTGAATTTTGTTTGATTGATTGAAGTTCTTTGATTTTTCTTAGTTTGATTTAGTCGAGGATTTGTCAGGTTAAATATGAATTTCTAGATATAAATTGCGCGTTTCATTGATATATCTGTGAATGATTTGCTGAAAATTTCTTAAATCGAGTATGCTGAATGAATAAAAGTGAGGAAAATAAGCAGGAATCAAAATGAGGAACTTGACTTCTCAAAGTCGTGACATTAGCCCTAAAAAATTTTCCAATGTCGCAACATCGACACTATGATGTAGCAACATCAACTCCAAAAGTTTTCCAATGTCGCGACATCGACATTACGATGTCAGCGTTATCGCCCAGAGTCTAAACCGCGAAATTGAGTCATGGCGTGCTTGAAAGCGAGAAGTTGTGACATTGCAACCCCAATGTCTTGACATTGAGTCAATTCACTTAAAAATTTTAATTAATGTCGCGACATCGACACTCAAAGTCACGACATCACACTTAGGGCAACCTCCCTATTTAAGAGAACACTTAGTGAAAAATTGAAAATACAAACCAAATTCTTCAACCTTTGAGCCCTAATCTTTTCCAACCTCCATTTTTGAAACCAAGAAAAATGTCTAGCCTTAGCTCTCTTACCCTAGACGAGGTTGTTGAGAACATTATGGAGGATGTGCTATGAGAGAGGGTAGAACATGATGCGAGCCAAGAAACAGTTCTTGCTGAGGAAGTAAGAGAAGAGACCGAGGAGGTGGAGGTTGAGGCAGGAGAAGTGAGAGTCTTCTTCCTGACAAAGGGAGTGGAGAATTTGAGAGACTCTCCTTGAAGAAGGAATTCGTCGAAGAAAGAGGTTTAATAGCATTGCGCCCGAGGAGGAAGTAGAAAGAAGAGGATGGGAGATGTTAATACCACCGCAAGCATTTGGGTAGGCGAGAAGAGCCCTAGTAAAAGAATTCTATGCTAATCTGGGAGAAAGAAGGAACCTGACGTGCTATGTCAGGGGGAGATGCGTCCCTTTTGGAAAAAGGGCCATCTCACACTGGCCCCAGCTAGGAAGGAGGATCTTGCACCCAGTATGAAGGCAACTGCAAGAACTCCAACTTAGAAGGGTGCGAAGGAGTTCATGAGAGGCAGGGGAATGGCGGGAGAACGAGGACAATCGACACCTTCATGATAGGGGATTTAGCGAGTCGACCAAGGTTTGGTTTTATTTTGTAAATTCTATTTTAAAGCCCTTAAAACATGTCTCTACTATGAGATAGGACCGCACAATACTTTTGTATGCGTTGGTTAAGGGCTATGAACTAAATGAGGGGAAGTTAATTGAAGAGTCCATCTTGGACTATGTGTTTGCCTTTTTCTATATAGACTAAAAAAATCCCTCAAATGTACATAGTTACAAGAACCTTACACTTCTTTTGCACCCATGTCACTTTGGATAAATTTGCTTGATTAACTGAATCTGTCTTGATGTTTAGGATTTTAAAATTGGGTTTAGTCTATGACACTGCAAGTGCACAGGTCATACAAGTAGTAAAATCTGAATGTAAGTCCAGGTATCATTCCCACAGAGATTGATATGAATTAGAGATCAAGTACCCCAACTACTAAATTTCTATGCTATTTGGACTAAAAGAATTTGATAATGGAAGTCTATCTACTAGATAATCAATCCTCGCATTGTTAACTAAAACTAGAAAATGACATAATATGAAATAAACTACAAAAAATTAAGAGTCCAACATCGGATCTAATCTATTCCCCGTTAGGAAACGAAACTATCGTTGAATTATAATGAAACAACCAATTTCTCGTGATGAAAGTACATCGCTTCATTGTATTGGATGGATTCGATTTTGTCCAAGATCGCTTAAATGTTGCGCTGATTTCACATTCACTTGTTAGAAACTCTTGCTTCTCTCGAAATCAAGTTCTACCCAAGATTTAGATGGCGCTTTTCGCAAGATCTGGATATTTTTCTTTCAATACTTCACACCCATTTCATAACAGATCTTTCGCTTTCCTTCTCGTGATTTTAGCAAAAGTTCTACAATCTAACTGCATTTATCCTTCGTGATCTATCGTCTGTACCCTTCCTATTAGATCTGTTACCAATGGGTCAGGGAACTTCCCTTTAGATTAAGCGTGAACTTCGATTATTTATATTGTTAAATACCCTCCAACTTCAATTATGAGCTTAATGGGGATTTGACAAAATGAACTCGAGCTCAGCAACTTCATCAATGGTAGTCTAGCATACCTAGAAAAGCAATGCTCTCGCTCTCCGTGAATCTCCGTCTCTCGTGTCTGCAGGGCGAACTAATTAAATGGTAAGATATGATTCCTCAAATGGTATTCGCGACTACTCATTGGGAACTTGTCGATTCAAAAAACAAACCAAGCAAGTAAATCACTACTCAAAATAATGCTCTCCGTGATTTCTTGGCAAAAGACTGTGAACTAACTATAATTCAAATCCAGCATAGTTTATCTAATTCATCAGATTATGACAAAGAAATGGAGCAATCGATCATGTAGAACCACTGCACTGTAATGAAATCGAGAAAAATGAACTCTAGAAATTTGTCTAGATTTCAGAGAATGTGCAAGTAATTTTACAAAGAAAATAACAGAAATAAAAATTCAACCCCACTGCTTTCTACACAGTCGTACAGATATTCAAACTAAAAGAAAAGAAAATAAAATAAAAAATAAAGAAAATTTACTATAAACTATACACTCGAGTTCCTCTTCGTTCCCTTTTCTCCGCCGTAAGGAAGACGAAGCTACTTTACTATTCTAACACTGTTTATTTATACTGTCAAAAGAAATGGGCCAAATCCCCAAAAAAAACTCAAAGTGGAATTCCTAAAAGAAAGCCCAACTTTATTTATCCAAAGGTCGCGACTCCTGCCATGTCGTGGATACGGATTTCCTCGTTGTTTCTTGTTCGGCCATGAACTTGTTGCTTCTGCGACTCGATTCCTTATGGTAAATATTGATTAATACGCGACATCGTTTATGGTGGTCGAATTGGCTGCCTGTTCTCAGATCTGATGTCGCACCACGGTTTCATGTCGCGACTTCGCTTGTCTTTCTCTTCCTCTCGCTTCGAGTCACGACCTCAATTTAGGTCATGACTATGATTTTTGTTTCTGTGTTGACTCTATGTCGGACTTTCTTTTTCTGGTCGCGATTTTGTTGGTGGTCTTCTGCCTTCACATGTTTCAAATTTAAGTCGCGACCTCAAGGTGATGTCGCGACATCATGTTACTCTTTTCTACGCATAAATCGCATTTCGTCAAAAGAAGGCGATTGATTTCTCTGGCCAGCTGCCGTGTCGCGACTTAATGAGTGGTCATAATACGCTTGTGGTCCTTGATTAATAAATGGTCGCAACTTTAGTTTCTTGGCAAGGACTTCGCTTATTTTTCGTGTCAGCGAATTTCCCTTTGTTCTTCAACCTTTATTTGGTTACAACTTTAATCTTTTATGTTGAGACTCCAGCCCCGCCATGTCGACTCAACGGGCATGTTGTGACCTCAAATGGAGCCCTTCATTTAAAAACTAATTGTAACTTCGTTTTCTTTGCAGAGACTTCCTTTGTGGTTTTATTTACGGATCCACGTCGCGACATCAGAGTGGTGTTGCGATCGAAGATTCTACCTTCAATAATTCCTTTAGTCTCAACCACACTTCCTCTGTCGCAACTTCTTTTACTTTTTACCTTGGTCATTCTGGTTGCAAGCTCAACTTCAAGTCACGACTTCACATAAGGTCTTCATTTCTTCCCAAAACTCGATCTTGGTGATGTCGTGACTGAAATAACTCAAACAAATATGCTTCCCCACAAGGACCATTGTTAGTTGCTACTTCATTTCGCTAGAATGATTCTTCTCGGTTTTTGTTGGGATTTTAGCTTGCATTGCATTTTTCTCGCAAAATTAAATTTGGAGTAAAATATTCATATTTCATACAAATCAACATTTATCTTGTAATATGCCTTAAAATGGATTAAAATCAAATGAGTTTTGACTCATCAAATTCCTTAAACTTAAAAATTCTTGCTTATCCCCAAGCAAAGAAAAGAAAGAATTGTTTGTCCTCAAACAATTAAGCTTAAATTTTTAAGGACATTTTTCTGATTCACACCAGTTTTTCCTATTCCACCTTCTAACTTGAAATAAGAGATAGCAGCATCATTTTAAATTTCAATGATTCAAGAAAAGAAATGGTAGACTTCTATCACAATTTCTTGATGAAATAATATATTTAAACATTTATTCAATGTCTTGTTATGTGTGTGTGTGTGTGAGTGTGTCTTCAATCCTTTTCATCTTCATGTTGAATTTAGTTAATCTTCGAGTTTCTCGATCATATCAAAGTCCCATAGGCTTGTTTTTCATATTGATCTCCACTAATGTGGTAAATCCAACCTTCAAGATCAATGAGGTCTTCAGCTTGTAATGTCGGGCTTAGGCACTGGGTAGATAATAGGTACTTGCTGCAAATCACCCGCTTCCACATTTTCTTTGTACTTATCGCCTACCACCCTTTTCTTCAGACTTGTTGATTCTCCTCAATCTTGGTCCGATTCATCTTTTTGAAATTCTTTTTTATGAATTCTAATTTCATTTGCACTTTATTCAAGCCGCCCCTTTATATTCTAGAACTCTTTGCTTCGCTTTTTTTAGGCTGTGAATAGTGCAATGTTTCATTCTCTTAGGCTTTCTATCACTCTTAGAGAACTCTCGGGCCAGCAACTCCCATATCAGCCAGTATTAGGGTACTAGGTGTCAAAACACCCTTACTTGTTTAATTGTTCAAGGGAACAGCCACAAGACAAAAGCCACTCCCTTTTCATTAAATTCCTCGATTCTTTACTTCTCCTCCTTCCTTGTAATATTTGGAACATTTTTCCCCGTGATTTGTTTCTTTCCTTTTACAGACCTTTATGCACTGAAACCGGATAATTTGGGGCTCTTTTTTGCCGCAGGATTATTAAAAGGAAGGGAATTCAGTTTTCACTGGGCTTATTGAAGAAAAGTTAAAGGCTTATTTGGCCTCAAATTATGGAACTAGAGGGTGCTGTCTTAGCATATATCGAGGTAGGCTTCGAAAAGCTCAACCGCCACATGGCCTCTATCAATTTCCTTTGTCAATGCTTTTTACCTAAGATTTCACCTCAATCAATAATCTAACAAGTTCTAGGACCATGGACTCTAATCATGAATTAAGATGTTCCTAATTCCTCATCAAAGTTTCATGAGTTTTGTTGACCAAGGTATTGTTTCTTCAAGACTTGTACTTATTCATTGTTTATTTCATAATTATTTCAACCAAGTTATTCTGCTCCTTCAAGAATATCCATTTTTCCAATTATTTACTATCTAAACCGGATTTTAAACATCTGCCGTAACCCTAGTTTCCAGTTTACTAATCTATGCCTTTATTTTTCCTGCATTTTTGTTCTTGGGAGAGAACATAATTGGTTATTTGATCCTTGTACAAAAAAGGCACTCATACTTTTCATGCTAATAGGAAATGACACAAACACAAAATTCAGTATATCAATTTGTGAACTCAAAAACAACTAATTTGTAAATCAACAAGAATTTTATTCAAATATCAAAACATTTTGATATTGTACAATCTGATTTCTTTATTTAATGCAAAATTTACAAATAAGACTATAACTAAACTAGAGAAAAACTCTCTATTTCTTGATCTAAAACCCTATATCTTCCCTCCTCGAAGGTCGTAGCTTCCTCGCTTTATCGTTCCCAAATCTCGACCCCACCGAAAGGAAAATACTAGTCAAGGTTGTTCAACAAATTGGGCCCTTCCTTTATTTTTGTCGAGTTCCTCCGATGATGAGTTCTACCTAACCCTTCTTTCCAATTCCCTTCCCATCATCCATTTTTCTGATTACACAAATATGGCGGAATAACGAATGGAATTGGTTTGTTTTCCACTCCATTCATTCCATAAGCCTGTGGTTGCAACCTTGAACTCTTCTTTTCTCATTCTTCTTTCTTCATTCTCGTTGTTTATTCTTCCTTTGTTTTCCCATCCTTTTATAGTGATCTTGCTTCTCTTGGGAACTACAAGGCTCTTTATTCTCTTTTTCCAAATTTTCGATGAATGAATTAAATGAAGTTTCTCGAATTTAAGCGTCTTGGCTATTTCCAACAAGAGGTTTGGAAATTTGGTGAGGAGTTTTGATCGCTTTCGAGTTATTGAATTCCTTGAACATTCCTTAAACTAAGCAAACTAAACTAATTCATTTAATCACGACATCGGCTTCGTCTCCGCATTAATAACAATTTATTTCAGAGGTTCCGAATGAATGATTAACTCGAAAGGTTAGGGATGAATTGAAACCGACTCTGAAATTGGAATGGACTTCTTGGGCTCAATGTCATGATTGGCGATATGGGGGTCGACATTAACCTCTGGGCCTCTTATTAATGATTTTCAATGAATCCTATTTTTAATGCTAGAACGCCCAAAATGAAAGGTTTTAAAAAAAAACCTATTTTTATTGAGTTTTGGGACAATTCTGGTCGCAAAATAAAGATTTTTGTTGCGACTGGAATGTGTCATGACAGGAACCATGTCGACCGCCTTTATGTTTTTAGTCAGACTCGCCACCGCTTCGACTTTCTTTCTACTTTATCGCTTCCACATCCAAGATTCTTTGGTTGCAACTTTTGGATTAGTACAGACAATTTTTAGGTCTCCCTAAACAATCAAATTCACAACAATTTCAATTTATTCAAATCCAATCAAGACAAATACAACTCAATTCATCTTCATCATGCAAATATTCAACAAAATCATCCACTATGCATCATATTCAAAATTTAAGCACCAGAACAAAATAAAATTCCCCCAAACCTTCAATCATGCCATATCAGAGACAAAATTTAGATAAACTCAAGAAGAGTATACTGCCCCTTTTTTGTCTCTTTTGCAGATTGGAAGTTTGATTGTAGATGCTCCTCCTTTTGCACATTTTTTTATTGTCCTGAAAAACTAAAAAAATATTTACCTACTCTTCAATCAATAATGAATAAAATTACACAAAGCTATTAGAAATTTAAACACAAAAAAATATACAAGAAAAACTTAAAACAACCGATGGGATTTCCTTCCACAAAGCCGCTCAATTTTTAGTCTTTAGCCGATCATTGGCCGCTATGTTCTGCTTTCTTCAAATTTTCTCATTCGTAACTAAGAGTCATTGTCAAGTTTTGCTTTCTCCCAAGGTAGTGCTTTTAATCTTCCGAATTACTAACTTTGAATTCCTACAAGTTATTCTAAGTGTCACCGTCAAAATTTGTACTTGATACTGTATAGGGTCCACTTGATTTTGATTTAAGCTCTAGAAAGAGTCTTAGTCTGAGTCAATAACAGACTCCGATCTCCGCCGAATTCCTCCTCAAAATTCTTTTGATCATGCCATTTTTTTTGTTTTATCTGTAGATTGGTGGCACTATCATAGGCTTCATTCCTCAACTCTTCCAATTCATTTAGCTAGAGTAGCCTCTCTTCTTTAGCACTTGAAATCAAAATTCTAAATCTGATGGCCCACATAGCTTTATATTCTAGCTCAAGAGGTAGGCAAGGTTTTCCAAAACAAGTCTATAAGGGGGACATTCCAATGGGAGTCTTAAAAGCAAATTCTCGTATGCCCGCAGTGCATCATCAAGCTCGTATATCTTATCACGCCCGATTCCCATTCAACCCGATTGGCGGATCCGAACCGAGTTCGGGGTGCTAGACCATATACTGGGACTCTTTACCTGTTTTTTTTTTTAATACAGAATCAAAATATCATATACATATCAAAAGAACTACCACCGGAGTGGTGTCCATCAAAATCGCGCCACACATACTCGAGTCCCATTTATATATTCAAAAACTATTATACTTTTACATTTACAAATCGTATACCTAACCTATCAGATGAACCCCTACTAATGTCCAACTATATACGGAAGTTTTCGATGTCTTCTCTCCTATACCTACTACGCATTAAAAAACCTTTGCTGTTTTTTACGCTTAAAGGGAAACATATATCTATGATATACACATTTAAATCATAAAACAATAACAAATATCAGAATTTTCATGCATTCATATAATGAACTTATACAATTACTTCTAAGCTTAGTAACAAACTTATGCTTATTCCTGATCTCCGATCTGAGTTACAGCTTATTACCCAGACTTACTACAGTTTATAACGTACTTTTATCTTATACTGTTCGTAACTTACACTTATAGCAGACTTTATTCTTATTCTAAACTTATACTTATAGCATTCTGATCTTATACTTATAGCGACTTATTCTTATTCGGAACTCATACTTATAAAGATTCTGATCTTATACTTATAGCGTAATTTGGTTCTTATTCTCGAACTTATACTTATAGCCTCTCAGATCTTATACTTACAGCGCATTTATTCTTATTCGGAACTAATACTTATAACATTCTGATTATACTTATAAGCGCACTTATTCTTGTCTCTAACTTATACTTATAGCATTCCTGATTCCATACTCTGCTTCGCATCTTACACTCACTGCGCACTTATTCTTATTCCTATCTCCTTTAGACACAGATTGAAATTATTCCATTCCTTATATACTGTGATCAACTTATACATATACTTAGACGGAGGTACTTATCACGCACTACTTCCCATTCATCATATACGGTCTGCAGCTCCTGTAGGGAGTTACGTAGCTTACACTTATATAGAGATAATACTTATACACGTATCGGTACTTATATCTATCCTCGTGATTCCCGTAGAGCTGATGTAACTTATGCTTATACGTATACCCTTTAGGTACTACAAAGCTTATAATTTTTATACCATGGGGCATATACTTATACTCACGGAGATTATACTTGTTATATACTCAGAGGTATTTGGCAGAGATATTACTTTAACGTATAATCGGCATTGCGGAACTTATCCTTATACGTATGCCCTGAAGTACTACTTCTGTCTCGATGTCCTAAAGACACATACTTATACTCTGAGTATCAAACTTATATTTAATTAAAAGTACCCGTAGGGTACTACTAACTTATACGCATATGGGGGTACCCAGAGGTACCACCGAGTTTACCTCATTCGCAGCTTATACAGAGGAAATTCCACCTGTACCACAGACTTATACTGATTCTTGTATTTCGAATCTTATTCTTGTATTACGGAGCATATACTTGTCTTACGGATCTTATACTTGTGTTACAGAACTTATTCTTGTATTTCAGATCTTATACTTATATTACCAATATGGGAGTACCCGTAGGTACTACAGAGATTTTACTTGTACAAAAGTAACCGTAAGCCATGTGTAATCAGACACAAGAAAATTCGTAGTACATCTCAGATCTTTACTATATTCATTCTTTACTCTTATTCTTTATTCACAGAGTCTTATCATATAACTCAATGTTAGGATTGCTCAGACCAAGAATACGGAAATGAATAGGACATTAACACAACATACCCAAGGTACAAAAAGATAAGATCGAGCACAGAAGACACCAGAGGCCGGGCTAATCTGACAGAGAGTGTCGCCAGACTAATCCGCAGAGCATCAAGATTAATCGAGAAGGTTCTAAGTACTAATGTGCCGGTTAACTGGCAGAGTGCCGTCGCATTAATCAAAGAGTACCGAAGTACTAATCGTGAGAGTACCATATTAATGTGCTTAAGACGGTCACAGAGCGCCGTCAAGACTAATTAGAGAGTACCGAAGTACTAATGCCACATCGTGAATGAGGTGCCATGTCATTCAATGACTGGTCTTAGGCAGTTTTACAATTATATGAGTTCAGTAACTGATGAGTCCAAAAACTCATGAGATTTTTAATACATTTTTCTGAGTTTATAATGAGAATAATGATGAATTGTTGCAGAAAACTGATAATTGAATCAAATTCCAATTTATAGGAAAATACAGTTGAAAATCAAATTTTAGCAAAAATCATAAGAAATCACCGCAGCAGACTTAAGTCAAAATGGAATCAAGTCGCGATAGAAGTGCGCTTCAAAGCAATTCCAAGTCATGACTCTAAACAAATTTGGCTTAAGAAGAAACTGCTATTTGATAAGGGAAGTTTCGCGGACTGTAAAAGGAATTCGAGACAAAATACGACGTCAGAATAAAAGAAGCAATTAATGAAGAGTTCAAATTGTCGCGACATCATTGCGAATGTAGCCGCGACACCAAACGGAGACTAATGACTTTCTCGTGATACCACCATGAGGTCGCGACAAGGAGCCACTTACAAGCCACAAGAATGTCTTCTCAAGTAAAGGAAGTCGCAACATAAACCCAAATCGACGATCGTGAATCGATGAAGGCTGCATGTGATGTCGCGACACCACTTGAGGTTGCAAATGTAATCCAAAGTTTAGCAAAGGATATGGAGGTCGTGGACACCGATTAGAAGTTGCAAATAAAAGATTTTCGAAGAGGTTGAATGATAGAAGTCGCGATAACCTTAGTGGTCAGCGACATCGCCTCTGGAAGCAAAGGTGAAGTCGCGACATCACCGCAGTGCTGGAGACCCGAGGTCGCGACATCATTTAGCTGTCGCGACATCATACCCAAGAGATGCTGAAGACAAGTCACGACAATAGTAAAACTTCCACGACCTCAAAAGAGCTTACAAGGCAGAAAGGAGATGTCGCGACGCCATTCAGCTGTCGCGACAACAGTTACAAGGAAAGAAGGCCATGACGTCAGCTTCATGGTCGCGAAGACGATATAAGGGGCAGCAGCGTGCGCACCGATAAAATCTTCCGCGCACGAATTAAAAACGGTCGACGTATGATTGAGGTCGCGACCAAAGAGATCATACGCAGAAGACAGTCGCAATGCATGATCGAGGTCGCGACATCGCATCAAAGACAGCGCAATGCTAAGTCGCGACGGAAAGAGGTTACGACATCAAGTCAAGGTCCCGACCAACAAATGGAGTCGCGACATGAACAACAATGGGCCAGTTATTTTGAAATCTACAAGTAGGTGCATCGAAGTTAGGGCCCAACTTCCAAACCCTATAAATACGCAATTCGCTATCGAAGAAAGCAACTTCGCGCCGTAAAGAGAAGTCTGTAGTCAAGGCTCGCAGTTTAATTTTCTTTTTCTTTCTTCTTGTTTTGGCCGTTATTTTTAGATTAGGGATTAGAGAGATTGTTATTTGTTTTGAATTCTTATGGATCTCGGATGATAGTCATGAACTTGGAAGCCGAATGAAGAATGTTAATTTCTTCAAATTACTTCCTGGTTTGTTTGACGTCCAAACAAATTTTGGAATTAAACTTCCGCTTCGATCTACGCCAGCTTCTTTTGATCAAGGAGCTACGCTAGTGTAATGAAGTAATTTAGAAACCTACTCCGCTGAATTTAAGCTGTTGTTAGAAGTTATCTTTTCTGCATAAATTTATCAAATCCAATCGAACTTCGACTAATCGTTAACCCGGGGTTTTTGTTTATTGTTGTATCCTGATCCAAATATTAGTGTCCTATACCTGCAGTAGGATTGTTTTATGTCTCGATTTCCAAAGCAGTAGAGGCCCTCTAAGTGACACAGAAGGCATTCCCCGAGAGTTTCTGAATAATATCTGAAGGGTATGTGAACCTAATATTTGGGATCTAATGGGCTCTGTAAATTCTAATCAATAAATCTTCTTCTCACTTGCAACCGAGAATGAGTTGAATGACTTATCAATTAAAATGAGCAGAGAGTTCACCTCGATTCGAACAGTAAGTTCAATCCCGTGTTAGCAATGATCTAATCAAGGAAAGAATGAACTGCTCCTAATTTTGAGGATGAGGAACTCAAGATAGTGTGTAAACCAAAGCTTAGCCTATGTCTTAGGAACTAAGGTTTACAAATTCATGCCCTGAGATAGTTGGTTTGAAAAGAAAATACTCCATAACAGTGCACTGTATTAAAAGTAGTTATCTAATCCTCCGCATTTGAGGGAAACAGAGAAGATTGTGATTTGATGAAATATGTCACATGAGAGATCCACATGGCATTATCTTCCCCTTGGACTAATTCTAAATCAAGTCTATGAGCAAAGCCATATTTAGTGGTCTCAGAATTGATGTTTCACAACAACTTGTATTTTCAATGCTCCCTAAAAACTAACCGATAGATCCATTTCTAATTTCTTTTATTTTTAATTTAAGTATTATTTCATTTTGTTCTGAATATATATCGTTATTCTTTCATTATTTTCAAGGCTGCTAGGAATATATCAATTGCAAAATCATATCCAAATAGTATAGAAATCTGAGTAGTCAAGGCAGTTGATTGTGAATTCTTGAGATCTCTGGTGGATCGATATCTAGACTTAAATCCACTTTATTACTTGTTCGACCAGACACTCTGCGTAATCATGGATCAAAACCAGGAAGAAATTTATCCAAATTTTAAGGAAACCATTTTTAATCAAGATAATTGCAAAAGAATATAATTAATAAGTTTCATGGCATTATCATTGGGATTAGACAATAGTCCTTGGTAATAATGTCATAAATTTGTATATATCTTATCTGAAGAACAAAGAATTCATCGTTTTACAATAGGGGCATTCTTAGCCACATTATGTGTTCATGACATATTACATTTCATGTTTCATATCATATTCATGTTTCATGAACACATCTATACATATTGCATTTCCTATATTTTCCTTGTTTCATTCCTATTACATATGGCATTTCATATACTTGTACGGTATGACACCTATGTATTCACACATCATTCATGTATTCATTCCTCTATGAATTCCATTTTACTTAGAAATGAAACCTATCTCCAATTGGATCATCCAAGTTAAAATTATGGCATTTTCATGCCAAACTAGTCAATTTACCGCATTTTACCCGAGGGACAAGCCAGTAATACCGATTTCCAAAGGCCTTGACTCCATATTTGACACTGGTTCTTTGTAATCCTTTAAATCTAAGGTGCTATGGATTCTCCTCCAACTAGAATCACCCAAATCGGAGCACCGAAACTCAAGTTACGTCCGAAACAACCGGGACTACTCTATGTTCAAAAACTGCACCAGAAATTGGCTTGAACATAGCCCCACTTTGAGGAATTCGGGGCCACCAGGCGGGCAAGAATTAGGAAGGTATCTATTTCAGGATGTTTGGTTTTCCTTGAAGTTTATTTTAATCAGTAACTTGAATCACTCAAATCGGATCATAAATGAGCAAGTTATGGCCAAAATATGAACACTGGTCAAAATAGAAAAACAGAGCACTACCCGTGACTGAGATGTTCGAGTCGCACTGCACAAATCGAATTTTGCCTTAATGTGGGTTTTTCTTCCCTTTTTTCCATGTATGGCTACCCACATCAACTCAATACTCTAGATACACCTTAAAACCACTCCAAATTCATTTTGAAATCTTAATTTTACTCAATTCATCTTTCATTACATATCTTTCATCAAAAATCTTCCTTGAATTTCTCCTAAAACCATTCTAATATGGGTCATAACCCATACACAAGCCAAACACAAGGATTGGTTAGGGTTTGTTCTAACCCAAACTCCATTACTTTGCAATTAATTCTTGAATCCAACCTCAAAGGGAGGATCCCATGCTTAAGCTAGAGTTTTTCAACTCAATTTCATTCAAACCTAGAGTTAGGATCAATTCCTAACAAAACCCTAGGTTTGGAACTCATAAAATTCCCTAGAATTACATACAAAACCATAAGATCCTTACTTTCCATAATATCCATACCAAAAAATCATAATCCATACTCTTGATCTTCCTTTCCTTCTCTTCTTCTTCTTTCTCTTCCTCTCTTCTTCTCCTTCTTTCTCTCTCCCTCTCTCTACTCTGCTCTTTCTCTCTTTTGGAGACTCAAATATAAGATATTTTGATCCCCTTAAGGCCATACTCACAAGTCAATTGTTCCATTTTGTTTTAAGTCTTCATTTTTGCATTTAGGTCCTTAGGTTCTTCTCTTTTTGCAAATCAACTTAGGCATATTCTAATTTAGCCCACACCCTTCTTCTCTTATTACTTTCATATCCTTTTTGCCAAATTACAAGTTTTCCCTTGTATCTTGTAAACTTTCCGGGTTTCTCAATTTCCATTTTTCACATTTAATTTACGAAAAATTCAATTCATGCCTACAAAATACCCTAAACAAGTCCGAAAACTACTAGGGTACATTTCGGGGTGTTACAAATCTTTTCCGCTGGAGCTTACAGTCTTTTCAAGAATTTTCTTTATCTCCCTGTTGGAAATTTCAGCTTGCCCATTTGTTTGAGGATGATAAGCCAAGCTCATAATGTGTTTGATACCATATTTGCCCATGAGTTTGTCAAACACTTTATTTGCAAAGTGGCTTCCTCCATCACTGATTATAGTTCTGGGTGTCCCAAATCTACTGAGAATATTTCTTTGTAAAAATCCCACAACTATATTAGCATCATTCTTGGGACAAGCTGCTCTCAACTCCATTTTCGCATACATAACCACAACTAAAGATGTATATATTTCCAAATGAAGCTGGAAAAGGCCCCATAAAATCCATTCCCCATACATCAAATAATTGCACCACCAAGATACCTTGCAGGGGCATTTCATGCCTTCTGCTGATATTTTCCATTATTTGGCATTGATCACATAACTTCACCCATTCAAAAAACAATTCTAAAATAGTAGGCCAATAAAACTCGACCGGGAGAATTCTTGTGGGCTGTTTTGTCTCCCGCAAATGTCCTCCATATATGGTGATGCATGACATTCCTTGTAAAATCTGTCAGCCACCTTCGGTACATCTCCTTATAATCATCACCCTTTAAACAAAGAATGGGTCATCCCATATGTAGTACCCGCTTGGTCACTCGCAGCTTTTTCTCCGCCAGGCCGACCTGTGGCATAATCACAAGCTAAGAAGTTCAATATCAACATACCAAGGTAATTGGAGTGACAGCTAGAATAACCGCTCATCCGAAAGCTCGCTATTTCTTCTTCTCTTCTCAGGCCAAAGAGTTTTTCCACTCTTGACAAGTGATCACCATCACATTGTCACAACCTTTTCATTTTTATTTCTAAATCAAATTCCTCAGAATAACAATACCCACCCGACTCAAGGCTTGCTTCTTTCTTGCCATTAGATATTTAATTGCCAGATGATCAGTTGTGTATAATAACATGGGACCAAAATGTATGGCCTAAATTTTTCACATGCAAATACTATTGCCAGATCTCCTTTTCAATAGTGAGAATCTTCCGCTTCATCAAGGTTTTGGCTGCATAAGATATGGCCTTGAATACTTTTCTACCTTTCTCTCGTCCTAACATGTTCCCATTGCAAAATCACTAGCATCACACACATGATTTCAAATTTGCTCCAACTGTTTTTCCATGATGGAGCTTCAACTAGTCTGATTTGATTTCTTTCCAAAAGAATTATGGCAGGATTCATCAAAATTGAACTTAGTATCTTTTTCTAGCAATCTGGACAGTGGTCTAGCAATTTTTGAGAAATCTTTGATAAATCTTCAGAACCAAATTTTTATCCTAAGAAACTTCTAATTCCCCCGACCAGTGGGTGGCATCAAATTCTTATAATTGAAACTTTTGCTTGGTCTACTTCTACCCGTCGTTGTAAATCACGCGCCCCAGATTAATTCCTTCAGAACCATAAAATGGCATTTTTCCCACCCGCAGCTGTGATTCTTGTTCCGCACTCAAGTACCGTCCCTAAGTTGGCGCGGTGCACTGCTCAAAATTTGATTCCATACACTATGAAATCATCCATGAAGATCTCCATAACTTCTTTCGCTAAACGTAAAATATAGACATCAGCATCTGAAAACTGAGCATTACACAAACCAAATGACATTCTCCTAAAAGCAAAAGTACCAAATGGGCATGTAAAAGTGGTTTTCTCCCCGAATCCCAGTAATGGAAATTTGGTTATATCCAAGAGTATCCACAAGAAAACAAAAGCGAGGGTGTCCCGCCAACCTATCCAGCATCTCGATCAATGAAAGGCAGGAGAAATGATCCTCTTCTGCAAAGATTTAGCCTTTCAGAGTCAATACACACCTCCATCCCGTCACAACTTCAGAGGAATCGGCTCATTCTTTCATTTCGATCACAAAGGAATCCGCCTTCAGGAAACCACATGTACCGCTCACCCAAGAACTATCCGACATAGCATATATAAAACTCCGCATTCAACCACTTTAACTTCTTTATGACAACTTTTCCATTTGGTTCAAATTCCTCCTTTGAGCTCAATAGAAGTTTTTGCATTATCATTCAACAATATTTTGTGCATGCAAATGGAGGGACTGATAATTCTTCAGATCCTTTGACCGACTCAAGCAATAGCTTCTTTGTACTTCTTATAATTTCCAAAGAAATTTTTTGTTTTCAAATTTTCACTAATGCAATGATATGATGACTCCGGTTTTTCTTTTCCGGTTTTAAGAACTCATATTTCAAAATGATCGGGCACTTTTAATATTAACCCTTCCACTAGTTTCCCGCTTCGCAGTTTTCTGTCTCGCCGCATACTTCATCTTGACTATTTACTTATGCTCGAGACTGCTTCTTTGTTATACGATTTGAAGGCAATATTTCAATCAATACTCTCAAGATAACGAAAATTCATCTCAAATTCATTGATAGAATGTTGAAGAATGCCACGAGTTCAATCTAACACCGAGAAGACTATTGTTTTCTACACCCATACAACTTTCCTCGTATCTACATCGTAGATGTTCCAACTCCTATTAAGATTAAAGTGCACTCGTTTCATTCCCACCCTAGTGTCGTGGGCCACCTGCGACATTTATCAAGGCACTCCAAGCATTAAGAAAGGTCTTCCCTAAAGAAAGGAACTTGGGTGTCTTCCTCCATCTTCATAATAACAAAATCCACTGGGAAGATGAATTTTCCCACCTTGACAAGTACATCTTCAAGAACACCTTCTGATTGTGTCATTGATCTGTCAGCCATTTGCAATGTAATTGCTGTTGGGGTAAGTTCCCCCAACCTAAGTCTTTGCACCACTGATAGAGGCATCAAATTTATACTGAAGACTTAATCACATAAAGCCTTCAATTCATATTTCCTATGGAGCAGGAATGGTGAAACCGCCAGTGGTCCTTCATTTTGGTCGAGCTTTGTCGATAAATCGCACCGGCGTGTAGTAGTCAAGTTCACTATTCCTTCCTCAGCTATCTTCCTTTTCTTGCTCAATATCTCCTTCAGAAATTTTGCATAAGTAGGCATTTGGTTGATTACCTCTGCAAATGGGATATTAATTTCTATTTTCTTGAAAATGTCAAAGAATCTAGAAAACTGCTCTTCCCTTTTGCCTCTCAAGCCTCCCGTGGAAATGGCATCAGAGGGTGTATAAGCTGATACTCTCTCCTTCTATTTTTGCTCATAACTCCTTCCAGTTGTTCAAATTATGCTCTTCCTTCCTTTCCAAATTTCCTCTTCACCCGCCTCACTTTCTTTCCTTTCTTCTGCTATTGCCCACTTCTTCCCACTTAACCGAATCATTTATGCAAATTCCTTTGGATTCTTTTGAGTGTCTAGGAATGTACCCTACTTTGATTTACATAAGTAATAATCGCTCTACTAGGTCTCCAAGTTTTCTAACGAGGCACTTCAGATTCTTCTCAAATACTTTGAGAGCATCGACTCTGAAAGCTTCCAAGTCGACAGCTTCGCTCAAGGAAGCCGTATGTTTCCCTTTGTTTGTCCCCCAAGAACTGCAACATTTAGAGCCTCAGAAATGGTTGAGTCCTCCTATGACCTTGATAGTCATTCCCCGCCTCTCACCCCTCGATGTCGCGCCGAACCCTGGTCGCCAGATCCCCTGCTGAGGATCATTCATGCCTCAGCCTTGTAATGCCCTCTCCACCATATGAGAAATTTCATGGTTCCTCGCTGTCGGACTATAATGTGTGGGTGTTAGGATTTGGCTTGAAATGGTAGTTTTTGTCTATTCACATATTTAGCCTCCTCAACCTCATAAGCATCCTCTTCTTTTAGTATTTCAACACTTCTTCTCATTGCTTCTCTTTCCACTGCTCTTATTTCATGAGCAGTGTGCATTTTTCTTTCCTCTTGCTTCATTCATCCTTGTGCATGATGGCATCTAACTTGCCTCCATGGCTGTCATTTTACCTACCTACGACCCTTCTCTCGCTATTACCCCTTGAAAACTCAGACAGCTTATACGTACTCGCCGGTGCCCTATCGACTCTAGCCTCTTCAAAGACTTTTCTTTTCTTTGAATGCTCCATGTCATGAAGCATCGAGTAATGCCTTTAGATGTATCATTTAAGGCATGATACACTATATCCATCCGGGGTTTTTAAATCAATTCCATGCATAGGGCACCTCTTCAAAGAACCTCGAATCTCCTAAAGCATGTGCTCTCATCTTCCCTTGTTGGAACACTATTATCTCTTCTCTTCTCTATGAGGTGAGAGATGAGGGAAAGAACCCGCCCAAGCATGCTTCTACCAACCTTCTTCCTAAGTATCAACCGAATCCATATGGTAATGATTCATACCAAGTGGCTCTTATATCCTTAAAGAAAATGGGAAGAGATGCGCCTTTTATCACCTCTAGCCTTACACCATTCAAATTCTTCATTGTATTTGCCATCCCGAGAAACACACCCAGTGCTCATTTTGGCCCAAGTAAGTGACCAAAGGACCATGTTTCTGCACCATTGTTATCAAAGCTAGCTTTAGTTCGGTCATTTGCATCCACAAAGAGGGTCAGTCTCGACGTATAATATTCTTCCTTCGACCGATAGCCCTAGAAATCCTCCATTGTGTCAAGAATAAGAGGCCTTATGGCCGTCCTCCGCCCTCTATCCGGTCATGTCTCTATCCGCCATAGCCGTTTCGCTTCTTTAGTCTTTTCTAAGCTTCAAGCGTTTCTTTCCACTCAAGAACCATAAAGAACAGTCTAAACTCATTTCCTATGCATTAAAGGATTTCCTTAAATTAAAAAACACTCGGGGATAATAGGATTAGTCAAAACTAAAAATATATTTTCAACATGACTTGTTAAAGATCAATGGTTATGTAGCTTCACGCCAGAAAGCTATTTTTGTTCTTTTCATAAAATGTCAAAATTAGCATTTCCTTTTGTTAGAATATTGATCTATTTAATTCTTTCCAATCCCTAAGAATCTACGCCCATAAAAAACTTATTCTTTTCTATATAGACTAAAACCTCAAATGTACATAGTTACAAGAACCTTACACTTTGCACCCATGTCACTTTCGATAAATTTGCTTCGATCGACCGAACTGCCTTGAGCTGCTTCTAGGATTTTAAAAATTACAATTATGACACCAAGTAAAGTGCACAGTCACAAGTAGTAAAACTGAATGTCCGTGCATCATTCCCATGCAGACGACATGAACAGAGATCAAGTACCCCAACTACTAAAGTTCTATGCTATTTGACTAAAAGAATTTGATAAATAAGTCTATCTACTAGATAATCAATCCTGCATCGCTTAACTAAAACTAGAAAATGACATAATATGAAATAAACTACAAAATTAAGAACTAAATAATCGGATCTAATTTGTTCCCCTGCTAGAAACGAAAAACTAATGCTGAATTATAATGAAATGCTAATTTCGAGATAAAAACATCGCTTCATTGTATCATGGACCGATTTGTCTCAAGATTGCCTAACAGCCGGTAGCTTGGATTTCTCCACATTCACTGGTTAGAAACTCTTGCTTCTCTCGAAATCAAGTTCTACCCAGTTACTTGTATTTCTGCTTTTCTTGCAAGATCTGGATATTTTTCTTTCTCAATACTTCACACCCATTTCTTGTTGACTGTAGATCTTTTTCTTTCCTTCTCAGGATTTTAGCAAAAGTTCTACAACTTAACTGTGTGGCTCATCCTTCGATATATCGTTCCTGCTTTCCTTGATTAGATTTAAGGTAACACGAGGTTGGGAACTTCGGCTTTAGATTAAGGTGAGCCATCGATTATTTATATTGTTAAAAACTCCCCTCCAACTTCAATTATGAGCGAATGGGGGATTTATTAAAATAACCTCTCGGAGCTCGGAGTTCATCGATGGTAGTCTAGCATACCCGAAAGAATACTCGACTCTCGGGGAATCTTCATCTACGTATCCTTGCGTGGGGCGTCACAGATTTAGGCGAGATACATTCCCTCGATATGGTATTCATTCTTGCCGTTTGAGACTGTCGATTAAAAACAACACCCAGCGAGTAAATCAACGCGAATCGCGTTCTCGATTTTTGCGAGAAAGATTATGCAGTAACCCTATATTCCGTCGGCGTTTATATTACAATGCGCATTGCGATTAAAAGTAGACAGATCATGTGTAGAACCACTATAATTCTGATAGAGCGAGAAAAAAATGAACTCACAGAAATTTGTTTAGATTTCATAGAATTTTGATGATAATTTTTAAGAAGAAAATAACATAAATAAAATTCAGCCCAGCTCGTTTTACGCACGATTCGCATATTAGATCAGAAAGAAAAGAAAATAAAAATAAAAAATAAAGTGCCCACTCCTAAAGCCCATACTGCGAGTTCCTCTTCGTTTCCCCTTTTACGGGTAGGGAAGGCGGAAGCTGCTACTATTCTAACACTTTATACATTTATCTTGTGAAAGAATTGGTGAGATGCGAAAAGCTCAAGTGGAATTCCTAAAGCCAGTTCTTGTCCTAGGTCGCGACCTTGGGTTGATGTCGCGACATGGATTTCCCTTGTTTGCTCTTGTTCAGTCGCGACCTTGTTGCCTCTTTGCTGGCCAAGTTCATACAATTTGCTTGGATTAATGGTAAAGCCTTGTTAGCTCAGTGTTCCTGAGAGTTGATGTCGCGAAGCCGTTGTCTTTCTCTTCTCACGGCCGAGTCATGACCTCAGTTTTAGGTTGCGACTACATTGTTTGTAAGTTGACTTCATGTCGTGACTTTCTTTTTCAGGTCGCGATTTTGTTGGTGGTCTTACGCTTGCATGTTTGAGTTGGTCTGACCTCAGAGGTGATGTGCGACCTCATGTTCTGCTATTTTTTAAAATTTGCATGTAGTCCCGATTGTGGTAGTTCTTTGGTACAGTTTGTGCGCTGGAGTTCTTCTTAGGGTTCGCGACACGAATGAGTGGTTGCGACATCGTTTGTGGTCCTTGATTAATAAATGGTCGCAACTTTAGTTTCTTGGCAAGGACTTCGTTTGGCTTCTTTTCAGGTTGCGACCTCCCTTTTGTTCTTCAACTCTTAATTTGTTTACAACTTTAATCTTTTATGTTGAGACTCCAGTTCCCGCTTTCATGTCGCGACCTCAACGGTATGTTGTGACCTCAAATGGAGCCCTTCATTTAAAAACTAGTTGTAACTTCGTTTTCTTTGCAGAGACTTCCTTTGTGGCTTTATTTACGGATCACGATGACATGGTTAACGTCGCGACCTGATTCATATTGAATTAAGTCGCGACATGGAGTATTGTCACGACGAAGATTCGCCGATAATTCCTTTAGTCACCGACCACCTGCTTCCTGCAGCCATGACCTCTTTTACTTGTTACTGGTCATTAATTATGGCTCGACTTTAAGTCCGCGACTTCACTTGCTTAGGTCTTATTTCTTCCACGGTGATCTTGTGGATGTGTGGCACAAATCATATGAGAACTTAAAATAAGCTTCACATCGCGACTTAGTTGTTAGTTAAGGCTTAATTTCTGCTGTAAATTTGCGATTTCTTAGTTTTTTACTAGGATTTTAGCTTATGCTGTACTTTTCTGCAAAATTAAATTTGGAGTAAAATATTCACATTTCTGCATACAAATCAACATTTATCTTGTAATTTGCTCAGAAAAATGGATTAAAAATCAAATGAGTTTTTGGACTCATCACTATGTAGAGGGGAAATTATCATAAAATATCCCCGCCCATGTGATCAAACTTTGTGCATCGAGGGGGTTTGAAGTTGATGAAAATGAGGAAGAGGGTCCCAGGCTTCACATCTCACTTTTGTTGGATTCCTGAGCTCACAGTAGAGTGGGGAGGGAGAGAGAAGAGAGAAGCTCGCTGAAGAGGAAAAAGGTAGAAACTCTTTGTAGAGCGAGGACTGGCTATGATGGTGTACGAAGAGGAAGCCCGGCGGTGAGCGAGAGGGTTTGGAAGCATATTCGGAACGGCCAGTGCTCTCCCCTGCGGACAGGGACCTGACTCGGCTAAAGGGGATGAAGGATAAATAAGGGAAAGATGACGGATAATGAAGTTGGTGGAAGACAACCACCTTCAAATAAAGAAAAGAAAGAACACTCTAGCAGCAGCCCTCTAGTAGAGAGATAAAGAATGGAGAGATGAGTTGGCTAACAGTGACAAGCTTTTGAGGATTGAATTGAAAGAGAGAGAGAAAGCTTTTATTAATGAAGCGGTAAAGAGGGATCAGTAGACCACAGAGATCAGAAAGAGTGGAAAAGAGATGAAACAAAATATATTATAAAAAATTTGATGCCTTTAACATATACAAGAGCATGAAAGGAGTAGAGGCTATGGGAAGAGGATGAAGAGGCTAAGGCCTCCACAGTATAGAGGGAAGGCTTATCGGTTGATGGATTGAATTATGTGCAACTCCGACCATGATAAAGATGTCTGATACTCGAGAGTGATTTGTGGAGTGCGATATGAGCTCACCTCTCTTGGAGAAGAGCGAATGAGATTATCAAGTTTAATGCTAGGATCTTCCAGAATGGTTTACCAAACAGAAATTTGAGTGGAGATAACAATTGAACAACCCCTCGAGCTTCCATCCTTACTTCACGCTAATACTCAAGTTGGTTATCGATTATGAACGTTAAACCCGCAAAACCCTCAAATTGACCTTGGAAAAAAATGAACAAGTTAACATCTCTCTCCTCAAGTTAATCCCTTGTAAAAAAAAGTATAAATGAAAAGTCAGTTTCTGAAATTGGTGTTTGCTTGTGTTATTATCTTCTATTCTTCTTTCCTATTCATTTTCTATTTTGCATTGTGTTAAGCATACTCAATTTTGAACCAAGTTATTGTTGAAATAAATAGTGGAAGCGTTAGTTATTAGGTGTTTAATCATGGTGAATTGATGAAAAGCTAGAAATACAGTGTTTAAGCTATTTAGACGAGAAAATATGGAACTTAAAGACGTGAGAAGCGGGTTTTTGGGATTTGTACCAAACTGTGTCTTATGTTGAGTGCCTTTGCATATTTGTAAAATTTCTTAATGATGCAGGTTGTGAAATTGTTTGTTTGGTTGAATTGAGATGGTGATGGTTGAATTGTTTGTGCTATGATGATTGGGTAGTGATTAGTGCCCAAAAAGTGCTATTTTGAACCCTATTTATTATAGGTTTTGAGTGCCCGTGTACTAATCCATGCTAGTCTTAGATTGCACATTAAGGTCCCTCTTATTTTATTGATCGCATTTTGTGGCAAATTTGCGGAGTTTGCAGAGCTAATTATCACCAAAAATTGTTAGTCGATCCAAGCACGAGAAGAATTCTAGTCGAACTCGGCATTTCAAATCAAGATCGAGAAAGAAGCGAATGCTGAGAAAGGCACCCGCTGGGAAAACTCTGTGACAACGTCTGACTCGACCAGCTGTAAAGTGCAGGCCCTGCTATCTGCATTTCTTTTTGTTTTGCTCTGATTTTGGTTTTCTCCTTTCTACCCTTGTTTTATCCACTTATGTTTGGATTGGATTGTATTTCACTTGGTTTGTAAAAATTTCACATCAAGCCATTTTGATACCTTTATTGAAGGGACGGATTTTTCTTTTGTAAATAAGGAAAAATTAGGGCTCAGTTCTCCGTTTTTTTTGTTTTTCTCTCATTTTCTCTCCCTTTCTTGGTTACCCGAACACCCTCTCAGGGATGGTAGTGCAAACCTCTTATCACTTGAAGAGGGAAGGCCCTAGACGACGATCTTAAGGTAACCTCTTGGTTTCCCTTGTTTTCACGGCCAGTTTTTCCATTTTGGTTCCCAATTTATGACCATAGGTTTAAAGCTTGATGCACTTTCTTTGTGATACTTGTGACTTTGCAGGGTTCGGTGTGTGCCCAGCATTAGATACATGATATCAAGTAGATTGCTCTTCACGAGCCAGAGGTAGGTTAAGGGGTTGGTTTCAACTTTTGGAGTTAAAATCTCTTAGCGTGCTTTCCTAATGTGTATTTGTGAGCTTTTAGGTTGATGGATACTTTCACTAGATTCAGCGATGCACAATTAGTTGTCTCTTATTAGTTATTGAAGGGTAGGTTTTTGAGACATGTTTTTTCAGAAGGAACCATAAATGTTAAATAAATGCTTTCTCGAAAGGAAAATTATTCTGGGTTTAGTTTTCAAAGTTAAATGAAGTCCAGGTTCGGGAGATGGTATATGTCATCCTCCCCGTGAGAAAAAGATCTGGGAACCCTCGGTTACCTAGGAACCCAGCCAGTGCTAACAATTCGAGAGTTATATTTTACATTTTATTTTATTTAAATTTGAGTTCTGCGACCAGCAAACTCATTGTTTTTATCACCACCTTAAAATCAATTTAATTCACCATTTTTGACTTCACTGTGATCATTTGTCGAAGAAAACACACGTCACATGTGTTACGACCACAGACCCTTATCTGCGAGTAAGCTTGAGCTAGCGGTGGGAGAGAATATAGGATATAAATTTACATTGGGATCACCTCTTGTACCAAGATCAAAATGGCATGGTCTTGGGGGATGGTGCTAAGTGCATTTGACAATTTGTGAAACACTTGTGATCCTCATCACGAGTTTTGGTGAACATAACATATTTCATTGTCATTTTCTTATTTTATTTTTATAAAAAAAAAAAAAAAAAAAAGTTATTTGCGAAAATTTGTTTTTAGGTTGCCACATGACTAGAGTCCATTTTGATGGATCAAAAATTACGAAAGCCAGCCAATGATTCAAGTGCGTAGGAAAAGTGGCGAGAAAAATGGAACCCCGCATGGCAATATAGTCGGGGAGGTAACCTAGGGCGTACGTGATGAGGATATAGAAACCTTCGGGATCGTGACCACAGGAGAGAAATCCAAACCCACAGTAGATCAAGCGGGGATTTATAGAACCCGATGGATCCGTGCACCCTCACATGGGTGTCTCCACAGTATGCCTCTTTGTCTTAGCCTCAACCACCACAGCCAATCTCAGGTTGAAGCGAGCAATTCTAGACCTTACGAACTTGTGGGTGATCTTTGTGGGAGAGCAAAGAGATTTAATGTCCGATTGAATTAAATTTACCTTTGTGGAGAACCCCCTAGAACGAACATTAGATGGGTTTAAAGAAATTGAATTGGGTCATTGATTTGATAACTACATTGTGCGATTTCAAAGCTTGCTGACGGCTTGATCACTCAAGGGGAAGAAAATCGGAGGATGAGTGCTTGGCGGCGCGTAATGGCGGAGATGGGGTGTGAGTGTGACCACACCCGGGAACTTATAGAGGATTTTATTGAATTATACGGAAAGGTTGGATGAATCTATTTACTCTTATGATCTTGTTTTCGAGGGAGAACCCGAGAAGAAATCATTGCGATGTTGGCCGGGGAGGGTAGTGGATAGAGCGGGAGAAGAACCACAGCTTGCCCTCGACCCGATTCCCATGGCGAATCCAGTACCCAGTGCCCCGAGTCACCCAGTACCTTGCCGATGCCTCCGACCCGAATCATATTCTGTCCTACTTTGCATCCTGATCGACGAAACCTGAAAACGCAACGAAAAGGCCGCATTCACACTTTGCTATCTTTGAAAACTTCGCCTAGATTGGCCTTTGTACATAACTTTTACCCATACATCAAAAACAGTGTTTGCACTTTCGCGTGTGCTGCCTGATGGTTGGTTCGGTCTTGGTTGGTTGGAGCACCGGAACCCCAGCATTTCCCCGAGCTCAGCCCGGTTCAATGACCTCGAGGCGCAGGGAAGTGGTTTGGGGGAGCACAGTCTCCCCCACTTTTTGTTTTAATTTTTCTTGTCTTATTTTATTTTATTGTATTTTATTTTGATTTCGTTAATTTTTCTTCTTAGGTTTTATCTAATTTTTAGTTAATTTATGTTTTTAAATTAATTTTTGCTTTTCTACAATTTTTTCTAATTTTTCTTGTGTTAATTTTTGCAGTTTGTGTGCAAATTTTGAAGCAAAAATGCAAATTTTGAAACCTGGATTGAAAATCGATAGCGTGAGAATGTGGAGAAATTTTCGCGGTATAAGCGGATTATAATTCCCCAGTGAAATCTGAAATTCGCTATAGATACTGAAATTTTGGCCTAAGCTAGCGAAATTTGTTAGCCCTGGCGAAAATTTTGTGAACTATTGAAATCGAGGAAAATTCGCTAGGAATAGTACATTTATTGCTGGCGAATTCTGTGTATGAGTGCTTGATTGCCTCCACTACGGGACAAAGCGGCGCCACGGAGTGTTTAATTTATTTATTTTATATTATATATATATATATATATATATATATATATATATATATATATATATATTATTATTATTATTATTATTAAAAAAAAAAAAAAAACGTTTGTTTTTCTTTACATATAAAAAAATTAAAAATTAAAATTTTTTTATTTTATCTTTAATTTTTTATTATATATTAAAAATAAAAATAAAAATTTGTCTCTAAAAAATAAATTTAAAAAAAATGTTTTAATTTTTTATTTTCTATTATTTTATTATTATTACTATTTATTAATTATTTTATTTGATTAAAAAATCAAAAAAATCAAAAATTTAAATTTTCTATTAGAAATTTAGAGAAATTTCATTGTACTGTGTATATACTTGAATTACGTGCGTAGCGAAAGGTTTTTCATTTATCTGCATGATTTGAGCTTGGATTTTTGTTTTAAATAATGACGCTGTTCAGGAGAGCTGTTTTAGGCGATTCTTGATGCAGATTGGAAAGCTTAGAGAATTAGAATCCAAATATGACTAGAAGAACATTTTTGACACTTTTATGAAGGTGTAATTTTTAAAAATGGTCCAACTGGTCACCTTTTTCTCTCTTTTCTTCCCCCAACTTGTTCATTTGAAGCCCTGACGAGTGAATAACGTGTCGATGGAAGCTTGCGAGAATCCTTATCGAGAAATGATCACATCTCATCAAGGAAATCAACTTCCTTCTCTAATTTTTCCAATCAAGGCCTCATTTTGGACAGAGATGTTTGGGTTGGGGGAGGGGATATGAGAAGTGGCTTTTTGTATTTATTCTTTTGTATCATTTTGAAGCGAGCCCATTTTGGTGTTCGGTGAAAACTAGCTGGGTCCCCTTTCTATAAAATTGTTATACTTCTGACACTTTAAAAATTCGGACCGGTTTTGCAACAATTTTTGTGTGTTTTGCTAACGTGGTTTGAAAAATTGAAACTTTGTCGATTATATTGATGTTAGATTGGTTCCATCTGTGTAGTGAATTGGATGATTAGTTAAATTCTTTGCTGACACTTTTCTTCTACCTTTAGGCCCAACCACACCTGATACTGATAGGTTTGATGATGGTGAAAAACTTCCTGGCTTATGCTTTACTTTGCATAACCTACTAGTTTCATTGACCACCTTTATTGGGTTATGGACCCTTTGTGGAAAAAGAAAAAGAAGAAAAGCGAAAAGAAAAGAAAAGAAAAAGAATAAAAATTACGGCCTTTGCCTTGAGCAGACACGGTCCAGGGGGTATGGCAACCTTTAAAACCCAGTGCCACTAAACCTTCTTTGGTTAAGTCCACAGATAGTGTTCGTTACCTTAGATGGATAAGTTGGGTTGGCAAGTTGTAAGTCTTGGAGTCTCGAAATCATTGAAGTCAAGGGGTGAAACATGTAGAGTTTGTGGTGAAAGATCCTTATGACTTGGTGTCCTAAGCCTTAATTGGTTGGGAGTCATCGGTAGATCCGAGATTACATGGACTTTGGTGAGGTCGATTACTCCCGACATTGCACCTACAGCATAAAGGAGCCAATGGAATAAGAGGAATTGGGTCACGATACGGCTACAGGTTGGTTAGCATGCTAGGTCGTGGTTATGATTTAGGTTGGGGGGAGTGCCGGTTGACGGAGTTTATTGTTGAGGCGATCAGACAAAACCCTTAGATTTTGGTGGAAGTTTACGGTTGATTCACCGCGAAGGAATAACACAATACTTTCGATTTTGTATGGCCTTCATTCTCTCATGATGGATTATTGGACACGACATTGATTATTCACTTGGGTTAGGCATTACTCATTCCACCTGACCTTTTGAATTGCAACCTTTTTTGTAGCGTAATTTTGTTATCGTTTTGTATGCTCTTTCTTTCTTTCTTACATTGCTAAAGGGACTAACAAGTGTGATTAGTGCCAGTGCTATTTTGAACCTTTATTTATTATAGGCTTTGAGTGCTTTTTATTGTACTAATCTCTTAATTAACAGTTGCATTAAGGTCCTACTATTTTATTGATCGCGTTTTGTAGAATTTGCGGTTTGCGACCTAATTATCTTAGAAATTGTTGAGTCGATCAAGCCGCGAAGAATTCTAGTCAAACTTAGCATTTCAAATCAAAGATCGGGAAGGAAAGAAAGCGAAATGTGAGAGAAAAACACCCGCTGCGGAGCTTCTCCTGCAACCTTTGTACACCACATTTCCGGCAACATGCATCCTGCTGACCCCTGTTCTCACGCATTTCCATGCGCTTTTTGTTTTTGCTACAATTTTTGGTTTTCTCCTTTCTACCCTTAGTTTGTCCGCATGTTTGGATTGGATTGTATTTCACTTGGTTTGTAAGCTACGTAAGCCATTTTGATACCTTTGTTGAGGACCGGATTTTCTTAAATAAAGTAGGGCTCCGTTCTCCCAGTTTTAATTTTCTCTCATTTTCTCTCCCTTTCTTGGTTACCCCGAACACACTGCCCTCGAGGATGAGCGATAAAACCTCTTCCTCCTTGAAGAGGAATTTATTGGGGCGGCGGTGATCTTAAGGTAACCTCTTGGTTCCCTGTTTTCTACGGCCCGATTTTTCCATTTTGGTTCCCAATTTACTGACCATAGGTTTAAAGCTTTTGATGCACTTTCTTTGTGATACTTGGCAAGCTTTAGGGTGATGTATTCTTAGCATTAGATACAACGATATCCATTAGTTGCTCTTCTACGAGCCCTTTGGAGGTAAGGGTTGGATTTCAACTTTTTGAGTTAAAATCTCACCAAGCATGCTTTCCTGATAATGTATTGGCAAGCTTTTAGGTTCGATGGATACTTTCCTTTAGATTCAACGTGCTTAATTAGTTGTCTCTTATTAGTTATTGAAGGTGGAGTTTTGAGACATGTTTTCAGGAAGGAACCATAAATGTTAAATAAATGCTTTCTATCAAAGGGAAAATTATTAGGGTTTAGTTTTCAAAGTTAAATGAAGATAGATTCGAGAGATGACTATATGTCATCCTCCCAATGAGGAAAAGATCCTGCAAGAACCCTCGATTTAAGACAAACCAGTAACTAACAATTGAGGAGTTATATTTTACATTTATTTTATTTAAATTTTAGTTTTGACTGCCCGCTCCCGCTGTTTTTTATCACCACCTTAAAATCAGGTAATTCCCACCATTTTTGACTTCACTCGAATCATTTTATGCGAAGAAAACCCATGCTGTGTTCGACCACACAGACCAGCTATCTTTGCGAGTAGCTTGACTACGACGGTAGGAGGAATATAGGATATAAATTTTGTTGATTAGGATCCGCACGTCACTGTGGCCACGCGAATCGAATTAGAAGCTGAATTGATGAATCAAAATGAGCTTTTGAGTTTCTGATAGCACGATAATGTTTTTTGAACTAAACCGAAAAATACATAAAGTGAAATTGGGTAGAGTAAGTAGAACAGAATTGAAAGTTGTGATGTTAATGACAAGTAGGCTGAGATTTTAGATTCTAAAAGACTGAAATTGATGATAATGTTAATTAGGTTGATAATTCTAGTTTGCTTGAATAGTTTAGTTCTAATGGCGCTGGCTAACACATTGGTCGTATTAGAATGCGAAGTGAAAATTAATTACCTTGGGTTAGGAACACCTTATAGGATTCACTTATAAATTTAGTCTCAAAGGTCTGGGAACTTGTTAGATTATTATTCAAGGCGAAATCCTGGGCATCATGACCAACGAAATGATTTAAGAACATCCTTATAGATTTGAGCCTTTCATAACATCGGGTTATATCTTATATGCATATACCTAATACATTATTTGAGCTAAATGCCAATTTCATCATGAAACCATGAAGGGCATAACATTACAAAAAATTCGATCTTTCGTTAAGAGCCAGTGTTTACCCAAATTGCAAAATAGAATTGCATAAAGTATTAAAGAGGATAAGTTTGGGGGAGTACAATTTTGAAAAGTAGAGAAGGATGAGAATTAAGGAGGTGGAAGGAAAAAAATTTAAGAAAAGAAAAGATGTAAAAAGAGATTGTCTGATAAATGAGAAGAATTTTGAAAAACATCTTTTTGGATTTTGAGGAGGAATGAGTTTTGCCAGCAACCACCTCCTTGAGGCCGTGGGTTCTGGGGTGTTACCCTAGTTACCTAATGTCTTTTTTTGCAGTAGTATGAGGGTTGCTATTGAAAAGCTTCTTAAGGGAGTGAAAGCTTGAAGTAAAAGCGTTGCCTTGAAAATTCTAGGCGCAGAAACAAATGAAAGAAAAGGCTTGGTGGGATATTTAGTTTGAAACAAAAAGTGGAGTAAGAAAAAGCCATAGTAGGAAACATGTAAACGGATGCGCGACAAGTTTGGGGTGCTTGAAAAAGTTATGGAATCGTGAAGTGGTTAAGCGGAATGTTGATAAGATGTATGCGATTAGGGTAAGCAGACCTTAAATGTCGATTATCTTATGACTAACCCAGTAGTACATTAAAAGCCTAAAAGACCTATTTGATCAAGTTTGTGTTATACTACATTAGTAAGTAATATGATCGAAGCGAAGCTTATAGGACCTAAGTCACTGCAGAAGAGACTATTTATTCTGATTAATCTCACTTCAGATAACATAGCATAGGTGTCATAAAAGGAAGACCTGGCCTCACTTGGAGGGTGAGCGTATTTGTTTACAATACATGAATTTTACGCTGGTGAATTATCATTAAAAATGTTTGAAGGTTATAAATGGAGCTTAGTTGGAATTGATATCACAGATTGACATCTCATAGAATCCAGTGCGTGCCAATGAAGACAATTAAGAAAAATGTCCTTAAAAATCATTTTAGATTGTTTGAATAACCGATGAGCCTTTTCTTTGCTTGAGGAATGACGGCATTAAGTTTAGGGGAGTTTGTTGAATTATTGAACTCATGTTTTTGATCCATTTTTGGCTGAATGACCAAGTTGAGTTCAGTTTAGTAAAATTATGGAATCTTCACCCATATTTGTGATTTGGAAAATAACAAAAAATAAAAAAGTGAAAGAAGCTACATGATAAAGAGAAATGTCGACGACGCCAGTGAAGAATGTTATGAACATCAACGGTAAATTAGCGACATTGGGTATCTCATGACATCAAATCGAAAGTTTAGCATTGGCGAGAAGCGATGTCGCATTCTGATCTGACCGAGTATTCAAGGTATATTCATATGTTGCAACTACGATTTGATGTTGCGACATTCTTTACCCGTCTTCATACTCTACTGCAGCGATATAACGTTGATGCTTCAATGATGTATCGACATTTCTCTGACTACTTTGCTTCTTTCTTATTTGTTTCTTTGTTTCGTTTATTTTCCTACACTCCAGTGTCGAAATGGCCCACTAAGTCTCGAATATTCGTGGACTTAAAATAGATGAGTTTCCTCTCCTTCGAAGGACTGTCCAAACTCTTTCTTGATTTGTTGATTTGAGCTTTGTCACGGCCCATTGTCAGGCCTTATAGTCTCTAATATAATGGCGGGGATAATAAACTTCTCATCAAGAAATTATTTAAGTGACTGTAGTAGAGTGCTCTGAGTTCTTTAGTACCATGACCCGCGAATGTTAAACTCTTGCACCATTCCTTAATTGGAGCACCTTGACCCCATCTGGGACTTTTCTTTAATTTATAAGACTGAGTCTTTTCCCTTTGACTTCAAACCCTTTTGGAAAAGTTTTCCCATGTAGATTTCTTCTTCAATTACCACCCAATCACGAGTTTTAACATCTATTTGCTCGATCTAAAGTCTTGATTGTTATGAGGATGACCTTCTTGATTGTTGATAATTTTACATGAGAGAAAATTTCATCAAAGTAATACCTTTCTTTTAGCGAAAGCCTTTCGGCTACTAATCGGGCTTTGCAGTTTCCTTTGCCATCTTTCTTATTGTACACTCATTTGTTTCCTCGATTAGCACTACACCTCACGGGTAATTTCATGACTCGTAAGTATTGTTCTTTGGAGGGATTCCACTCTCTTCTTTTTGGCTTTAAATCATTGCCCTTATCTTTATAGGTTGTGCTTGTGGAAATCTAAACCACACAATCTAATTGGCAAAATCATTATGAGGCTAGATATCAATTGCCGGCTTTGGTCTCGAGTTTGATCTTAAGGATTCTGATTGTTCATTCTCTGTCACGGAACTGCTCCCCACTAATGCGTCATGCTCGATGTGATGGTATGCCCTTTCATCACTATCATCGGGTGTGCTTTTGGGTATCACATCATTCTAAGCATTTTCTTCCTGTAGTTATGCAGGGAGGATCGATGGATTACATCCGTATTAACTTTTTTCTTTGCTTTACTCTCTTAACATTTAGAGTCTTTGACATCCAGTCTTGACGAAGACAACATCTCTACTTTTGATAACTTTCCTTGTCTCTGGGTTCCAAAATGTGTAGTTGAACACCTGTTTCTGCTTGATAGAAAATGTAGTGGAAGGCTTTGTCATCGAAACTTGTTTCTGCTCCTTTGAGTGCAAGTATAAATGCTTTGTATTTTTAGATGATTATAAATTTTCTGCTATCCCATACCTTCTGGGACATCAAACTGGCTGAAGATTGAAGGACTTTTTGTTGATTGGGTGTGCTTGATAAGCTGTCTCTACAAATGACTTAGGAAGCTTTGTAGTTCTCGACCATGTTTGACTTTCTTACGATGGTGTGATTCATCCTTTATCTTTACACCATCGTGTTGAAGTTCTTCGGACCGAGTCTTCTCATCAAGATCTATATGTTTGGAGCAGTAATCTCTAAATTCTTAGGAAATGTATTCCTGCCAGTATCTGTATGGAAGGGACTTGAGGCTTCTCGATTTCTCTTTCCACCATGGCGTAAAAGCTGACCAGTTAAAAATACTTGGTCTTTTAACTTGAAAAATACAATGTTTTCTTGAAGCATCATGGTAGATTCTGAAATATCTTGTATCCTCTGGAACTTAGGCTCCTATTATAGGACCTGAGCATAGGAATATATACAAGTTCACATTAATTTTTACTTTTGGTAGATTTGCTCTTAAATGAAACTCTATGTTGATTTCAAGTAAGCAATAATCACGAAAGATTAATGAGTGTACCTTTACGTGAAGGAATGGATTTCTTCTTTGCCAAAATTTGTAGCCACTTCTACTCCATGTGGCTGAAGTCTGATGTCTGACTTGGTAGGAACTGTCTTTACATTGACCCATTTATCCTCTCGAGGGTCTTGTACAACGTCTGTGAAACTTCTCTGCTGACACAACCACCAGGCTGCTGATGAGTTCCACATCTACCATTGAATAGTGCAGGCCTTTCTTTGTAAGCGATTCCCGGACATCAAGTGAGGCGTAAATGTAATGCCACCAAAATACCTATGAGTTTTGAGCCTTGATTATGGTGTAAAATAAAGTAAAAAGAAATTTTTTGGAATTTAAATCGTAGGAATGAAAAATATACAGCTTCAGGAGAATTTTTAAGAGCCAAATAAATTTGGTAAAAATGTCGAATGGGGACTGGGATTAAATACGTGAAGAATGTTGTAAAACACGGGAAAGACTGAATTTTGCAGAAAATGGTAGCAATTTGGTTGAAAACTGGGAATTTCTCTGAATCTTCGGATGATGGCAGATTGTAGTTAGAAGTGGATTTTAGTGAGAATCTAAATGACTTAGAAAGGGTGTTGATGTGAACAGAGCATTGTCTTTTACGATTATCACAGGTGATGGGATTGCTGTTGACTTGAGATGAGATTTTTACAAAATCTCGTCTCGAAGGAAAATAACTTGGGCTAAGTTAATTTAAATGATGAAGCGAAAAATCGATTGTTTGGGATAGAAACGGACAGAATAAACGATATGGATCATGTAACTTCAAATAACCAATAATAATAATAATAATAATATCATGTAATAGCTCAAAGGGATAAAATAAAAAAAGGATCTGGAAGGAAGCAGCAGTGAGTGTAGAGAGATTTTATTTTTATTTTCATCTCTTTTAACTTTTCTATCATATCATTTTTGGAAATGGGTAGTAGTTTTTCGTCGGAATTTGAAGGCGAAAGTTAGTCGCAACGAGCTGAGGGCTGTGGACGCAAAATCTTGGAGTTTAAGTGAGCTCCACGAGGTAGAATTTTCTATTGTGTTATTTCCCAGCTAAAGGCTATTTAATGAAACTTGGGATTGACAGGCGTGAAAAATTTGTAAATTTTAGTCTATGTTTTTGGACTGAGTGTAGGAAGTTTAGGAATTTTGGAACTATTTTAAGCAGTGGGCTAAATTGGAACATTTTGGACGATTAGGGTTAAATTTCATGGCCCATTTTAGACAGATCAGACGAGTTTTGGGAATTGTTTTTCGAGCGGTCAAGAGACTTAGTTCGGGTTGGTTTTTGATCGGGGCCCGATGTCTTCGGGTTATTTGTGGTGTGTTTGTTATCGATAATTGGTGTCATTTGTGAAGGAGGACCAAGAGGTCTTTACATTGTATATGGTGGGATTTAGGAGCCATTTTGTGTGTTATTATGATGGAGATAATATCTACGATGTAGAGAATAACATGTAATATATCTTATTTTTGTATATTGCTTGATGATTGTGAGCAATAAATTATATCTTAAAAATTATCATTATTCTACCAACAATTATATTAATGTTTCTTGCTTGGCACTCTTTCTCCATTATAACATGAAGGAGAATGCATTAATCATGCATTTCATATGCAGTCACATCGTGTTGGTGTGGGTGCATGTCTGTGTATTCACCATTCTTGATGAATGAGTGGTGAGCTCGGAAATGGGACAACGTCTAAAATCGAGACTCACGATTGTATAAAATAATAGTAGGAGATATCACGTGTGTTTGGGTGAAGCGAGATGGGAAAATCCCCCGAAATTGACAGAGCCCAATTTTATTCTGGTGGGGACATATGGATCCGAAATGATGAGGTTTGCAGAAGTCGTGGAAGGCGTTGAAACTGCGGTGGGACAGAAATTATGACCCGATATGTGCAGAGTTTGATAAATTCAGTGGAGGGTTGTCGATGGGTTCAAGTCATTAGGTGAAACACCTGATCTTTGGTTTTTACTTGCTTAGTGCTTTAAGTCGGGTGGGGACTCGGGTTTGTCAAGGTAGCAGAGTCGTCTCATGCATGACCTGAGAACATTCCATATGGTTTACCATTATTTATATGGAATACGTTTGATATTTTATATCGCGTTTATGTATTGGGCAGTGGCCTTGTAAGAGAATTTTCTGCGGGCATTTGCTCGCTCGTTGTGAATCCTTTCGAGTGGGGGTGTCTGAGAGGCAGTGCTTTCAGATGAGGCCGTGATTGCGAAGGCTGACTGTGGCCTTAACCATACTTTTTTTAAAAAAAAAATTTATGTAAAAAGAGTGGCAAATAAATTCTTTTGGACTATTATATAAATAGTTAGGTGTGTAATTATGGTAAGAGGGCTGTGATCGGACTCTTATGGTACATCATTAGCCCCGGTAATTTTCATATTTTTTTTTATTTAAATATGAATGAATGGGTCCCAGTAAAGGGACATATTGAGGTAGTGTCGAGATTAGCTATATTAGAACAAGCTAGTTTTTAATATGTTACTGTATAAAAGTGTTGAAATAAACTCTTATAGATTCTTTATTATCTGAGGTTGTATGTTGGGTAAGAGCTTCTCGGTGTAAAAGAGACTACCTTACAGAAGATTTTTGGGAAATATGGATCCCGATAAATGGGACACAACCATGTGTGGTATGGGGCTGGCAGGAAATCCACGGGAATTCCACAAGTTGGTTGTCAGCTGAGACCCGGTTGAGGGTGTCACAAATGTAATTTCAAATGTAAATGAAATGAGAAAGTAGATGTGAAATGAAGCTTTAAAATGAGAATAATGAAAATGGGAATTAGTATGTAGGCCAAAGCGGGGGGGCCTTATAAAGTACGACTTAAGACCAAATTTGGTCTTGTAAGGAGCATAACTCTCACCTGTTTTATTGCATTTGGGTTTTAGAAAGAGACATGGATTGAGAGAGAAAGAAGGAGAAGCCATTTTGGTGATTTATTTTGTTCTCCATGTAAACAAGAGATGGAAACTGATCAAGAAGGAGAAGAAGAAGAAAAGAAGAAAGAGCTTAAGGTAAAGAAAAACTAAACCTAACCTCTTTTTCTTGTGTTTGGATTTGGGGAAAAACCCTAACATATAGCAAAGGTGATTTTGATTGGTTGTAGATCCAGTTTAGGGGTTGTTTAGTTGAGTTTGAGTGTATTTTTGGTTGGTGTTGAGGGTTTCGATTGGTTTGAGGAATGTTTGTAAAGGAAATGTTTAGTTTTCAAAGGAAATGCTGTCAAAAATTTGTCGAAACCCTATCGGATATAGGTACGTTATAATCATCAAATGATGATTCAATTATTAAAGGAACCATAAGAGATAGGGATACAAATGTATATAAAGGAGGACCATGAGCAAATTAGCCTTCAGGCTCCCAAATATGGGCTTAAAAGGTTACCGGGTAGTTCCGTGGGTATGCTCTGTTTGCCAGGTGTAGTTATTGTGGTCTTCCCACCACGTTTTTACACACACGTGGCCATAAAGTTGAGTTTCACTTTCATCCAGTTGAGTGATTCAGGGTGCAGGGTAAACTAATTTCTAGAATAAATTTAATAGAAGGGATTGTATTGTGAGTGCAACCCCAAAGTTCCCAAAATCTGTCAAAATGGAGCCATGTGCATAATACATTTTACAAATTAAAGTGATCTGAATGTAAATCGCAATAACTTGAGTTTAAGGTGATCAATTTTGATGATTCGATTGGAGAAGCTTGTAGAACCATAGCTTCAAATTAGTGAAGGAAAAATTACCAATTTATGGAGTTAAGATCCCATAAATAGAAAAGAACAGTGGGTGATCCAATGAGTTGGGCATATCGACTAGTTGGACATCAAAATCACAGCAGATTTGGTGATCAGTGGATGATTCCAGTAGGAAAGAAACCTTAGAACCATAGATTCAAAATTAGTGAAAAGAACCATTATAAATTTATGTAGTTAGGAGCTAGAAATTTAAGAAAAAAACGATGTTGATCCGGTGAAATTTGACATAGTGACTAGTTTGACATTGAATCTTGCGATAATTTGAGTTTGGAGTTGTAAAGTGAGATGGTTAAGTTCCTAAAAATGGAACGCCACCAGGTAGCGACTAATAGTTTATAATTGTATTTGAATAGGGGCTGGCTGAGGAGGAAAGCCCGCATTAGTCAAATTCAAAGATTGGAATCAAAGCAGGTACTGGTTTGTTGCCGAGCTCTCTCTCTATTACCAAATATTTGAATAATTACAAATGATTTGAATTTTTGAATGATTGACAAGAAAGTGCATATTAAATGTGTTTATGAAATGATTTGTTTCAAAGTGATTTGAGAACAATTCTTGCGAAGCAATTATAAGAAAATTTATAGATACTTAATCTTCTATTTGCATACAAATGTTTATATATTACTAAATTATATGAAATTTCATGTTGAATGGAAGATTTTAATGTTTCAAAGGAATATTAACAGTTAGGATCGGTTAAGGATAAATTGGTATATAATAAGAGTCGAACAAACGTGCTATTATGGCATATCGATCATGCCAATGGGACAGTGTAGTGAGGTCTTGCACCAGCGAATTACATATTGTTTTTTTATACATATATATGTTTTGCTGACCATTGGGAGCACAGTCTGGGTGAGGTCTATCACGTACTTGGCATGGGTTAAAGTTCGATAGAGCAAAACCGTGTGAAATTGAAGAAATTTTACGATTGTGCTGGTGTTTTTTTCTTTCTTTGTTACGCCTATGAAAATGCATAGCTTAAGATGATATTAGATTATGTTATTTATTAGATAAATATATAGACCCATGTTATACCCATTAGTAATTGAAAATTACAAAAAGCATTGTTTTATAAATATTAAATGCAGTTTAAAATGAAATGAAGAGATAATATAAGCGCATGACAGGCTAGCTGAGGCCAGTTGTGTTGTTTTATCAGCAGCAGGAGTACCGGGGTGGGATAATTTTCCTGGGGCTGAAGGGCCAGCGGGACCCGGCAGGTTACTCAAGGTTCCGGGTGATCCACTTTGATGGAGTTCCATTGTGTCTGATCCACAGGGGATTCCAGGGAACCCACCTAAAGTCAAGCATGCATTGTAGCAGCCACCTCAGTCATATAGAAAAAAAATCCATGGCCAAGACCCTATCCCAAATGTGAAGGTCATAACAACATGCCCCAATGGACCATATGGAGTTTAATACTAATATCAGAGCATTCTAGTATTTTACCAGATTTAGGTTTACAAAATAAAAATACATAGGTCAACAAATCAAAAGACAGATGGATGGGGGGGTGAGTCTTTGCATTTGTGGTAAGAAGAATGATTATTGAGCGGCGCGAGGTGGGCCACTATAGCTGGGACCTGAGAGACTAGATTTAAAACAATAGCATTGAGAAATAAATCTAAGTTGAAGTTATAATTTATATGGAAAATAATGTTTTTTATTTTTGAAAGAATTTCTTCTCTCTCTCTGAGACCTCCGTCCACTCTTTTGTGTGTTCCCACGTTGTGAGCACATTTAAACCAAACTTTACAAAGCCCGACAATATAGCGAGTCATGCTCAAAGTTTAACCCGACATCATTCAAGAACAAAGGCACGAATCTGTTGCGGCATACAAGTGAGCATAATATAGCAACCATCGTATGCAAAAATAACCATGAAATACCCGCAACGCCATCGTGGTAGCACATACTTTAATCGAGGAGATAACAAGTATCACGATGCCGCCTGCCCGTCGCTAAGCGATTCGGGTAAGCGAGCCTCACGACGCCGATGGAATTAATATATAACTACATTGGATGGAATGATCTGCGTCATGGCAAACCACGCGGCCGGGTGGCAGGCCTATCCACGACCGTGGAACTAATAAGCTATGGCCGTCGGATGGCAGAGCCTACAACTTATCGTGGCGAGCCTGCAAATAAATAAACCCGACCTCACGATGTGAATTAATATATATAATCATTCTGCTGATACTTTTCCAACGATGCGTATTATAATCATTTCTACGAAGATGCCGAATCTCATAACAAAACAATGGATTTCGAGTGGTTGAACGCCAATCACGTACCCAACATGTTAAAAATACCGCAGGACTCATCCAGGGAACTCGATCAAAACTTCCAGTATTTAAGGTAGTGACAAAATTCACATGAAATGATAACTTGTTTATATAGTGACACTTTCCTTATGCACAACCAACCCGTCACAGTCGATAGTTGCCTTATGTAATAATTAACCACGATATGTATCATAATAATACCCCAAGAAGAAGCATTTTAAAACCAGTAAACCACTCAGCAAGGCTATAGGCGGCTCGATCCACGCTCCCGCGGGGATGGGCTCCGGCGAGCGTGAAGCGCACCTGCATCGTGAGAAACACCAGCGAAGCTCTAATAGCGAATAACAGCGCATTGGATCACCGGAAGCCAGCCAGGGAGTAACTTTTAGAACTATGAAACCATCTATATTGGACTCAGAGGGTCAATTACGCAGTGCTATGGGCGATGCAAAGATTGGGGCTTCACTTTCGGAGCTAATTTCTGGGAGTCAGAACAGTCGATAATTCCTAAAAACATTCGTTTCACTGATCTAACTCAGTTTTTATGATTTGACCGATTTGTTTGCCTATTTCGAGTCCAACTTCTGATGGTCACGACAGCTAAAATGGAAAATTCGGCCAGCTATTTGACGATCAAAGGTTACAAACCACGTATGTTAAGGCCCGAGAGACCCGGGGAACTCATTAGTACCATTACCTTGCGGTCCAGCAGTGGCCTGTGGTGGCGGCTTTAGTCAGCCATCATCCAACTTTGTTTTAGGTAAATAACTTTCAAACGGTGAGAATCACGCGAGGACTACGTAGATGAGTTCGGAGGATTAATCGGTGGAAAGGGGGCTATAAGGTGCTTTGGAAAATTGTGAAAATGCGTGGAATGTAAAATGCCAGGTTACCGGTGGCGCGCCGCGCCGCGTTCCGATCCGGCGGCGTCGGCGGCGGGTTGACCATGAACTTACGGCGGTGGCGTGCGGGTGTCGCACTATCGCGAGCCGGTCGTGCTGGTGGTTGGCGGGAGGTGCCCTCAGCATTAGATCGATCTTCACGGCGCCAAATGGCTAACGACGGCTGTATTCCGGTTTGAGCTTTCACAAGTTTGAGCTCGAAGATTGTTTTAGGGTTTAAGTTTCAGATTTGGCATCCCATGATTATGTTTATATAAGTGCAGGAATTCGCTTCGGGTAAAAATCTCAGGAATGAGAACTTGGAGCATTCGATATGAAGTACTCTTTGTTGAGCTTCTCATAGCGTAACTTTTACCAGCTAAATTGGATTAATGGCGTTCCTGTTCATGAGCTTCGTATCTCGACGGGCCTACGAGGAAATGATGCTTTAGTTTAACCTTCAAAAACTATTTCCTCACCGAATGTCAGTCAAACTTAGTGGCACTGGCCAGGCACAGCCGAGCGTGTTTTGCAAGCTTGTATTATTTGGTGAGATTATCACAATCAACCCCATAAGAAAAATTTCGTCCCACGAGGGGTGTGCACGTGTCTGCTTAGAGATATGAGGATATTTGGATGCATTTGGTCTTTCCCGGCACCAAGTCGCTTCCTGAGCTAGTGGTTCCTCAAGGACCTTAACGGAATGTTGTCTTGTTGTGAAACTCGCTATACTTCTGCCGATCTTGTGGTGCTCGTAGGATGATTCATCCCTCGCAAGGTAATCTAAATTGTCTCCACATGCTGGTATACCGGAACGCTACTTGCGTGGCATGGAGATGTGGAAAACATTATGGACTGAAGCTCCTTGTGATCCACAATCCATGAGCCATGGACTATCTCCTCAACAATCTCAAAGATCAGTGTGAGAGGTTGGCACCCCTAAACTTCCCAAGCATTACCACCCCTTCAAGGAGAGCTTTGAGGAGCCGCGGAATCTTCAACCTCCAGTACCAATCTGCTTCTTTGTGCTGCAGGCGCTTCCCAAGGTGAAATCTTGGGCCTAATAAGTCCTCTACCCACAGCTCTTGTATTTGAGTCTTTAACTCATCTTTCAACTATGGGTGTCTTAATCCTATAAAGGTGGTAGAAATGGGAGTATGCCAGGACTAAATCAATGGGAGAAATCTGTTTTCATGATCTGGAGGCGAGCAGGAAAGTCATTAGAACACATCCGAGTCCTCGCTCTTTGGCGGTACAACCTCGAATCACTTTCTACCGCCTCACGATTGATGACCCCATGAAAAGCTGGAATATTTATTACAACCTTTTTGAGTACACATCTGGCAACAGTGGCGGAAACCTTTTGAGAAAGAGTGCTACTTGTAAAAACATATGCCAGAACATACGGTAGTCCGGGTCGTCACAAATATCACCTCCTTGCGAACAACCCGTTTATGACATAGTTTAAAAAACAATCAATCCATCCCGAGAATCATATCCAACCCCTTGAGATCTATTAATATCAAATACGCTTCCATAACTTGGTCTCGATAGGAAACCGAAGCTACCATTAAGCATCGAACAGGCCGCCAAGACTCTCACGTGGGCTTGGCGATCTCAGGCCATCCCAGAAGGAGCCCGGGTCATCGGGCTGAGTGCGACATACTTACATGACTAAAATGGTTGTGTAGCTCTTTGGGTTCAATGAGTACACGTGCATTGTCACCAAAATAGATAATATGTACACTTTTTGCATCGCAGTGTCGGGGTGTGGCTTTGTATTGCCTCTGGCCCGGAATTCATAGTACGCAAACTGCTCTAGCGGGTGATTATCCCTCTGCGCTCTGCCTCGCATTGGCACGGTACGGAGCTTCTTTATCCCGTCTTCAAGGAACCACACAAGTACACCACTGTGTAATTGTTCTTGTACCCACTTCGCTGTTGGAATTTGATGGCGAGTCCCGAGACTCTAGTAGGCGAGATCCTCAATAAGGCGGTGCCTCTTGAAATGTCTGTCCTCTGCAAGCATACATTATGTTGGCATGGTCCACCATGAACCTTGCATAAAATGCCGCACAAGTCGAGCAGTAGCGCTTTGGCCTACGGATACGAGGAAGTGGCTGCCCTTTTCTTGATTGAAATCCAGAACCATGTGTGTGTCCCTTCTAAGGGCACTAAAGTGGCACCATCCATGCGACCCCACTTTGGATCCTCGCACGCGAGAATCTGGCGAAACTACCCCTCTTAGATGATCACGGTAGGCTCGATCGAGTCCATCGTATGATCGAGCAATTACGGCGTATTAGGGTCTGTCTCTCCTACCCCCAGAGGCGGCGTCTCTCATCGGCGAGTATAGTGGGATGGTCGGACTGAGGAGGCTCAAAGCTATCGTCTCGGCTTGACCCATCGAAACCTCCTCTTCTTGATGACTTCATGTGACTCATTTGGGCGAAATGCGATAACTCTCTGAACTGCTTTCGTACTTAGAAGCCCCCATCATACTACCACTGGTGAGTGTCTGAACTCCCGACCTCTTGGCCTCAACAAAATTTGAAAAAGCTTCGGTGTGAGAAGCGGCCTTGAGCGCATGCCCAGTGTGACGTTTCTTAGTATCTCATACATGCACCACGCTACTTGCATTACCCTCGGCGAAACAACTATCGACTTTGTCCTCATCAGAGCCCTTTGTATACCTGATCCCGAGAGTCTTCTGCGTATACAGCAGGATAGGGCCACCATCAGGATCACGTGGCGCCATCAAGCCCACGCTCCAGCTACGAAGCCTGATCGACAAAGTACTACGGTGAACCCACTCTCTCAGAGTGTGATAGAGCCGAAGCTCGACAAAGTTCCCTCATAGCTAGGTGCACACGAGGCTCCACGAAACCTCTTTGGGATCTACGTCTACCTCTAGGCGCCATCCGGAAGGAGAACTATTCCCAAGAATCAAATAACAGAATCAGTCCCAAAGATAAGGTTAGGAAGGTATCTGAAACCTTTGGATGAGAATTAAGCACAATGATATGTGACCGAGGAATTTAGAAACCTAGGCTCGATACCAGGCGACGGGTTGGGCCGGATACCCCTCAAGGTTCCCGGGTGGTCCAGCCTAGTAGTTCCAGCTGTACAATCCCTCACAGATACACAAAGGAACCCATAAAGAAAGAAGTCTAAACACGTGCGATCTTGCAATATACAAATCCTTATAGAAAATTCCCCACGCCAAACCTATCAAATGTAGGTCATAACCACGCAACACATACATAATAGGGACCGCCTGGAGTTTAATACTAATATCGGAGACATTTAAGTATTTGCAAATTTAGGTTACAAAATAAAATACATAGGTCCAACAAATCAAAACCAGGATGGATGGGGTGAGTCTCTTACTGCCGGTACATCGTCAGAAGCGGTGTTAGATCTAGGCGCGAGGGGAGACTATGCCACATTTACTTCGAACATAGGGAATAGATTTAAAACAATAACATTGAAATAAATCTCGAGTGAGTGGCATAATTTATGTGGAAAATAATGTTTTATTTTTGAAATTTCTTCTCTCTGAACCTCCACGTCCACTCTTTTATAATGTTCCCGGATTTAGCAAACATTTCTGAAAACCCGACTTTACCAAACTGACAATATATGATCCTTCGCCAAAGTTTAGCGAGCATCGCATTTCAAAGAACGCCAAAACGATTGTTTCACAACGCCGTTCTGCACGAGCATAAATATATGTAACCCATCATGTCGTAAAAATAACCATGAAAATTCCATAACCATAAAGCGCCTCATTAGGAATAACACCTTTGTCGGGAGACCCGACAATGTGCGTACCATATACCCATCATAGCGGGTGGGATTTAAAACTGCAGACCTCACGCGGCGTAAAATGGAATTAATATATAACTTTGTTGGATGGAACCAATCTCACAACATGGTAGCTTGCCAAACCACTGTCGGTAAACCCGACCTCACGGTAAGATGGAAACTAATAAACTAAGCCGTCGGAATTAAGCTTGGAAGCCTCACGACATCATTGGCCAAAATACGTCAATAAACCCGACCTCACGATCGTGGAATTAATATATATAATCGTTTCCTTACTCACAAGTACTTTCCCAACGATACTGTGTTATAATCATTTCACAAGATCTCAAAATCTCTTTCTTAGAACAATGGTTTTCAGGCGGTTTAAAACCTCAATCCCGTGCCCAACATATTAAAAAATACACTTTACTCATCCGGGACTGGTAAAACTTCCATTATTTAAAATGTTGACAAAATTCATGAAATGATAACTTGTTTATATAAAGGCGATACTTTCATATACTGGCAAATTACGATCAAATAAGTTATATATGTAATAATTAACTACCAAATATGCATCATAATAATACCCCGAAGCATTTTAAAACCGTTGACCACTCCATACGACTACTTAGGCGCTAGTGCATATACACTATGGGGTTGAGCTCAAACTTGGCGTGAGCTTTGTAATATATTAAAACACCACTTAGGCTTACAATAAGCGGGCGACAACATTAGGATGCCACGAGCCTTAGAGCAACTTTAGAACTGAGGAAACCATCTATATTGGACTCAAACGAGGTCCGGGTACCGATTAATGCCCTATAGGCGATGCGAATTGGCGCTTTTCACGGGAGCTAATTTCTCAGAATTGAGCGGAGTGATAATTCTAAAAACATCCAATTTCACTAATTTAACTTCATTTTGCCAAATTTGACCAATTGGTACCCCTATTTGATCCAAACTTCCGATAATTACGAAACAACCTAAAGTAAACTAACCCAAAGCGGCGTCAAAATTTTACAAACCACATATCAATGGAAGCCGAAGACCGGGGAACTCGGTAGTACGTACGCGGTCGCGTCGCTGTGGTGGCGGGAAAACTTCGATCCCGACCAGCCGGCCCGACTTTGTTTCGTCGTAACTTTCAAGCGGTGGGAATGCGAAAAAGGGACCATGTAGATGAGTTCGGAGGGTCAAAAATGGTGGAAAGAGGCGCCATTAACTGAGAGTGGCGGAAATGGCGAAAAATCCGGCTGCCGGTTACCCGCGGTGGCGCCGCGTGCGCCCGGCTTGCTTCGGCACGATCGGCGCGTCGGGCGCGATTAGCCCGTGGCTTCACCGTGATGCGTCCCAGGTGTCACTTCCTCCTTAGCGAGCGTGTTCTTTGATGGTTAGTGGAGGTGCACTCGCCCGGTCCCGATCTTCCGGCGCCCGAAGGCGGCTCGCGGCCCAACTTGTGTTCCGGTTTGGAGAGCTTTTTTCCTGGGGTTTTGGGCTCGAGAGGGTGTTTTGAAGAGCTAGGGTTTCATTTAGCATCACAAGTTATGTTTATATAGGGTCTAGGGTTGCTTTCGGGTAAAAATCGACCAGAACTTTGACATTAATAAAGTGCTCTTTGTTAAACTTCTCATAAGCGTAGCTTTTGTGCAAGTCGGATTGGCGTTTAGCCCGTCTATGAACTACGTGTCCCGACGAGGCCCTACAGTGTGCTTTGGATTAACCTAAAACTATTCCTCCTCGAAAAGTCAAACTTAATTCTGACTTGAAATTGAAGCGATGTTTAAAACTTGGTTTTGCTGAATTACGGGTCATTACTTGAAGACCGCACAAGCCTGGAGAACTTAGCGTCGAAGCCATTTAGAGGAGAAGTAAAACTCCGACACGCATGCATGAAATTGAATGAACTCTTTTGTATAAAGTATCTTGTCAAGAGGGTTAAGCTATTACAACACAGTAAATGGTTTTGTTGTGAAACTCTGATAAATTTTGTAAATGATGGTACAAATGAGAGTGCTCCCAAATGATATGGAGCTTTCCGCAAAATGTTTAGTTTCACTTAAAAATGTTTAATGTATATTTTCGTATACCAATGAGTATTTGAAATGCAGTTTGGTATTGAAAATGTATTCACATTGCCATTAGAATTTTTTGTATTTGGATTGGAAATAGAAAGTGAGGATCGTATTCCCCATATTTGGTTCGGATCGTGATCAGATTCGGTCGAGTCTGGGGTTGCGATCGGGATCTTCTGATGCATCACAGGAACATGCCTCACATCTCCGATCAGCGGTAACCTAAAATTGGTTTGGCATGCAAATGCTCCAATTCCCCACAATATTATGTTTGGCTGATTTTCCCATCTTTACACACCCAAAGTCTTCTACTTTGTATGTGCAGAACAATTCTCTATTTGGCGTAGCATGGTATGACGTAGTAGTATCAACCACTCATTCAATAATTTGGTCACCAATATGTAGGAATTCTTCAACAACAACTGCAACATCTTCATTACTACATGTGACGGGAGCAATGGTGTTCTTGTTCTCTTCCTTCTTTTGGTTTCCTTGATTTTGTTCACGCTTCCATACTCGGCAATTTTTTCTTCATGTGACCTTGTTTAGCGCGGTGAAATGCTTTGTGAATTGTGGCCTTGACCCGCGGCCTTACGTGTCGAGGAAAGGGTGTCATAAATCTAAGAACTATAAACTTGTTAAGTTACATCATTCTAAAAAATTATCTTGAAAATATAAACTTGCAAAAAAAAAATATAAATTATCATATTATAAAATGATATCATACCCCACTATTAGAGTGATCAACATATTCAATTACGTTATATACAAAACTTTTCATTGTTCTAAAAACATATGTACATCATCTGAAAATAAACCAAAACATCATTGATGGGCACATATTGCTGTGTTGGCCTTTGCTGATGTGGGGCGTCCTTTTCTATCGCCGCCCCCTCGATACCTACACGGATAAACGCATCTAAACTATAACTTAGTGGTGATCCATAAATGGACACCACTATACTTGATCGTCACAAACACATGTACAAATGCATCTAACTATACATATACATATACATTTAACCACTTATTAGTAACATTTGAACATAAGGTAATAAATCATAACCATTCCACTGATTGATTTATTTGCATATTCATGACATTCATTAATCTTTAGCCTTGAGTTATGCTTCATGTCTTATATCCTATCATTTATAATGTCATTACATTTTCATTCAATACCAATTTCCATGTTTTATGCATAAACATTACAAAAATTTTTATCTCATCTTAGGTGTGCATATTCGAGAAGTGGATCATGGAGCAGCGTGCGTCTGTGGTACCTCGATACGAGAACGAGTGATTTATAAATTATGCGCATTATATGGCCCCAAATGGGAACCCCTTTGTAATGATCAAACGGGATCCATGTCATCGACAAACGGGGCCACTGCCTGTTTGTAAGCTGTATCTTTGCAACATTGGCCCATCCCTAGGCGTGTCTATCTATCCGACTACGTCATGGCGGGAACGATGATTTTATTATATTTCTGCATAATCTCAGAATATCGACATGTCCCGCCGTAGACCAGTGTTCTTGTCTCACCTTAGCACATATGGGATGTTCACTCATATCATTATTCTTAAACAAATTGTGAGATGGTTTCATATTTGCCATATAGTCTTATTTCTTAATATGGCCTTCCTTCATATAACAAGCCCATGTATCTTCTTTACCGATGGGGTTCATATCATTTAAATGTCTTAATCATCTCAATATATTTTACACCCTATATCACTTCACTTTTCTTGTTTTCCATTGCCTTATATACTCTATAACAAGCACATATAATGTTGGTGTTTACTATAAACAAGAACCACAGGGAACATCTGGCTTATCTGGGGTGCAAGGAGAGGCAGGTCATTCTACACAGAGTGGGGTTCGATGAAATTTGAACCTCAATGGCTAAAAGAGCTCCCATTTTGAATTTTGAGTGACTCTTGGTCTGTCATGATTACACTTCCTTTATAAGAAGTTTGTTATCCTGAAATCTGGTTGCCCAAAAATTGGGAGATCACTACATTTAGATCCCAACTATCCCAGATATGAGTTAAAGCACTTTCATTTTGGTATGGACAGAACCTTAGCGGCGAAAAGGGGCTCCACTTTGATTAATTTCTAGGTATAATGTGGTTCAAATCTAAGTACACTCCCTTCTTGGAAGTCGTTCTAAAAGAAGTATAGTTTACCAAAAACTTGGAATAACTCATTTTGGATTAACATAGCCTAAGATATTACTCAAACACTCAAGGTTGGTCTGGGCAAACCTTAACAAATTAAAAACAGAGCTCCACTTTGATGAATTTCTAAGTACAATGGGGTCCAAATCAGAATACACTTCCTTCATGGAAGTTGTTCCATAAGTAGTCTAGTTTGCAGAAATTAAGACAACTCATTTTTGGGAAGTAACCTAGCTAGTGGCGCTCAAACACTCAAAGGCTGGTCGAATTGACAGTCTCAAACAAAAGCTGAAGTGACATCCAAATTCAGGGCTCAAAGCATAATTTGACCTGGTGGTCTTCTGAATATTTAAAGCTATGGGTCTTATGATTCTACTCCAACTAGAATCATTCCATTTGGAGCTCTCTAGGCCATGATATGGCTAAAACAAAAATAGGGGTTTTAGAAAATTTTTGACAACAAATCCCTTAAAATACCTACATGTTTCTTTACACAATTTTCATACCAAACTCCTCCATTGAGGAACCAAAACAAAATTAAACACCATGAGCATTAAATAGAAGAGAATCAGGCATAGCGAAGCTTCGAAACTAGCTCTTTCTTCCTTCTCTTTCTCCTCTTCCTTTCTCACTTCTTCTTTTTCTCACTTCAGCAAGTAGATCTCGAGAAATTGAGAAAGCAACTACGAAATGGATTTTCTCCCTCGAACGTAAGCCTGGCTCTCTTCTCAAACACCCCAAAAATGAGACTCTCTCTTCTCATAAGATAATTCGGTCTTATCCCTTTTGTTACAAGGCCATGTTTGGCAAAAAAAAAAAAAAAAAAATCATTTTTGGTTAAACTTCTTCTTTTTTATTTTTAGTCCCTCTTCGTTTATCATTTTACCAAATCACTTATCACAAATTCTAATATGTATAACATCATTTAACTTAATGTCTCTTAAGTCCTTACTTTGAAATTGACCATGATACCCTTGACTCTTGGATTAATTCCAGGTTTATCGTTTTTCACTCTTAGCACTTAAATTCTGGAAAATTACAAATTTTACTTTTATTATACCCCTAAACTATAATAAACTACTAGGGTATAATTTGAGATTGTTACAACTCTCTGTCCCCATACTAAAGAATTATCTCGAATTCATACCTACATCAAAAAGTTGCGAGTACTGTGCCCTCATAGTCACTTATGGCTCCCAAGTAGTTTCCTCTCTACCATGGTGTTGCCAAAGCACTTTCACCAACGATACTTGTTTATTTCGCAACTGCTTCATTTCACGAGCTAGAATAGCCTTTGGCTCTTCATCCTCCTGAGAAATCTGTTGCCTTGTACTTCTTGTGGCGGAGATGCTCGATTCATCGAGCGGTATTTCCAAGACATGAACACATGGGCATCCTTGCAACTTAGCTAACTCTAGATGGAGAGCCAAATGATAAGCCATTGGTTCGATTCTCTCCAAAACCTCATAAGGACCAATGAACCTTAGACTCAGCTTTCATTTCTTTCCAAATATGAGTACTTTTTTCCATGGTGATACCTTAGGAAGGGCGCTATCTCTCCAACTTCCATATTCAATATCACTTTCCTCTTCAAATCGGCATATGGCTTTTACCCGATTACTATTAACCTTTAACCTTTGCCGAATAATATAGAGCTTTTTCTCTTATGTCTTTACTATCGCCTTACGATCACTTTATGTTTAATTCAATTCATCCAACATATGGGAGTTCTACACATTTTCGGCATCTAGCCTCATATGGTGCCATGCCAATGCTTGATTGATAACTATTGTTATAAGCAGATTCCATCAATGAAATATACCTATCCCAACTTTCAGGAAGATCCATAACGCAACCCCGTAACATATCTTCCAGCATCTAAATCAATCTTTAGCACTGTCCATCTGTTTGCGAGTGAAAAGCTGTACTGAAATTAAGACGAGTACCCAATGTTGATTGTAACTCCTTCCAAAATCTTGATGCAAATCTAGGGTATCGGTCCTACACAATTGACAATGGAACACCATGCAATCGGACAATCTCATCCACATATAGCTCAGCTAGTCGATCCATAGAATAATCAATCCCAACTGGTATAAAACGGGCCAACTTTGTGAGCCTATCAACTATCACCCATACAGAATCATGCTTCCTTTGCGTAAGGGGAAGTCTAGTAACAAAATCCATGGCAATACTATCCCATTTCCATTGCGGAATTGGAATGGGATTTAACAGACCGGATGGTACTTGATGTTCATCTTTTACTTGCTGACACGTCAAACATTTGGAAACATAGTCCGTCACATCCCTTTTCATTCCTTTCCACAAATAACACTGCTTCAAATCCTAGTACATCTTGTTACCTCCAGGATGCATGGTAAATACCATAGTATGAGCTTCATATAACAACATTTTTTTCAGCTCATTATCAGTTGGCACACATAATCTATTCTAGAAATACAAACTTCCATATTCTTTTTCTTGAAAAATCGATCTTATAGTATCACACGACCAATTGTGCCTGCTGACTCTTCGTCAATTTTACAGAACATCACATAATCATTTGCTTTAAAATAGGTTATGCTTTGAGTGAGCTAATAGCTCTAAAAATCCACTATTCTCTCCATTCCCCTGTATGTGGTAATAACAAGCTACATTGCCTTCTGCAAGGCATGCTTTACCATTAGCTTTTCGGGGTGGTAGTATATTATGTAGTCATGCTTCTATTCTTTGCGAGTTGGTGGGAGTGTGAGAAGTGTAATCTTTGAACAACTCCAACCACCTACGTTGTCTCAAATTAAGCTCCTTCTGGGTTAACAAATACTTGAGACTTTTATGATCTATATAAATTCTACATTTTTTACCATATATGTAGTGTCGCCATATCTTCAAAGCGAATACTATCGCGAAATGATTCCAAATCATGTGCTTTGCATTTGTGCCCAGCCAGTAATATGCCCACCACTGCATCTTACAGTAACACCTAACCTAGACCAATTCTTGAAGCATCACTATACAGGGTATACTCTTTACCCCGGAGTAGGCTGAGTCAATACTAGTGCTTCAACTAGCATTTCCTTCAACTGCTCGAAACTATCTTGACATTTATCTATCCACTCAAACTTTACTCATTTCCTGAGTAATTTGGTGAGTGGAGAAGTTATGAAAGAGAATCCCTTCACAAATCTTCTATAATATCCTGCTATGCCCAAGAAACTTCTCACTTCGGTCACACTTCGGGGTGGTTTCCAATTCACCACAGCTTCAACCTTAGTAGGATCAACTCTTATACCCTTTGCAAAACCTGATATGGCTGGAATGAAACTTCCTTTAAGTAATACGCACTTGTTAAAGAACAGCATACAACTTCTTCTCTCTCAAAGTCTGTAGAACTATTCGTAGATGCTACTGATGCTCTTGCTCATCTCTGAAATATACCAATATATCATCGATAAATACCCATACCAAAGCTGGTCCGAATAAGGTGAAACACCACCATTCTATGAATGTAGCTGGTGCATTAGTCAACCCAAATGGCATTACTAAAAACTCATAATGGCCATATTGGGTCCTAAATGCTGTCCTCGGCATGTCGACATCTTTTACTCGCAACTGATAGTACCCTGACCGCAAGGCTATCTTAGAGAAGACACCTTCTCATTTCAACTGATCAAATAGATCTTCAATTCTTAGCAACGGGTACTTGTTTTTCACTGTAAGCTTATTGATTTGCCGATAATCAATGCACATTATAGAGTGCCATCTTTCTTTTTCACGAACAAAACGGGCGCACCCTAGGGAGAAACACTGGGTTGAATTAACCCTTTATCCAGAAGCTCTTGTAGTTGAATCTTTAGCTCTTTCAACTTAGTTAGAGCCATCCTATATGGTGCACTGGAAATAAGAGTTGTTCCCGGAAAAATCCCAATAGATAAATCCACCTATCTTTCAAGTGGAATACCCGGTAGCTCTTCAGGAAATACATCTGGAAATTCTCTCACTACCAGAATATTTTCCAAATCTATTTAACCTCTTTTAGAGTCAAGCACCAAAGCCAAAAAGGCCTCACATCCTTTTCTCAGAAATTGTCGGGCTTGCATAGCTAAAATCACATTAGACATTGGGCCAGAACGAACACCATGTACTATCATTTCAGACTAATAAGAACATCTAAGCACTACTGTCTTTTTATCACAATCAATTAGAGCCCGGTGTTTAGACAACCAATCCATTCCCAAAATAAATCAAATTCACGAATTAGTAGAGCAATCAAATCAGCAGAAAATTCCCAATCATGAATAACTATAGGTCAATTCTTATACACTCTATTAACATTAACACTTTGCCCCAGGGGGACCCGTTACATGCATATCATATAATCTCTCCACTGATGTTATCTTATCAAACACATGCTCAATGCATACATATGAATAGGTAGAACCGGTGTCCCGATGCATAAATCTCGATATCCATATAGAGAAAATATACCAGAAATCACTTTAGGAGCATCTTAATCCTCATGAGCCTTCATAGCATATGCTTGTGTTAGGCTGTAGGCATAGGACGATCCACTATCTTTGACACTGTACCTCCACGTCCTACATCTTTGAATCGGGCCGCCCAGTCCCAGAAGTCGAAGGTGAATGCAAGCGAGATCTCCTACCACTTCCTTATAGGCTCCTATTATCCCCTGACTTTCTGGGATAATTCACCATGAAATGGTATGTGCTTCTACAACTAAAGCATCCTCCTGTCAATAATCTGTAAACACCCAAGTGTCGTCTAAGGCAATGAGGGCACTCTAGGGTTTCTCCTTGTCCAGTTGAAGCACCTCTACCAAAACTAGGTGCCACATTAGGCCCTTGCCTTCTACCTCTTGTAGTCGAGCTATACACTGATTCAGTTGGAGATTCCCTAGCTTTTTTCCCTAAGGAGGAAGGAGCTCCTCTTGAAAACTTCTTCTTCTGAAACCTTTCTTTGCTACTTGCTTCAGATCTCTCCACCTTCATAGCAGCTTATACCAACTGATAAAAATTCACCTGTTGAAGAGAAGTCACAAGTGCTAAATATCTCGTGATAAACTCATTCAAACCATCCTCAAATTGTCTACACTGAAATGCTTTGGTGAGAACTAACTCCAGAGCATACTTGCGAATGGATTAGAATTTATTTCATTTCGGCCCGTGTAATAAACTTCTCTGCTTCAAATTCGAAATTGCTTCCATTTGGCCTCCTTGTACATATGTTTGACATATCACTTTGCGAAACTCTTGGACAAAGAAATCCCAAGGCATAGGGTCTGGAAACCTTGGGCCTTCAGGAACAGCTTCTGTCAGTAGCCTCACTTTGCTGCAAAAGTGAGGCGCCGCAATACTCTTTGCTCATGAGGGCATCTCACCTCCTCCAATACCCTTTGAAGCCTTTCAAGCCAATACTCGGCTTTATTGGATTCCTCTAGGCTTGTCCCATGGAACTCCTCCTCTCCATGTCTTCTCATCATATCTATTGGAGCTTTAGGAGCTGTCAACCTTTCCAAAACCCGAGTCATATCATGAGAAATCTTTAACAAAGCTTCTGTAGGCTCGTTAGGGACATTGCTTTCACTTCTAAGCGATTCGAGAGGTTGAGTTGATAGCCACTTGCTCCCCCTTGGGTCAACACTCTCAGTAGCTTCTTCAATCGGATTCAGGGAACAATCCATCCTATTTAGAAAACAAAGACATCCACATCGGTATTATTTACTTTACATATGCATTTTCTGTCTTATTCTACATCTAGAGTCACCTAAACCTAGGCTTTGATACCACCTAAACTAGGCACCCAACCACAGCACCGTGTCGGGAAAGAGATAATCACAAATCGAGAACTATAAACTGTTAAGTTACATCATTCTAAGTAATTATCTTGAAAATATAAACTTACAAAAAAATATAAAAAAATTATCATATTACAAAATAATATTATACCTCGCCATTGGAGTGATCAACATATTCAATTACGTTATATACAAAACTTTTCATTTCTTCAAAAACATATGTACATCATCTGAAAATAAACCAAAACATCATTGATGGGCACCTATTGCTGGGTTGGCCTTTGCTAATATGGGACATCCTTTTCTATCACCGCCCCTTCTATACCTACACGGATAAACACTTATGCTAAGTGATGAGTCTAAAAACTCATTGAAATTTTAATCCATTTTTTTTAGTATATTACAAGATAATTGTTGATTCATATACATAAACTTGGATAATTTGCTCAAATTTAATTTTGCAGAAAAATGTCTGATGAAGTGAAAAATCGACAAAAACTAGAAGAATTCGACTGAACGAAAGGAGGTCCGCAGTAGAAAAGAGTCGACAAGGGCTCTTTTGTTTAGTTATTTCCAAGTCACAACATCACCAAGACCGGGTTAATGAGGTTGCAACCAAGCGTGGTTGAGGCGAAGAAACTATTCAAGAGAGAAGTTGAGGTCCTAGCGCTAATCTGAGAGGTCGCGACATTGATGGTCCCAGTGACCTGGATAAGTGTCATGAAAATTGAAGTTACAACCAGTTCTTAAATGAAGGACTCAAATTGAGGTTGCGACATCATCTCAAGATCACAACATGGAACTGAATTGGGAGTCACAACAAAGAGAATTGAAGTTGCAACTACAAGAGATGGAGAATCAGAAATAAAGTCGCAACTTAATATTGAGGTCGCGACAAGAAACCTGAAGCTGAGCCAAGCGAAGTCCCAATTAGGGAAATCGAAGTTGCAACCATTTTGTTATTCAAGGACCCCAAGGGAGGTCGCGACCAATCATTGAGGTCGCGACCTAAAGAAACACTTAACATTACAAAGCCATGTTGCGACCTGATATTGAGGTCGTAACGTGAAACCTCGCCAACGAAGTCTTTACCAAGCAAAAGGGGGAGAGTTACTTAACACTTAATCACCAAGAACCTAAAGGAGGTCGTGGACCGAATACACACCGGAGCACCAACATCCAGCTAATTATGTTTAAAGCAACTGAGACAACCTGCAACCAAAAAGGAGCAACGTGAGGTCGCGACATCATATTGAGATCACGACCTATTTAAAGGCAAGGGGCTATCAAAAGCAAACAGAACCAATTAGTCGAGGCTCTGAAGATATATTCGGCGTATCAAAGCAAAAGACCAAAAGGGACAGGTCGCAATCCAAAAAGAAAGTCACGACCGAGGTAAGGCAAGAGGAAACAAAAATGTGGTCGCAACTTAAACTAAGTCGCGATACGCAAAGTAACAAGGAAAGAAAGTCCCACTCATAACTAAAGTGGTGATAATCCGCGCGAGGTTGGGTAACCTAAACCGGGTCGCGGACTCGCACTGCAATGGCGGGAACGACAACGAGGTTGCGACGCGGAGACTAAGGTCGCTGGCGATCAATTTCAGAACGAACAATCGAAGTTATTGAAAGAGGTCGCTGACCACACCGGTGGTCGCTACCACTAATCAACGGCCGCAAGAAATCTCGGGTCACAATCAAGAAACTCGGGTCGCAACTAAACTAGAACAAATAAAGGGAATCCAGGTCGCGACATCAACCCGAGGTCGCGACCTGAGACAATGATTTGGGCTTTTCGTTTGAGAATTCCACCTAGAGTTTTTTTCGGCCCAATTTCTTTTAACATTTATAAGTAGACGATTAGAATAGTAGTAGCTCATTTCACTACCTGTAAAAGGAACGAAGAGGAACTCAGTGTATAGTTTAGAGTAGAATTTTCTTTTCTTTTTTTTATTTTTATTTTTATTTTCTTTCTTCGTAAATTCTTTTCTAGATCTGAATCTATGAACTGTGTAGAAACGATTGGAGCTGGAATTTTATTTATGTTATTTTCTTCTTAAAATTATCGTCAAAATTTATGAAATTCAGAAAATTCTCTGAATTCATTTCTTCACTTACTGCATTATAAGTGATGTACGTGACTAAGGCTCCATTTCTTTAATCAGAATGCGCAATTGGAACGCAGCCTCGCTAGATTTGATATACGCTAGTTATAGTATTTTCTGTAAAACTGGAGAAGTTATTTAGGGTCAGGATTTACTTACTGCGTCGCTGAATCGATAAGTTCCTGCAATGGTAGTACCGAATACCGCCAAGGAGTGTATCTTGCTTGATTTCAAGATCCTCCGCGTGACACGCCGTAGACGGAGATTCCAGAGCCGGCATTCCCTACGGGTATGCTGTAATTCACCACGATGAACTCACGAGCTCGAAATTTCATTTTGATAAACTCCCATTCCCTCATAATTGAAGTCGAGGGGAGTATTTAACAATATAAATAATCGGGAAGTTCACCTCAATTCCAGGGAAGCTCCCAACCCTATGTTAGCCGAGATCTAATCAAGGGAAGCGGAAGAACCAATGTATCTAGAGAGGATGAGCCACCAATTAAGTGGTAGAAATTTTTTTCAAAAATCGAGAAGGAAAGCAAAAGACTGCAACTATCAAGAAATGGGTGTAAGAACAGAAAGAAAAATGCTCAGATCTTGCAAGAGAATCGAAATATGCGTGAAATTTGCCGATTCGTTTTGAGAGAAGTAAGGGCTTCCAACCGTTGAATATGGAGAAATCCAATTGCAACATTTAGGCACCGACAAACGCATCCATTTAAATAATAGAGAAATGTATTCTTAATGTAGAATTTGACTGTTTCATTGTATTTCTTTGATAGTTTTCGTTTCTCACAGGAAACTAATTCAGTCTAGTATTTCCGTTATCACTTATTTTTGGTCGTTTACTTTTTTTTTTTTTTTTGTTTTAGCTTAATAAATGGTTAATAGTTCAGATTTTTATTTTTCTAGATAAAACTTTCACTATCGCTTTTAGTCCAGAAATAGCATAGAATTTCACACAGAAGCCGATTCTAATTCACACCCTCGTGGGAATGATACTCTAGAATTACATTCGATTTTACTACTACGACCTGCGGCATTCATAGTGTCATGTGTGACTAGACCCAATTTTGCAATCTCGACATCAAGAAAGATTTATTTAATCACAAATTTATCCAAAGTGGCATGGCTGTAAGAGAAGTGTAAGGCTCTTGTAACTATGTGAATTTGAGGGGTTTTTAGTCTATATGGAAAAAGGCAAACACTAAGCTTTATAGCTTAGTGGGGATCCATAAATATGGACAACCACTAAAACGATCGTCACAAACACATATACAAATGCATCTAACTATACATATACATATACATTTAACCACTTATCAATAACATTTCAACATACGGTAATAAATCATAACCATTCCACTAATTGATTTATTTTCATATTCATGACATTCATTAATCTTTAGCCTTGAGTTATGCTTCATGTCTTATATCCTATCATTTATAATTTCATTACATTTTTTATTTCATGTAATTTCCATGTTTTATGCCTTTTATAAACATTACAAAAATTTTATCTCATCTTATGTCATGCCTGCATATTCCAAAGAAGTTGATCATGGATCTAATCAGAGTGTACTGGCTGGGTACCATCACGCATTCCAGACAATGATTTATAAATCAGATCAGACATGACCCAAAATAGTGGCCACCGTGAATGATCCAAATGGGATCCACGCCATCGACCCAAACGGGCCACTGCTTGTAAACTATGTGTCAGCAAAGATTGTTATCCCTATTGTGCATGCCTATATATCCAACTATCTTGGCCATTATGCTGTGCAATCGCTTTATTATGTTTTCTTAACAATCTTCAAATATCAAAAACACATATCCCATACATGAATAATTAATAAATCATGCTAAGACCGGGATATTCACTGTCAATTATTCTCTTGAACATGTGAGATAGTTTCACATATTTCTTATGATCATTTGAATGTATTATGTGCTTCTTCATAAAACAAAAATACATGTACTCTTCTTCACACGATCAGAGTTCATATCATTTCTTATCTTAATCATCTTAATATATTTATCCTATATCATGTAAATATTATTCATAACTTTATAAAATTTCATTTATTACATACTCATAACTAGGCACATATCTCTTTTTATTGGTCTTATATAATCATTTAAAAGACATCTAAGTGTATTAGGGTCACATAGGAGAAGACAAAGGAGTCTTCTCACAAACAGGGGTCGCCACGCCAAACCTTAAATTACTGAAAACAGAGCTCCCATTTTGTGAATTTTCTAGGTACAATGGGGTCCAAATCTGATTATACTTCCTGCATGGAAAATGTTATCCTAGAAGTCGAGTTTACTCAGAAATTAGAATCATTGCATTGGCATCAACCTATCCCAAGATATGACTTAAACACTTAAGGTTGGTCTGGATGAACCTTAACTGACCGAAAACATAGCTCCACATTGATGAATTTCTGGGTACAATAGGGTCCAAATATGAATACACTTCCTTCATGGAAGTTTTTCTAGAAGAAGTATAGTTTACCTAGAAATTGGAATCACTTATTTTTATCAACCTAACCCAAGATATGACTCAAACAATGAAGGCTGGTTTGGACGAACCTTAACTGACTGAAAACATAGCTCAAATTTGATGAATTTCTAGGTAAAATGGGGTCCAAATAGGAATACACTTACTTCGTGGAATTTGTTCTACAAGAAGTCTAGTTTACCCAGAAGTTGGAATCACTCATTTTGGATCAACCTAGCGCATGATATGACTCAAACACTCAAGGCTGGTCTGATTGCCAGTCAAAACCGAGAATTGGAAGTAAATTCCAAATTCAGGGCTCATAGTACCATAATTTTAATCTAGTGGCCTTCCTCGAATATTTAAAGTTACTTGTCTTGTGGATTCTCCTCTAATTAGAATCAATCCATTTGAGGTCTCTAGGCCAAGATAATGGCTAAAAACAAAAATGTGGGTTTTAGAAAAATTTTGACAAAGAAATCCCTTTAAAATAATTTACATGTTTCTTTACACATTTTTCACAATTCAAACTCCTCCCATCGAGGATCCAAAACAAAATCACAACACCAAAAAACAAAAAATAGATGAAGGAAATCCCAAACCTTAACCAAACTTCAAACCCTAGCTTTTTTCTTCTCTTTCTCCTCTTCCTTTCTCCTTCTTCTTCCTTCTCAATTGAACAAGTAGATCTCCAAAGAAATTGAAGAGAAAGCAACCAAAAATGGCTATGTTCCCTCAAGAACCCGTAAGCCCTAACTCTCTCTCAAAACACCCAAATGAGAACTCTTCTTCTCATAAGACCACCTTGGTCTTTATCCCCTTGCATAAGGCCATGCTCGCAAAAAAAAAGATTTTCGTTAAACTTTCTTTTCGATTTTTTAGTCCCTCTCATTTTATCATTTGCAAATCACTTATCACAAATTATAATATGGTATAACATCATTTAACTAATGTCTCTTAAGTTTTTAATTTTGCAATTGACCATGATACCTCGACTGATTAATTTTGTATTTATCGCTTTTCACTCTTAAGACTTAAATTCGAAAAAATACAAATTTTTGCTTTATTTTACCCCCTAAACCGTAATAAACTACTGCAGTATAATTTGGGTGTTATAAGTGTAGTCTTTAATTTCTCGATTTCGACCTTCCTCCGGTTCTCACTGCTCGAGGTTCCGACATTCCGCCTCGTTTCACTCTTTTTCCCAGAACTAATGCTTGTGACTTATTGATGGAAACTTTGTTTGTCTTATTATAAGACAACAAAGATCTTGACACCTGCTCAAATTTCAAAGTGTCCTTTCCATATAATAGGGTAGTCACTACATTGCCAAGGAAGCGTAGAGATGCTCGGCAGTATACCATCTTCGCTATCAAAAGTTACTAAATCAGAATAATGAGATAAGGCTATCGACTTACCAAATGCTTGTACAAGATCTAAATTTTCTCCCACATGCGTATCGCATAACTCCTTCTTTAATTATAACTTTGCTCACAAGTTTTTCAATTATGTACAATTCTCCAAAGATTCCGCATCTCTTATGCAACAGGTAGTCTTCCACGTTGATGTTGTTTAATACTTCGTTTGAAAGGTTGAGTCGAATTGCACTAGCGATTGTCTCTTCCATATCTTCCCATTCGACTTCTTTCATAGTTTCTAGCATCTTGGACTTGCTAAATAACACCTTATGGACCTTTTGCTGGATAAGCAAGTCTTTCATCCATCTCTACTAGAGGGTAAAGTTGTTGTTACCTGAGAACTTCTCAATCTCGTACTTTGCACCTGTCATCTTTAATTCAACTTCAACTATGAGTTATCCTAGAGCAATAGTAATCTTAAAAGTCTTTTCTAATGTGGAAGGTCAGTCAAAAGCCACAACCACAGAGCATACTAAGACTAAGAGAACTAGTAATCTCAAAAATTCTTTTCTGATGTGGAAGGTCGGTGAACAACTGCAACCACAAAGCATACTAAGACTAAGAGAGCCTGACTTTGATACCACTTGTTAGGTGCCCGAATGATCGGCTTCTATTGCTCCTACACTACTCTCTGGTAGTGTTTGTTGACGTTGGATGAATAGTACCATACATGTGAATAGTATCATATACGTGAATAGTACCGTATACGTGAATAGTACCTATAAAAGAAAAAATAAATACAAAAATGAAGAACACCAGATTTACGTGGGAAACCCTTCAAGGTGAAGGGAAAAACCACGGGACAAACTCCGAACAATTGTTCACTATCACAAAGTGGTATATAGTACAAATCCTCTTAAGAATATACTGATCTTGGGTATACACAAGAAATAGAGATAATCTCACACTCTCCCCGGTGTGGAAATTCCTTAATTGAGAACAAGCTTCACAATTGAGTCTCTCTCTATTTTTCTCTCCTCACTCTCTCCATTTTTCTCTCCTCACTCTCTCCCTCTTCTCCTTCTTCCTTCTCCAAACGAGATATGATCTCTCCTCTCTACTGCCTTCAATTTATATGCAAGTGAAGGAGAAATCAAGGGATGCGACGGCGGCAAGGAGAGAAGAAACAAACAAAAAGAAGAAAATGTTGGTTGTGTTGCACACCACTCACTGATAGGGCTCAAGCATGGAGACACCATCAAGGGCACTCATCAAATTTTATCGAGTGCTGAGAGGCGCATCACTCGAGAGAGGTGCTAAGAGAGCATTAGTCAGAAGCATTCTCGCTATCTGGGGACATCCTAATGCCAATTAGCATCAAAGAGGACCGAGGAAAAGGCTTAGGAGGAGCTAGTAGTTTTCAAGGGTTACACCTGGTGAAATGTGCCCTTGCACGAGGGAGAGTTTGTTACGAACTTTTACTTTAGGTCCGAGACAGCAACAAATGAGCGCACGAGGAGTGCTATTTTAGCTGGTGCGCACGTGAGGTGAGGAGAATACTATGTCTATGGGCGTGCGTCTTCAGAGGTGTGCGTAAGAGTGTCGGCAATACACTTGAGAGTCGAGGCATGCCTACCCGAGGGAGCGAGAGGCGAGCACGGGGAGCTTGTCTCTAGTCTAGGACTTTACTATGAAGAAGGGTGTTGGCCTACAATACACAAACCGGGCAAAAGCTGGAGTTGCTTTCCTGATGAGCTCGAGGCATGCCGAAACCAGTTAGCATGGAGTATGAAGATGGAGGGTGTAGAAGGCTGGGTCCCTCCATAAGGTGTCGACATGGCCCGCCAAGCCATGGCTTTGAACAATGGATTGAGATATGCCTCTAAGCTCTTCAAATCTTCCCAACAACTCTTATCCAAATCATCTTCTTCCCGCCATTTCATTCTATCGATTTTGTTCGTTACCCGACCGTTTCGAGAAACTAGTGGAAAATAATACGCTTTCTTGGGAATCTAGGAAGAAAAACGAGATTCATTGATTTTGTATCACTCCCGCTTTCTTTGTTTCTCCACAAATACACTAGAATTTACTCCAACTCCACAGGCTCAAAACGCTTTCACAAGAGTGATGTTCATCAAGCATAAACCAATCGCAGCAATATTCTCATTTCAATCAGCATCAACTTCAAATAGCATTTCATCTCTGACATTTTTTTCTTCATTCTATTTAGAAGAACATTAAGAACCATTATAAAGGTTTATTAGAATGAAGGAGATTGGCGATGAAAGTAATGATGATTGCGAGAGGTGGGGTTAGGATTTAAATGCCATTGGGAGCATAGGTTCAATAATGCATGTTTTGAAAAGATAATGAATACAATTATTTAATGGTTTCAATTGGGGCAAAATAAAGCACTTGAGTTTGAATCTTTTGCGATGTAAAAGAGAATTTTTCAAAAAAAATTACCCCCATTGGGCCCTTAGTGGCTCCACCCTTGATTGCAAAGGGATTTTTAGAAAAATAGTAAAAAAATTAAAAATAAATATAAGAAAAACATAGTTTGAAAAATAATCCTAATTTTAGTGTAATTTTGTTCATATAGGATTTCCACATAGGATGAAGGTTAAAAAAAGTAAAGATGTCCCTTCAAAAGATACTTTCGGTCTAAATTAAAATTTTTAAAAATTACTAAAAGTGTATCTAACACTTCAAAAGACACTTTCTGTCTAAATTCAACATGTATGAAACTCTAGAGAGTGTCTTTTCAAGAAACACTTCCAGTTTAAACTCATAATTTATGAAACTTTAGAAAAAATTTGTTTAAAAAACACTTTCGCTAAATTTTTTTGAAAATTTTAGAAAGTATCTTCAAAGAGGACATCTTTCCTCTTACATGAAAAAAGTATTACTTACCTAGGAATATTTCTCAACCTTTTGTATTTAAGAATTTTTTATTTTGTTTATGGGCTAAATATAAAAAAAGCCCTGATTGTGAGTGGTGCAAAATGAGTTCTTTTTTATTAGCTTCTCATAAAATTGCAAATTATAAGAGTTACGAACCCGCATTCAAATAGAGATTTTGTTGGTAAATACTGAAGAATTAATAGTCCAATAATCCATAATTAAGAACGCAACATATAAATGGAAATGGAATTCGAACAATGAGAAAGAGAAGTTACAGTTTACAAGTGAATAAAATAACATCATTAATATTGTTTAATAACTTGCACCGGCTAGAGGAGCACAAATAGTGGGAGAAGTAAGCAATGTTGTAATTTTTTTTTCTTTCTTCTAAAAAACAAAGAGAACAAGGGGAACATGTTTGTTCTAAAAAAGACGAAGAATTTAGAGAACAAGGAGTAAATTAGAAAAGACATGACTTGTTTGAGCCTATTTGGTTATCGTTGAAAACTAATTTTTTTTAGGAAAACAGGTTTGGTTCACTGTTTTCATCGTTCCAAAAACGCCGAGAACACATAAAAATCAAATTAGGAGAACAAAAGAAATTTCATGAGAATACCAAAATGATGTTCTTAAAAACCATTTTCAAAAACAGGAACCAAACATGCATGCCCAAAGATTATCATCCAAAAAGTTGATGGCAGACATGTATGTAAATGTCATAATTTGGTTTATAGTTTACCAAGTAGGTTTTTAGTGCCCTTGCAAGGTTCTTGGCCTTCGTGTCCACAAGGAATAGTAGGATCCTTACTACAGGTCTCTTGGATAGTCAAATAATTGGGACAGGAAGAATCCTGCAGCATCCTCCTGTTTATTTCAGAGTCCATCAAGAATTCCTCCTCCTTCTCCTTGGCAATGTACCGACGTGCACTACAGTTGGTGGCGAAGCCACCGCCTGCTTTCGTGGGGTTGGCGATGGTGTGGGGACCTTGATGGATTTGGAACTGAGCATCAACAACTGTATGAACCTGCAAAGGGTGATCCGGTGGCGGTGTACTGCCGCTCTCGAGACCTTGATCATTGGAACCTCGAGGCATTAACAGCCAGCCTTGAACTTGGAAAGGAGCGTCCGTGGCGGTGTGCAGCCAACGCTCTCGATGATAAGTTAGCACAAGATGGAGAAGAAAAAGCCGAGAATTCACACAGTTGGAATTTCTCTTACCTTCGCCTCGTGGGGGATCTTCTCGATTTATAGGGCACAGTTCACAAATCTCCCCTTAATTTTAGTGATAAAATCTCTTAATTTTAAGGATAAAATCTCTTAATTTTAAGAATAAAATATCATTTTCCTATCAAGGATTAATCTTCCGAGAAATAAGGGATTTGGAAATGGGGAAATCCACTTATAAATATCTCTTTTGCGTATTTTCCGCTTTCATATGCTTATCCATAACGAACTTTCCATATGCGGTAGGATGGCCGGCTGGGGACTTGAAATCGTAGACTGCCCACCCTAAAGCAAGTCTTTGAGAAGAAATGTGATGCCCCAAAACCTGAGGGTCCCGTTGACAACCATCAACCTACGGAAATACTACCTTAGGTCATTGTGCACCTAAGCCTTGGTACCAAACAGGTACCAATTGCTTGTGGATACCGAGTTGCTTAGCACAACCTCAGTACGTCCCTTTTTACCGAGATCCATTCATCCATATTTAAGTTGAAAATATGCAAATATTACACTTAAAAAAAATCCGTAAGAGTTCGATCACGACTCTCTTACCATTATTACATACCCGACTGTATTGACAATAGTCCAAAAAGATTTTAATTACAATTCTTTTACACAAATACATGCTAGAACTAGATTGTTACAAGCACTTTACAAAAAGATTTATCAAGGGCACATGTCAGCCTTCTTCACAATCACGGTCTCAACTGAGCGTCGTCCAACGATGTACACCCTGCACCTAAAATTTTGTCCCATAAAGGGTAGGCACGCCCGATGAAAATACCTCTGAGGCTACTCCCACCCTAAGTGCACATGCAATGTTACTCGACATTCAATCGCATTCAGTAAGAACATATCAATTCTAAATGGGATCCTACATGCTATGAAATGAGGATGAGACTCAATCATATACCATGTCACGAGTCCCTACGATTACCATCACATCAGAGTCCTTCTGAGCTCCATCACACAGTACCCTAAGCCCATGCGTGATAATAGGTGTGCGGATGACATCAATGATCATTTCAAAACAAATTTCATTTGTTTATAAACCAAAAACTTTTGGATGATACACCTCAATGATCATTTTATATTCAAATCATGCCTTTTTGTGGGTACTTGAATTTTGGTGTCACACCACGGGCTTCAGCCTAGACACTTTACGGCCTTTCACCACTAGGGACTATGCCACAAACCATAATTGTGGGTTTTTTCACCGAAGAAGGATCTATCCACTGCTTTACTAATACCCAACACATATTTTCTTGACCACTTTATTCAACTGTGCTACTTTGTTGGACGTTGTCCCATTGAATCGAGTCCACCTAATCAAACACCAAAAGTAGTGGCAATTCATCAACCATACACTCACACCCATTTAATACGATGTCCTCGTGCATATGCAATGCAATATGCCATTGTATGTTATATCATGTCACATGCATAATGAATGCTACATAGACAACACAATCCACACCACTTACCGAGTGCCATGGACAATCACATCACCTGCATATGAATTCCATACATCATTTCATTCATGTCAATATATCATACGAGCATATATCAACATTCACATGCAACATGTCATTCTATGTTCAAGCAATGACACACACAGAGTCAAGCCGTGTAATGGCCATTGCACATACCAATTCATCACATGTCAATACATTAGAGTACTCATATCGACATCCAAACAGGTCACTACATTGTCAAGTAGCGACACACTCACAATGAAGCCATGTCATGGCCATTTGCACATATAAACTCATCACATGACAATACATTAGAACACACATATTGACATCCGAACATGTCACTTTTAGCCAAGCAATGACACTCTCAATCAAGTCACACATTGGCCCCCAAAGCAAGCCATAACTAATCACAAAGTTTGGGCCGCAGAGCCATTTAAACGGTTCATAACGGATCACTATTTCAGAGTCACCATCTACTTTGGCGTGGTTACCAAAGAAGAAAATGAGACACGGACTCGCCTAAGCGAACAGGCTCCGTCCTATTTTTTGTCCTCGAGCTGCTTAAGTACATGCCCACTCCAAGGCGAACCCATTTACCTAGGTGAGCCTTCCCTTCGCCTAAGCGAATAACCAATCTTTTAGGGGAAGATTCACACCTTCGCCACCTATGCAAAGAAACATCGAGCAGAACCCGAAAACCTGGTTTTTTTTCACCAAACAGGCCCTTAAAAGAAAAACCCTCTTTTCTCAGCCCAAAGATGGAAAGTAAGCCAAGGTAGAAGGAATCCCTTACCTCTTAGAGCATAGACACACGGGTAGGAAGCTTCCTAAACCAAAAAACTTCGATATCCTGAAATCTCCTTTCTCGGATCTTCGGTGAAATCCTTCTTTCTAGGTACCCATGCTTACCCCTCGTCAATGTGATGAACTTTTGTTCTTAGCATGATGAAAACCGACCGACGGAACTCTATAGATCTTGGGAAGAAGCTCTTGGCTCTCCTCTTCCTCTCTTCTCTCACTCTCTCGGTCAAACCAGGAAAATGGGCTCTTTTTCCCTAATTCCTCTTTTTGTCCTAACTTAAGTTTAAGTTAGGTGTGTGGCCCACGTCGTGCCACGTGTCTACCTTCATTTAGGTTCGATTTTGGCCTGAAGCGATATATTTCGTCTCATTTCAAGTTCAAATCATATCCCATGAACTTAACTCGAGTCATTTCCTAACTTACAAGATTTTTGAAAACAATCTCGTCCTTGGGAGTCACTGGACACCCATCACCCCAAAAACGTGAAAATCCAACAGTCTTGGAATTTGACGAAATTTGTCTGGGTAACTAGATTTTATGAGACGAATCCAACAACCAAGTCCATTTTGTCATCCGAGATCTAGAAAATTTCCAGGTTTTCAACCTGTACTATTCCAACAATTTACTATTTTGCCATTTTTCAAACAAATTCGCTTTTTCTCAGGTTTTACAAGACACCTTGGCATTCTCAAACAGGCTTTAAGACTCTCCCATTTGGATAATGCCCAACTGGTTTCAATATGATACATGGGCTTAGATCGTTTCACAACGAGGGTCAAGCGGGCCCTCGGCCCATTGAGTAGTGGGTCTAAAGATCATGGTACTCACATTGCCCCCCTTTTCCTTGGCTGGAAATTTATGTTTTTCAGTCGAGGGAAAATACTGTGCTGTTAAGTCTTAGGTGCGGGAAGTTGAAAGGATTTGGAGAATTGATGCGTACATTGAACGTGTCGGACGGTAAAGTGCGTTTAGATACAAAGCGCATGTCTCCCTACTCATCTATGACGCATGGTGCCCTGACGGCACATTTAATGTGCTCGTTGATGTTTTGCCCTATATATAGGGGTTAGGCTCTGAGTGTTGTTTCTTTTATGATTTCACAAAGCTCTAGGCCTATTGCAATTTTCTCCTGTGTTTCTGCAAACTTTTCTTTCAAATGAATTATTGGCGATCCCTTGACAACTTTCGACTTTCCTATGAGTATTTACGACTCAAATCTCGTTTTTATCACCTTCTTTATGTTGTTTTTTGTGGCTCTGTTTGTTGAGTATTTTTGGGTTAGAAAGTTTTTGGTTCTTTTTGAGAATGCGATCGTCATTCACCGGTAGGGTTCTAGTGATGACGCTGCAGGCGATATGTGGGGTGTCCCCAGTTAGGTTCTTCGAGGGTTCCTAGTTCGGGGTTCTTAGGTCTTGTCGCTAGTTAGTTGTCAAACCTCTAGAGAGTTTCGCTTGTCTTTCTAGGGTTTTGTCGCGTTTGCTGCTTAATGGGCCTCAAGCTGACCCATTTTTCTGTTTGTCTCTTTGTAGAATGACGAGAGGTCATGAAGAGACTTCTACTAGTCAGGCTCAACGTAAAAGGGGGACTTCCGGGGAAATGCTCACTATAAGCAACCTAGTTGTTGCTATGTTTGTAGATAAATTGAGGTCGTTCAATTAGGTTCCTGTCGACATCAAACTAGAGGTGGAAGACGACCTTACTGCCACAACCATAGGAGGGGTAGATAATGTCGTCTATTTCACCCGTGAGCAGTTTGCTGTTGGACTTTGCTTCCCTATCTCGTCTTTGGTGAAGCAGTTTCTACACTTCACCAAGGAACCTCTTGCACTTATACATCCAAACTTCTTTCGAATTATGATGGGTTGTAGTGTGCCATACTTTCTCTACTAGTTGGATATTTCATTGGTAGAGATTTTTTTTATTTATACTTTAAAGCAGGGTTGGGGGGCCCAGTTTATCTATAATAGGCCTATAGCCCCGGCTCTGATTGTAACTAGGCTCCTGGACTCTCCTAAGACTGAAGCGAAAGGGGTTGTTTTGGTTAAAGGTCTATGGTATGAGACGCTAGGTTCTCCTAGGCTTCCATTTGATCTGAATCAGTCCCTCACATTCCCAAGTTTGTCTCAACTTGATGGAGTTTGTACTTACCTAGGCCATCTATGTTTTGATTTGTCCATTTTCTTTGAACTTTTTGTAGGTAGGCACAAACGAGGCCAGTTGGTCAACTGGGTGGAGAAGGCCAGGCTGGATCACATCAAATGGTGACTCGAGGTCACTGAGAAGGAGAGTAATCATGAGCTCCTTTTGTCTGAAAAAAACTTGCATGAGTTAGGCACCAGTCCCTTTCCTTACATAGTCCTCGTCATCCCCCATCTGTTTCCAAAAGAGCTTATTAAGGGTGAACACTTTATTCTTGCTGACCTTCTGAAGTCGATGTCGAGTAGTTCTTCACAAGCGGGGTTCGATCAAGATCCTGGGTTGGAGTTCCTCGACAAGCGCCAGCTACCACTTAATACGGCCGATCAATCACCTTTTTCTCATACAAGATCAAAGCACCTAGGAGCGAAGAAGAAGGGAAAGAAGGGGATGAAGGTTGGACAAGTAAAGCCTACCGGTACGAGGTTAGAAGGCTTCGTGGACTGGGTAAATCTTCCTACAGGAGAGACTCGGGGTGATTGTCTTGCTCCCCAGATTGCTAGTGGGTAGGCTGAGAAGGGTGAACAGGACATGTTTAGTCTTGCGGTCGGATTTGCCGCACGGATGGGCCAAGCGTTCTTGAGTGCTTAAGGAAACTACCCCAGTTGCGAAGTACCCGGGTGGTGGCGTCTAAAATAGTCGGGTTTAAATGAAGAGGTTTAGAAGAGCTCGACAGTAATTACTTCGTACTCTCCGGAACGAGCCTCTGATGCCCTTCCGGCTTTAGAGGGTGTTGCCCATGATGCCTTCAAGGAGGTTTACGCATCCTTAGAGGATGAGACTTTAGCTAGAAGACCTCCCAGTGCTGATAAGGTTGTGGGCGAGGCTCCCTTTGTAGAGATAGTCGTTTACCTGCCGCTCCTGGCTAGACGGTCTAACCTTGCAATTGCTGGGCCTAACAGGCCAAGGGGTCCTGATAGGCTAGTGCTTAACTCACCCGTTAAACCGATAAAGTGGGATCATCTTTCGGTAGACAAGTGCCTTCTAGTCAGGATCTTTGCCTAGTCGATTATTAATCATTGGAACCCCTTGACTAGAGGGGACACTTTGTCTAGACATGCAGACTCTATCCCCACCAACCTTCGAATACCGGTGGTGGCTCTTTCTGAAGAGTATTTCATTCCCTTCCCCGGCTATATGGATAAAAAATCCTACCAGTGTGTGGTTGAAGATGGAATGTATATTCACAACCATGATTTTAATAAGACAGCTAAGCTGGTAAGGCTAGACTTCTAACGTTTGAACATGAGTCTTATGCTGTGATTTTCTTCTAACACCTCTTCTTTTATAGGTTGTCATTGCTATCCAGAATATGGCGCGCTAGCACAAGGAACTTCATCTCCGACTGGACGATGCCGAGAAGTTGTGATGATATGCCTAGTATGCTGCTTCCAAGCACCATGCCTTAGAAGACGCCCTAGACAAGACCAAGGCTAGGTTTAAGCACTGGGAGAGGAAGGCTAAGGAGGGTGTAGAGAGGATTACTAGTGCGGAGAAAGAGAGGGATGAAGCTAAAGAAGAAGCTCAGGTCGCCCTATTGGATGCCATTGTTGCTGGTGATGCAAAGGTGTAGGCGGAAGATGACTTGGCTAGGGTCCAAGATGCCCAAACGATTGCGGAGGAGGCCATGCACAAGGCTGAGGTTAAAGTTGCCTCCTTGGAGGTTGATGAACTTCACTTCTATTAGAGGTTGGAGCAACCAAAGATGAAGTGTCTTCTCTTCAATCTCATGATGGTAAGGACAAAGCAGCCATGAATGAGGACTATTAGAAGGCCTTAGAGCTGATTTTTGCTTATGGTTAGGAATGTTGTATGTTTAAACACAACATCTGTGGCAATCAACCAGAAGTTCTAGACGGCATGCCCGATTCCCCCGACCCTCTTCCACCAGAGTTTTTTACGAACCCTAGGTGCCCCTCGATCCTAGAAGCCACTAAGGCCACAACAACGGAGGTGGATCAGAGCGAAGCGACAGAGGAACCCAAGAGGAGTGCTCCCGTTGGGGATTTTGTTGGAACATCTTAAGTTTTTTTTTTTTTTTTAAATTTGGAAGGAGCCCCATATGGCCACCAGGATTCATATGTTTTTGTGGAACTATTGACGCTATTGGCTTATTTTGGAAATTTTTCGATATTTGATATTTGATTTACTTATGCAACCGATATCCTTTATTTCACAACTTTATTCTATGAGTCTTGACTAGGATAGTTGCACTAGGGATGTAACACCCCAAAATATGCCCTAGCAGTTTTCGAACATGTTTAGGGTATAAAATAAGTTAAAATTGTATTCGTTCGAAAAAAAATGACATTTTTATGAAAAATGGCAAAACGGTAATTTTGTCGCTTTGGAAAATTCTGAAAAATTTCTAGATCTCGGATGACTAAACAGACATCACCGTTGGAATCATCTCACGAAATCTAGTCATCTATGCGAATTTCGTTGAATTCCAAAACAGTCAGAATTTTTCACGAATTTCGAGAAGACGGGCGTCGAGTGGACCCTGAAAACGGGATTTTTAGAAAAATCCCAAAAGTTGTCAAATAGTTAAAGAATGTCCATTTAAGATATATAGAACTGAAACCGGAATGAAATAAATTGTTTCGCAGCTGAAATGGATCGAGATGGACAAGGGGGACATGTGGGCCTCACCTTAAAAACATATATATATATATATATATATATATATATATATATATATGAAGGAGGAGGAGGAGAGGGGCAACCGAAAGAGAGAGGAGAGTGAGAGAGAGAAAATGTTATTTTATTTTTATTTTCTTGGCTATCTCTTCGATATCTGGAGTTTCAGCAGAGTCGAATTACAGTCAGCCAAGAGCGAAAGTTCCTCTACCTTTCGGCGAGGGCTAACGTGAGTGCAAAGCACGGGATTTCACCAAGAATTCAAGTAAGAAGCTCAGAAAATCCTAGAAGTTTCGGTACTATCTCAGATCTCACGACATTCGTGGTCGAGGTGGTCGGACTTGAACAAAAGTTGAGGTCACGCATCGCAAGCTCGGCGTGGGTACCAAAATCTTGGGTTTCGTCAACTCCACGAGCGAAAATTTTCCTATTTGGAATAAAAAGCCATGTAATGGCATATGTTGTTTTTAGGGTCGTAATAGGCCGTGTGATTTAATCCCAAAATTGTGGGACTGAATATTGGAACTTTTGGGAGCGCTTTGGCGATCGAGAGGCGTATTGAAGGATATAAATTAAATAAAGAATAAGAATATATATGACTAGATAATATGATATGAATAGATGAATAATATGAATATATGATAGAAATACATGAGATTATGAAGTATACGATTAGACAAAACATGCTAGAAATGCACCAATGATAAGAAAATAGTTACTTGTATGGAAAGTATAGAATGAGTATGATTTTGGTATTGATTGTAGGATGGTTTATCTGGAGTGTTTTTAGCGTATTTGGTACCATTTTTGTGGCATGTTTGTGGCCTCAATTCAGGAAGATAAGGTGGCGGTGGATAAGAACATTCGGGATGGTTTCGGGTCAAAGCTTATGTGTATTGGGCTGTAAAGTACCTACGGCACCTTCGGGCGTGGGCATGTGCATGGCTGGGTGCATCCTCAGTGCAGCTATGGGCGTAGGATTCCCGCATATAAGCGTAGCCACGCACAATGTTAACCCTCCAACTTCGGACGACCATAACTTCTTCGTTCGAACTCCGTTTTGGGTGTTCTTGAACTCTATGGAAAGCCCTTTGAGTCTAGAATCCATCCATATATAGATTTATATAATATTGAGCTTATAATAAGTCTGAAAATGACAAAATATAGTGGTTGTTGCTGCTATTGCAGGTGCTGCAAGTTGCTGATTTTCTTCACAGTTTGCCATTTGCATAACTCCTTCGTTAGAACTCCGTTTTGGGTGTTCTTAGAATCTATGGAAAGCTCATTGAGTCTAGAATCTAACCATATGCTATTTAATGGAATTTGGTGCCCACATCTTGTCTGAAAATTGAATTGTTGTACCAAGTGTACTAATTGCTTGGTTAAAGTCAATTGGGATACGTGATAAGAAAAGAGATAGATATGACCAAGAAATAGCAATATACGTAGATTTGATATGTAGAGGAGTATAGAAGAAATGAATAAAATGATAAGCTCAGAGAACACGTATAATTGTATGATTGCCTAAGACTAGATATTGAATGACAAGACATATATGATCAGTGCTTCGGCACTCCTGTCCTGATTAGTACTTCGATACTCCTGTTAGTGCTTTGGCACTCTTGTCCTTATTAGTACTTCAGTACTCTTGTTGATCGCCCGGTACTCCTACTTTGTGCTCTGACATGATGCATATTGGTAGCCAGTACTTATTGTGCTCCGTCCTACTCATTCTTATAGTTAATTACAGTAGTCAAACAATTACTATATGATAAGACTCACGAATAAATAATAAGAGTAAAAGTAAGATATGGTAAAGATCTTGTGTACCTCTCTCATTATACATTGCATGAGTACCTACGAGGTACCCACATGTCCCCGATTAATCTGCATGGTACCTACGGGTACTCCTGTATCGATAAAATAAGTATAAGTTACGTAATATAAGTATAAGTCCGTGGTAGGGTACTCAGTATCGGTAAGACAATTATAAGTCAAGTAATACAGAGTATAAGATCAAAATATAAGAATAAGATCAGAAGTACAAGAATAAGCTCACGTAATGCAGGTATAAGATCAAGTAAGACAGGATATGTTACGTAGTACCGTCTGAATACAAAATATCTACGTATAAAATAGAGTTAAAGTACCTACGAGATTTATAACGTATCGATTGAACTACGTAGTACCTAGGGTATACGTATCGATTAATCTGCAATGGTACCTACGGGTATCTCCGTATAAACTCGGATAAGGATAAACTCGATGAGTACCTACAGACACTCGTATGAAGTATAAGATAGAAGTTTGATATAAGCCGGGGTATCGTCTCTTGGAACATTTGAACAAGTAGTACTTACGGGTACTTCCGTATAAGAATAAGTTCCGCAATACCAGTATACGTTCCGTAATATCTCTGTAGTACCTACGGGTACCTCCAAACAAGTGTAATCTCCGTAGTATAAGTATAAACCCTATGGTATAAGTATCAGCCTTGTAGTACCTAAGGGTACCTCTGTATAAGCATAAGTTTGTAAACTCTCCCGGAGATGCGAGATAGATATAAATACCGGTACGTATATAAGTACCTCTGGCCGCAAGCATAAAGTTACAGCAAACTCCTACGGGAGATTTGTGATGAGATATAAGTACCGGTACATGTATAAGTACCTGCAGTATAAGCATAGTTACGTAACTCCTACGGGAGATGAAGAGTATAAGCAGAGATAAATATGAGTATGGATAGAGTACCTCCCGTCTAAGTATATGTATAAGTTAAGTATCAATTTACGGGAATATGAATGGGAATGTGTCCTTCGGGAGATATGAACCTGATGTGAACCCTCTGGGTACCTTCGCATAAGTATATGTTCCGATTTGTATAATAAATCCATGGAACATAAACCATACAAATTTGAATAAAAGGAATTCGACTCCATTTCGACTATATCTCTGGGTATCTACGTATAGAATCTATACTCCTATGAAGATGTAAGAGTGTTAAAAGTCACAAGGTAGTAGACGGAATTATGTCAATGACATGAATAGGAAAGCGACCTGAAAACCCGAGAAAGTCATGATACATGTATAAGAGGCAGGTGGATGCCTTGCCATTATATATATGTCTAAAGTTTGCTTTCTAGATATGATCTGACTTTGTTATACAATTGGATATATAGATTCATGAAGATTTTGATATTTGTTTACGTTATATATTTATCATGATTGGAGTCACAAATGCATGTGTATGGAGTATAGTTATAAGATATTTTTCCCACTAAGCGTAAAGCATGCGAGTTTGTCGGGTGGAGTGCGGAGAGGCGTCTGAAAACATCCATCTGTTGGGCCAACACACTAGTAAGGGTTCACTACATGTAGGTTTCGTGCTCTGATTTGTAAATGTAAAAATGCAGAGTTTTGTATATGTAAATGGGACTGGTTATATGTGTATGAATTTTGATGGACACACTCAGATTATTTAGTTCTTTTGATATGTATATGATATTTTGATTCTATATAAAAAAAAAAAAAAAACAGGTAAAGAGTCCCTAGTTTATGGTCTCGCGTCCCGGAAATCGATTCGATCGATGTCAGGTCGGACCAAAGATCGGGAACTATGAGGATTATTATTGTTATAAGTTTTGAGAACTAAATGGTATGGATTGCACACGGGCCAGTGGGTAAAGTATCATTTCTAGGCTTTGGCATGTTCCAGTAGGCTAGGAGCCACTTATGGTCTTTAGTATGTGCCAGTAGGCTAGGAGCCACTTCTGGTCTTTGTTGTGTGCCCGATGGCACAGGAGCCCCTTTGGTGTTAGTGCGTGCGTGATGCAGGAGCCACTTTGATTATTTAGTGCGTGCCCCGACGGGTTAGGGCCACTTTTTGGTCTTTAGTATGTGCCAGCAGGCTAGGAGCCACTTCTGGTCTTTGTCATGTGCCAACAGGCTAAGAGCCACTTCTAGTCTTTAGTATGTGCCAACAGACTGGGAACCACTTCTAGTCTTTAGTATGTGCTAACAGGTTAGGAGCCACTTTTGGTCTTTGTCGTGTGCCAGTAGGCTAGGAGCCCCTTCTGGTCTTTAGTATGTGCCAGCAAGCCAAGGGCCACTTCTAGTCTTTAGTATGTGCCAGCAGGCTAGGAGCCACTTTCAGTCTTTAGTATGGGAGCTATTCCAAGAATTAAAAGAAAATATTTAAAAGAAAACTTTATTGGTAATACTTCTTAAGATGCATAACATTCCACATCCTAGGCACTGGCGTTCCGTATAGTTTATTTAATGTGTACAATCCAAATGCCCCCTTTATTACTATCATGTATGGCCCATCCCAATTTGGTTGGAATTTGCTGGCTGCTAGGTCAACCGTTTTTTCCAAGACTCTTCTCAAGACTAGGTCTTCGACTCGGAACGCACGCTGTCTTACACACCTATTATATAGGTTTGTTATTCTTTTCTGGTATGATGTTATACGTACTACCGCGACTTCACGGAATTCGTCGCCATATCTAAGTCTTTGGCAATGGCTTCAGTATTAGCCTTCTCAGGGATTTATGTTCGAAGTGTGGGCACCTCAATTTTAGTGGGTCTGACCTCCATCCCGTAAGAGTAGAGGCGACGAGGATACTCCAGTTAGCTTCTGGCTAGTTGTTTTATAGGCCTAAAGAATTCTTGGTAGCTCATCTACCCATTTTTCTTTAGTCGAGTGTAGACACTTTTTCAAAGCCATCAAGAGAGTTTTGTTAGATGCTTTCGCCTTTGCCTACGTACTCTATGGAATGCGAGTGAGGTTGGATACAAGTTTTTGATTTTCAACTCATGGAAAAAATTTCTATATACTCCATTGTCAAACTATGGCCCATTGTCAGTCACAATTGACTAAGGTACTCCGAATCAGTAGACTGTATTCTTCCACACGAATTGGAAAACATATTTATCTTTGATGGAGGTAAAAGCTTCCGCTTATATCCATTTGTTGAAATAGTCGATTGACGGCTTGATAATAACTTCTTATAAGGCTGGGCGTGGCAAGCATCAGCTATCAATTCCCGTTGAGCAAGGGCCAAGAGGCTTGTGATGAGTAGTTAGATCTTAGTAAATTCCCTTGAGATAAAAAGGCTTGTACAGATTGGCATCGATCGCACTTCTGGCGTAGGTAAACTGCATCTGCTCCCTGTCGTTTGGCGATAAGTAACCTTGTGTGTGGGCCTTATGAGCCAAAGTTCTGCCGCCTAGATGGTTTATGTAGATTCCTTCGTGGAGTTCTGCTAATATATACTACCCCTGTTGAGTGGTGAGACGCAAGATCACGACGTCGAGAGGCCGTTTATAGTGTATTCACAAGGAAAATCTAGCCTCCTGGACTTGAATCTTACGGGCTTCAATCCTATTATCTAGTAATTCTTCTGAGCTCAAATAGTGAACTATTGGATTCATCCAAGAAGAACATGGTTCATCTATCTCGTTTACCTAGTTGGTAGTAATTGATAACGTCGGTTAGAAATAGACAAGGAGGAACACCGTTTCTTTTATTGGGAGGGATGTGGCCACTACTGCCAAAGCATCTGCCTTTTCATTCGATTCCCTAAGGATATGCTCAAGCTTCCAAGCCGCAAAACTCCCTAGTCATAGCTTAACTAGACATACATACTTAATCATGCGCTGGTCTCGTGTTTTGTACTCTCCATTTACTTGCCCTACCACCAGTTGAGAGTCACTTCGTATGATGATTTTTTCTGAAGAAACAGACGTTGCGAGGTTGATTCTAGATAAGATTGCTTCATATTCAGTCTCATTATTAGAGGCGAGGAAGTCTAGCCGTATGGCCTGTTCTATTCTTTCCCCTGTTGGGGCTTTAAGTTGCAAACCGACTCCAGGTCCCGTTTGTCAAGAGGCTCTGTCTACATTAAGGATCCACCATCCAGAGTTATCTGGGTCCGCGTCCTGTTGAGAAATTTATGACAAAAAGTCTGCTAATATCTGCCCCTTTAATGCCAAGCGATGTTTATATTGAATACCGAATTCACTTAGCTCAATTACCCACCAGACCATCCTCCCTGATAGGTTGGGCTTATGTATAGTGCTTCGTAAAGGGAGATTGGTTAGCATAATGACAGGGTGTGCCTAGAAGTAGGGGCGAAGCTTCTTGGCTGCCATAGGGAGGGCTAGTGCAGCTTGTTCGAGATGGGTATACCGAGTTTTTGCCACAGACAGAGATTTGCTTATGAAGAATATTGGTCTATGTTTTCGGTTTTCATCTTCTTTAAACAAAGCTACACTTATTGAGACTTCTGAAACCCCTAGGTAAAGATAGAGCGTATTGCTTGCTTTTGGGCTAGCCAGAATTGGTGGTTCAGTAAGATATGGTTTGATTTCCATAAAATCTTGGTCGCACTCTTCATTCCAACCATCCCTTTTCGCTCCCCATAGAGTGATAAAAAAGGGTTTTAACCGATCTGTGAAACGAGATATGAATCGCCCAAGAGTGGCCAACCGGCTAGTAAGTTGTTATACTCCTTTCTGGAGGTAGGAATCTGAGAATCCATTATAGCTTTGAGTTGAATAAGATTGGCCTTTATCTCTCTCTAGGTCACCATAAAGCCTAAAAATTTGCCCTAACTGACTCCAAACGCATATTTCAAATGGTTTAGTTTCACGCTATACTTTCATAATAACTTGAAGGCTTTTTGCAGATGCTTGGTGTGGTCGAAGAAATTTTTGGACTTTACAAGCGTATCATTGATATAGACCTCCATGGTTTCTCCCAACAACAAATGGAATATCTTAGTTACTAACCTTTGATAAGTTGCCCCGGCATTCTTCAAGCCAAAAGGCATCACATTGTAGCAGTATAACTCATGTGGTGTAATGAAGGTCGTTTTCTCTGCGTCATGTGGGTTCATGGGAATATGATGATATCCAGAAAAAATGTCCAGAAATGACAGTATCATGTGCCTAGTTGCAACATCAACAATTTGATCTATACGCAGCAAGGGGAAGCTATATTTTGGGCAAGCTTTGTTGAGGTCAATGTAATCTACACATACTCGCCACTTACCACCTTTCTTTGAAACCACTACCACGTAGGCTAGCCATTCAGGGTACTTCACTTCTTTGATGAAACTTGCTCTCAGTAAGTTGTCTACTTCCAATTAAATAATATGATAGCAAGTCGGGTAGAAATGCCTCACTTTCTGCTTTACTGGTTTAGCCATGGGAATAATATTTAGTTTGTGAGAGGCCACTGTCAGGTTAATTCCAACCATATCTAAGTGGCTCTAGGCGAATACATCTATATTATTTAATAGTCCTAGTTGAAACTATTCCCTTTCTTCATTGGATAGAAGGGAGTTGACGTAAGTGAATTTCTCTTGCCCGTCCAACATCACTTTTTCCAGTGGATCCACAACCAGCAGGTCCTGGTCTTTCGCCTTGATCTGAGTGACGAATTGTGATTGCTATGCGGGGGTTTGATCTTTGAGGGGAGGATTTTTAGAATTCTTCTCCCCTCTCTCCTCCCTTATAGATAGTTAATAGCATTGTCATGCGGCCAACTGACTGCTTAAAAGGCCAACCTACCTAACGTTAGTCAAATAGTTGATCATTTGGTGGTAGGTCAAAGGGACAACCTTCATCAAAAGCAGCCATACCCACCCCATTATTGCATTGTAAGGCCCCAAGTCTTTGACGATTGAGAATAAGACTTACTGAGTGACTAGTCCTGCTTTTACAGCGAGCGTGACATCTCCTAATGTTACGGTAGTTGCTACATTAAAACCAGAGAGGATTCGCCCGGTTGGGTTCAGTATACCTAAGGAAGCATCATGCAGCGAAGGCGGGTAGGCTATGACAAATCTGTATACTTGCCGGGGTCTACCCGTTACCATGTGCACATCAAAACCGTTAACAAAGAGAGTGAGCACCAATGCATCATAGTGGGGGATAATGATTCTATTCGGGTTATATGAGGAAAGGATATGGGGCTATCGATTGGCTTAGCTTCTTCATAGTTGTCTTCTATGAGGATAGCATTTACCCTGGACTTAACTATGGCAGCCCTCAGGAGCTTTTTTGTCTTGGTGGGGACTAGCCGCTTAGTATTATATAATTTATGTAGACTGGATTAAGAGGGATCGTTTATCGGCGTAATTCTATTGGCTGCTTGCCCTGATTCCTTTATGTAGTTGGCTTCGTTGACATACCTCTTGAGGTGCCTAGCATTGATAAGCTTTTCCACCAAGAACTTTAGGCTTCGACACCTGTCAGTTTCATGCCCATTATCTCTATGATAACCGCACCGCAAGGATTTGTTTCTTTGGGAAGGATCCGTCTGGATCGGTGCAGGCCATTTAAACTCAAGCAAGTCGCAAATGATGGGCAATAACTTCTTGTATGAGATGTTTAGGGGTGGTGTAAGGAGTTCTCTTTTCTATGGTGATATGAGGCTACTTTTAGTCTGCCTCGCCTTCCTTGGACTCGGGCTGGCTTCTTCTGACGGCTATTTCCCTGCATTTGCGTTGGTTTGTAATCATGGCCCAGTGCAGTTTCTTTACAAGAATATTGTCCTCCAACATTGAGTACTTATCAGCTAGTGCATTATAATTCTTCATTATCGTTGGCGAATTAAGATAATGGCTTGGAAGAATAGTAGATGAGTCCCATCCTCCTAAAGTTTTGGAGGATCGCATCCATGCTATACGATTCTATATGTTGAACGACTTGCCTAAACCTCCTTGTGAAGTCTCAAATAGACTCTCCTTCCTACTTTAGAATAGATTGCAAAGAGCTAATGTTCCTCTTTTGTCACACCAGAATAAGATCTTTGCGACGAAATACTTGCAGTTCCCAGGCAGATTTATTGAATTATGCGGGACTCATGAGCCAAGCTAAGAGGCCCTCCGCAGGACTAAGCGAGGAGATACTTTACCTGACCAGTCGGTCATTGTCGGCATTTAGTATCATCACCTGATTATAATGGATCATATGGTCGTAAGGATCAGTAGAGCCATCAAACGTGGCAAAAGCTGGTATAACAAACCCGCGAGGTAACTCGTAGTTAAGAATGTGTTGCCCTAGGGGCGAAGAGAGCATGTCGTCGGGCCTCCGTATTAAGGCTACTAGTGGCATATAGAATGTTGGCTCTGCATCAAAGGCGGGATGTACGAACGGTATTGGTGGCATCATGCCTACGAGTAATACTAGTGTGTTCCCATAGGCTTGATTTGCCTCTTGCTTGCCTCTCTTCTTGCCCTATGGGATGCCCCACTAATGGCATCACCGAAGGCAAGGTTATGCAAAGGTTTCTTGAACGATTTGGCCTTTGTGCTCCCCTGAGCATTCTTTACTAGTGAGAGACTCAAGGATGGGGAATTGCCTAAGGACAACTCATCATCTGCTAGGGTATCGACATCGATAGGAATAACGGGATCCTTCCCTCTATTGCGAGGGATTTGATGCATATCTCGACCGTTATCTTGTACATCTTTTCCAAGATCACGGCTTTTTTCTATCTAGGCCTGCAACTGGTCGTTCTCACGCTGCAAGCTTTCAACATGACCTTGTAACTCCTTCATCTCTCTTGCTTGTTCCTCCTGTTTTTTCTCCTTCTCCTGACACCAATGGAGGAATTGATCTTTTAGCGATTGGTTCATTAGATGGCTTGACATTGCGATTGCCTCGAACGAATCAGGTGCGGAAGGGTGAATCGACAAGGTCTTAGGTGATGAAGGGCTACTAGACAATCACTGAATCAAGCCCTTATGACCCGTAGACGAGACTTTCTATTCGATTCCCATAGAAAGCGCCAATTGTAGGGACCTTGATCGTTGGAACCTCTGAGCATCAGCAACACAATGAGAACCTGCAAAAGGGTGATCCGATGGCGGTGTGCCGGCCATGCTCTCAAGGACCTTGATCGTTGGTGTAACACCCCGAAATATACCTTAGCAGTTTTCGGACTTGTTTAGGGTATATTATAAGCTAAATAGGAATTTTCAGGAAATAAAACGATAGACCCGGAATTAATCATAAAGCCAAGGGTAAATTAGTCATTTACCACTTGAGGATATGAAAGGCATAAAACCATAAGTTTATAGGCCAATATGGAATTTGAGAAAAATGAAATGTAAATAGAAGAAGTTATGGGATTCAAGGCAATTAGAGAAAAGATGAAATAGAAATTGGAATGAATGGGAGGACTTAATTGCAAAAATGAGAAGAAATGCTTAAATGCAAAGGTAAACATGGCCTTAACTCAAAGTGGATTTAAGATTAAATTGGTCTCCAAATAGAACAAGCCGAAGTAAAGAGAGAGAGAAAGAAGGGGGAAGAAGAAGAAGAGGAAGAGAAGAAGAAGGGAAGAGAAGGAGAAAGGAAGAGCAAAAGGTATGGATTCTATGATTTTTGGTATGGAACTTTGGATTTTTGTATGGAACTATGACTATTAACATGAATATATGTTTTGGGTTGTATGGAACAACCTTGGATAAGGATTTCTTCAATTGATTTTTTTTCTAGGGTTTCATCCTAACCTTAAAATGTTGGAAAGTATGGTTGGTAAAACCTTAAATAGCACAAGAAAGGTAGATAATCCTCCCTTTGAGGTTGGATTCATGGTTTAATTGAGAATAATTTAGTTAGGGTTTAGAACAAACCCTAACTAATCATCATGTTTGGTTTATGTATGGGTTATTACCCATATTAGAATTGCTTTGAAAGTAAATCATGAAGGGTTTTTGAAGAAAGATATCCATTGAAAGATGATTTGAGTATAATTGAGGTTACAAGATGAATATGAAATGGTTTTGATGGGTGTATGAAGTATAGAGTTGGTTTGGGATGGAAAAATATGGAAAATGGGAGAAAGACATATTACAGGCATTTTAGTTGACATGTCTTAGAGTACACCTTGAGCGTGGCCTGATACACCCTCACGGAGGCAGGGCTGTCTTGGGGCCCACATGTCGCGAGCAGTGCGGTACACCCTGCTATATTTTGACCAGTTTTCGTATTTTAGCCATAACTTGCTCATTTCTTATCCGATTTGAGTGATTCAGTAGCTAATTAAACTAGACTTCAAGAAGAACCAGCATCGAAATAGGTACCTTTAATTCGATTACGTGGCCCCGAAAATTCCTCGAGTGGGGTCGTGTTGACGAATTTACGAGTTGTTTTTGAACATAAGTGGTCGGGTTGTTTAGGACACTTAACTCAGGTTCGATTGCTCCCGATTTGGGTGATTCAAATTGGAGAAGAACATAATTACCTTAGCTTTAAAGGGTATAAGAAAAGTGTCAAATATGGAGTCAAGATGCTGGAAAATGGTATTAAACTGTCCCAAAGTGTATGCTCCCGGTAGAATTGACTAGTTTGGCATGAAAATGCCATAGTTTAGTTTGGATGATCCGATTGGAATGATTCCAATTTCAAGTAAAGTAGACTCATAGAGGAATAAGAATACATGAATGAATTATGATTTCATAGACATCATACTTTACAAGAGTATATGAAGTTCCATGTGTAATAGGCATGAAACAAGGAAAGTATAGAAGTAGAGCATGTATAAATGTGTTCATAAGAAACATAGAATGTGATATGGAAAAAGAAAACGAACTGAAACATGAATACGAATATGAAGGGCAATATGTCATGAACACATAATGTGGTTAAGTTATATATAATTATTATCATATATAACCAAAAAAAGGTAATAAATGATATGAAGACGGAATGTGATTATGATTAGTTATAGATACTATTTGTGAGATATATATAGAAGTATATATATATATTGATTTGAATTGTGTTATTCGAAATGTTTATCATACATAAATGATATGAAGACAAAATGTGATCATGAGCGGTTATGAACGCTTATATATATATATATAAGTGAAATTACTACATAAAAGTAAACTGATTTGAGATGTATCATTGAATAACAGTAGACATAATGGATTCCTGCTGAATTTGTCATGAAGGTAATCGTAAATATATTGAATGTAAATCACATTTTTTATTGAATGACCAACATGTGAGTTCACAACTGAATTCGTTATGAAAGGTAAATAATTACTTAATGTGAGATCACATTCTTTCTTGAATGACAAACAGGCGAGGATTTCTCGCCCAGATACATCGCAGATATCAATTCTATAGTCAAAGTGAATCATCTTTATTAAATCTGAAATCACATTGCACTACTGAATGACAGAGCAGACATGATTCAACAAGCCAGATAAATGCATGAATGTCAATTCTATAGTCAAAGTGAATCATACTGTTAAATGCGAAATCACATTGCTACTGAATGACAAACAGGACAGGATTCACCAACTGAATCTGTCGTGAATGTCGATTTCTATAGCCATATGTGAGATGGTGATATTAAATGTGAAACCACATTGCTCTTTGAATGGCTCTGAGACGAAGGATTCACCAAGCCCAGATACGTCTGAATGTCGACTTCTATAGCTATGTGAAATCACAAGCGAAAAAGTGAAAAATGATTAAAGTACTTATTTGTTTAAGTATCTTCGTTACATAGACATAGTAAAAAGGTATTATTTTGTAAATGCATTTTGTTAAATGTAAATGTTTATGGGATTGCCCGAAAAGAAGTGCTTTTGCGTAATTAAAAAGTCTAAAATGGAATAACACAAACAAATGTTTTGGGAAGATAATTGAAAATGTCGGAGTAAACCGAGCTCCAGCTTGGATCCACCCGACAGGTCAAGTCGAGGATTCGAATTGACACTTGTGAAAATAAAATTTAATAAAAGCCGACAATCTTTTTGATTGAAAATGTGGAGATGGCCGGGCTCCGACTTGGATCAATGGCCAGAGATTAGTAGAGTTCGGTGCGACACTTTGAAAATGAAATTTAATAAAGCGTAAAAAAATTATGAAATCCGGATCATGAAATATGTTTAAATGAAACCCAAATGGATAATAATAGTCCCAATATGTATTGGTATTAGTCGGTTGACCTGTATGTATTTGATACCAGGCTTTGATATGTTCAGGTTGCCATTGTAAATGTATAAGTTTGTTTTTCCAAATATGATCTGACATGCCATACATGTAGAAGATATGAATTGAAACTTGTAAAAGACATCACACAAGGAAGTAATACGAACAAGATAATGATATGGAATCTGAAAAGGGATAAAATCTACATGAATAATATGATATGAGTTAGAAGTCACATAAGAATAGGCTTCGTTATATGCATAAGGAAAATTAAATGTAAAGATTGTAGGTGTGTTATTAGTGATTCGCATCTATATGTTCCCACTAAGCGTAAAGCTTAGCACGGGTATTCAATCCATGTAGGTACTGAAGAGGAGATAAAAGAGGACAAGACATTCCACACAGCGATCACGGGCAATCCTCGGAGATGGGAGTCTTTCACAGCTCTATTTTAAGACGATCTCTCGATGTTTGTATTAGACACATATATATATATATAAGTGTTTGTATAAGTAAATGGGACTAAGTATATGTGTATAGGTTTTGATGGACACCACTTTCGATTAGTAGTTCTTTGTATATGTAAATGATTTTGGTTATTACAAAAATTGTTTCTATACCACAGGTATAAGTTCGGCTACGAAAAAAAAAAAAAAAAAAAAAGAAGTAGAGTCCGGTGGTTTCGCACCCAGAAAGCCGGTTGGCCACCAATCGGGTCGGACAGGGAATCGGGGCGTGACAGTTGGAACCTCTGAGCATCAGTAACACAACGTGAACCTGGAAAAGAGTGATTTGACGGCGGTGTGCTAATCACGCTCTCCGATTGTAATACCCGTAATTTTGGCGCGTTTTGATTTGAATTATTAAGTTTTTAATTTGATTTATTAATTTAATTTTTCCTAATTATATATATTTATTTTAACCCTAAGTGTTTATTTTGGGCCATAATATTTATCTTTGGCCATATAAAAATATTTAAATAATTGTTTTAATACTTATTTTGATTAAATTAAAGTGTTAAATTAGAGTAATTATTTATTTATGTATTAGTCTTGCCCTAATTAAAGTTTAATTCTGATTAAGCCTTAATTAAGTTTTGATTAAGGGCTTAATTGTAGAAGATAAGTTTAAAAAGGGAGGACTTTAGTAGTTTGCAAGTGGGGCTGTTCATTTCCACCCCAGGCTCTCCTCGCGCGCTTCCTCTCTCATCGCCCCTTACGCCACCGCTTGTCGGGCGTTTGGAGCCACCCAGGCCCGATCTTACCCCAAATACTCCCTCTCCACCGCTGGCCTTGACCATCACTTGTTTCCCGAGCCGCCCCCCGATCGCGGATAATAGCGAACGGTCGCCCGCTTTTCTCTCTTACGCCATTCGGTTCTTGATTTCAGAGCCCACCTCATGACAGGCACGGATTTGAACTCCTCGCCCCAAAAACGCAGAATCCACCCATGTGATCGACGTTTCCAAGGTCTTTTGCCCCGGTGAGCGGGTGGAGCTTCGCCGGAGTTGGAGGCGCTCGGGACGGTCAGGCCACTCCACGGTGGTCCCTTGAGAAAACCCAGTGTGCTGGGCGGACTCCTTGGACCTTGGGCTTCGCGTGGGTACCCTCAAAATCAATTTCCGACCACCTTCGATTTTTGGCCCTTGTCGTGACGGCGGACCTCGAGAGGCGTGCGAGACGAGCGTCCGTCCCAGTTCCGTGAGTTCAAACCGATTCTGTCGGTTTCTAACGCATTCAAGCCGGTAAAGAATCCTATACCCTAAAGCGTGTGAACCCTAAGTGTGTATTTGTCCGATAATCGATTTTAATTGTTTGTTAATAATGTCTTTATATTAAAAATGCCTTGTTATCGATTAATTACATATGTACGTATTTTTGGAAGTTATAATTTAAATGGTATATTCCGATTCGATACTGTATTTTATTTTATCCTGTGTAATTCGAACCGCGTTGATTTTTTTTTTTGATTAAACGTATTTTTACTTATATCCGGAGTTATTAGTGTATAAATATAATTAATTATCCGAAGCTATAAATTGTATAAATTGTGTTTATCGTGATTTGTTTGGCCTTTGTGTTGGATTAGGTCGAGTCGTGGATTTAATACGTAGTTGTGGCTAGGCTCGACATTGGATTAATTGTGGATATAAGTGTATTTTATGGAGTTACGGACCCGTTTCTGAGGGAGTTAAGTCCGAGTTTTGGGGAGGTGTGAATTTTGATTAGAACATAAGTTAGATTTTAGTCGGTTTATTCTATAGGTTATGCAATTAAGTCTAGAGTATATTTAATCTTAATCTTATTATTAATTCGTCTTTTCAAATCTAGATTGTCAGAAACGGCTCCGCGGGGCATTTGGCGCGGAGGCGGTCCCGAATCGATATATATTATGAGTTGATATCATATAGTTTATAACACATCGTTTGTATGCATAGCACTATATTCATGGCATTAAAGCGATTACGTCGCCTCGGTACCGATATCATTATTCTTATTATTAATATTATATCTGCATATGAGATTGTCGTGATGATGGATGTGGGCGTGTACTGCTGGATGTGATATTGTTGTGCATTGTACTGTAATGTTTGTAATGGGAACGATAGCAGGACATACCACCTGATGGGTTACATCAGGACCGTCTTGCCATTAATGTCGGACTATGTCTGATTTATGTTTATGTATGTGAAGGTTCCACAGGTTGAGCGTTTCTCACCGGGGATCTGCGGTAAGGTCCATTGGTTGAGCGTTACTCTCGGGTGGCCGGCTATGAATTTGACATGTTAGTTCTTTGGGGGTTAAGGACCTTGGTCGAGCATGATTTCTCTCGGGCATGATCCACGTTGGATTTGAGAGAGCCGTATGGCTTGTGAGTGATAGAGTAGGGTCCTGCTAGAGTTCTTGATTGTTGTTGTGATGATTACGTTATGATGTGAACCTTGATAAATGTGCATGCATGTATATGTGAGTTTATTTGTTACCTTATTTTCAATACTATTTATTGTGTAATTCTACATTATAGGTATATCTGTTGGTTGTAGATGGGGTATAAATTATATGATGTTAACTCGCTCGAGGTGTAGTCTCAATTTATTTTTAGTCTTTGTGCCTCCTTGCTCGGATCTTTGATTCTGGGTGTACTTCATTTCTCCACGAGCGGATACATGTACTATTATTATTAACTTCTGTACATTTAGAGATTCTGCTTGATGTTGGATATTAATATGTATTGTAATCATTTCGTATTCTATTATTTGCGTGCATTGTCGGAGTATATGGGATCGAGATTTATCTCTCTATCGATATTTATTATTTGATGGAGTTATATATATCATGTGATGGTATGTTGCATCGGGGCATTTGTATGATGACAAATGGGTACGCGTATTACAGTTAGGTTTGCTACGGGTTTCGGTGGCCTTATGCCTTCCCATTCCCTAGTGCCGGTCACGGCCCCCAGAGGTTGGTCGTGACAAAGTTGGTATCAGAGCCATAGGTTCATTTCCTATGGCCTAGAGTCTAAGTTTCCAGTACTGCGGAATTAGGATCGAGTTCGTCCTTGTCTGTCACCATTGCATCTAGTTTCTGCTTCGTCCGTTAGGGCGTCTGTTGTTATCTGATAGTCTTGTGTTTACTTTTCATTATGAGACCAGGATCGAGGTTAATGCGGCGACGGCTACTTGATGCAGCGGCGGCCTACGGGCTGCGGTTCTGTGATGAGGCCCGGAGGCTGAGATGGTATCCACTAGCTAATCCACGGTTCACGGAAAGAGGGCGAAGGAGGCGGGTGAGCCCGTCGCGGCCCGGCTAAACCCAGTCTGCATTTGATGAGCCACGGTAGGAACCGAGTTAATAGCTATGCAGGCACGGTTCCGAGCACGTGGATGTGTGGTAGCCACTATGGAATTATTTTAGCGGGTATGAGCCCAGGTGCGGAGACGGCTCTCCAGTGACTTATAGAGCATCGGCCCGAGCTGCTAATAGTTCTAATTTGGGGTGGACGAGGATTTGACCCCGAGATCACCATTCCCTTGTTCCGGTACACCGAGGGCTTAATGAGGTTGTATTTGATGGGGTATCACGGTGACCTAGTAACAAGTTTTGCGGGCCGAAGTGGAGAAGAGAGCATTTGATGCGAGCATCGATAGGCGATTTATTGAGATAGAGTTTCTCCCTCAAAGGGCTTAACATTCACCGGTGGTACAAGGATTACATCAAGCCGTTTCTTGAGGTATGACATGGGCTCAGTTCGGGGCGAGATTTGAAGATAACTACATTTCTTTGCCATGAGGCAAAAATACAGGAGAGCAGTTTGGCTTGAAGAGATGATATGTGCGTAGTGAAGTACCGCGAGGTTCATGTATCTTAATTAAATTTGCTCTAGGGTTAGTTGCGGCGGAGGCTGCGAAGGCAGTAAATTACATCACGACTTGGACCACTTTTCATATCTTTGGTACAGTCGAGGAAGTGTAGCTTCTTGGAGGTCACTGATTTAGCGAGACGGATGGAAGCCCTGACCTTAACTTCATGGTATCTTAGTGGATGGTGCTAGAGAGACCCCCGCCTGAGAGGAGCAAACTAGTACAGCACTGCGTGCAGTATTATGGTGAGTACGGGTGCCGATTGAGGTGCGGGCCCGTGAGCAGGCGATTTAGACCAAGGGTCAAAGAAGGGTAAATGACGGAAGGGTTATGGGGCTTCGGTTGGACGAGGGGTTTAGGCCCGGTGGTATAGTTCAAGGGACGAGTTCGGGCTCGGGAACACGGCGGCGCTAGTTCTGGCACCGATGCTTGCTGTTGTGGGCGGATGCATCGGGGCCCTTGTATGGCGGCTAAGTGGAGCTTGTTTAGGTGTGGAGAGTTGGGCCGTATGGCCGAAATCATGTCTAGATTTCCCGGTAGCGGCCTTTTCCTCGGGGTTGCGGCAGGTGTTGCCCGCCCGAGTTCATTGGACGGGCGCCTAGTTCTTCTCGGGCGGGTGCGGTATAATGGCAGTGGGGCCGTGGATATGGTAGAGCTCGGGAGCGAGATTTGGTGGTAGGGGCGGGGTCGGGTTTCGAGCTCCGGTCTGGATGATGGTCGGACGGAGTTTTACACTCCTCCTCGGGACGCCGGGCGTCAAATGTGTTGTATCGGGTACTATTCCGGTGCGGTATGCTGAAATTTAGGGTGTTATTGAATCCGGGTGCCACACAGCTCCTTTGTGTCTCACTGGCTTTGCATTGGGAGCGGTGTTCGACCCGACCCGGACGTGGAACTCGTTGTCGGTCCTGACCCCTGCGGTGATGCCTTGGGGCGGATATTTACTTTCCATCGTGTGGAGTTACGTGGCCCGAGACCTTTGGCGGATCTTATTTTGTTACAGATGTGTGGATTTCGAGAGGTTATTTTGGGTATGGATTGGTTGGCGGGCACTATGCCATCTGGATTGAAGAAACAAAATGATTTTCAGTTCAGAGTTCGAGTTTGGGTTTCGTGGTGGCCCGGATACGGCCCTTCTAATTTAATTTCAACCATTACAGCTAGGCGAATGTTACGCCAGGGGTGCCAGGGTTATCTGGCTCTTGTGAGGGACACTGCAATGGATAGAGGAAGGGTTGATGATGTCCCTATTGCTTGTGAATTTCCTGATGTTTCCCGGAAGGAGTTGCAGGTTGCCACGACAAGGAGATAGAATTTGCATTGATGTTTATCTAGGAGCCTTGCAGCTCCTATCTCCTTGCCACCTTATAGGATGGCTGCGAGTTGAAGGGTGAAGGAGCAGTTCACGAGTTGTTAGACAAGGTTTTGTAAGGCCTAGTACTTCTCCACAGAGATTGCTCTGTGCTATTTGTAAAGAAGAAAGATGGTTCCCTACGGCTATGTGTAGATTACAGACAGCTGAACAAGGTGACCATTCGCAATAAATATCAGCTCCCACAGATAGATGACTTGTTTGATCGGCCGAGGTGCGTCGTTCTAAGATTGATCTGATCGGGATATCATCAGCGAGAATAAGACATGAGGATGTTAAAACGACATTCAAAGCGAGGAATGCAGGCCATTATGAGTTCCTAGTCATGTCTTTTGGACTCATTGTCGCCCGGCCTTTATGGATTTGATGAGCAGGTGTTGAGCCCTTCACGGATCGGCTTTGTGATTGTGTTCATTGATGATATCTTAGTATATTCTCGAAGTAAGGAGGAGCATGTAGAGCATTTAAGGATAGTATTGCAGACTTTGAGGGAGCATCAGCTATATGCCAAGTTCTCCAAGTGTGAATTTTGGCTGGATAGTGTAGCTTTCTTAGGACATGTAGTATCGGGGAAGGTATTCAAGTGGATCCCAGAAGATGGGCGGTGATGGATTAGCGAGGCTGACCGCGGTGGCGAGGTTCGAAGTTTCTGGGTTTAAGCCAGTTGTGCTCCTTGGATTTCGTGCAGGATTTTTTCGGATCGCTGCTGCACCCTTGACACGATTAACCCAGGAAGAATGTAGGGTTTCGATTAAGATTGAGAGATTTGTGAGCGAGTTTCGAAGGCTGAAGGATTGTTTGACCTCTGCTCCAGTGTGGCATTACCTTCACGAATGCGGGAGGACCGCAGTGTATTGTGGCCTTCCGAGTCGGATTAGGGTGTGTATTGATGCAACACGGTAAGGTGATTATGCTTCATGGTGAAGAGGCACGACGAAATTACTGCTCATGACTTGGAGATGTGGTGTGATTTTTTTGCATTGAAGATGCGGAGACATTACGTATGGTGAAATGTGAGATCTTCACGGATCTGCAAGAGTTTAAAATATATTTTTCGAGGAGCTAAATTTGGGAGGCAGAGAAGATGGGTGAGTTGTAAAGACTATGATTGCACGATTCAATATCACGAAGCAAGGCTAATGTGGTGTGAATGCTTTGAGTAGAAATCATCGGCGGTCGCCCACATTAGATGCGAAGAAAGCGACAATTGACTAGGGAGTTGTAGATTATGATCGGGGTTTACGACTAGAGGTGTTAGTGCAGAGCACTTTTAGCACATTTACAAAGTCCATCCCGATTCTGATGGAATGAAATTAAGTCGGCTCAGTCACGAGACCACGAGTTGATGAAGATTATGGATGAGGGTTCGGCGAAATTCGAGGCAAATGTTTTTGTGATTGGGGATGATGGCACGTTGAGATTGGGTACTAGGTTGTCACGTCCACGATGATGGACTTAAGAGGATATTATGGAAGGGCTCATCATACGACTACGGTATTCATCCGGTTCCACTAAGATGTATCATGATCTTAAGGGTAACTATTGGTGAGTGGTATGAAGAAGGATGTAGCGGGTTTGTATCAGTGTTTGAAGCTTGCCCGTGAGGTCAAACTTGACATCGAGAAACCGTTTGGGTTGGCTGACCTCCCCATTCTGAGTGGAAATGGGAGAATATTACCATGGACTTTGTATTTGGGTTGCAGACCGGCGGGGTATGATTACATTTGGGTGATAGTCGTCGAATGACTAAGTCGGCACACTTCTTACAATAGAGACAACTACGTAGCCCGGTATGCTAGGGTGTATATTGAGAGATCGTTAGTCTTCATGGGATTCCGGTTTAGTTTGTATGCGACAGAGGGCCCCGAGTTCACTTCTAGGTTTGTGGAAGCTTGGGAGGGCTTAATTTTCGATTGGACTTTAGCACAGCTTTTCACCCTCAGACGGATGGACAGTCTGAGAGGACTATTCAGACGTTGGAGGACATGCTGAGGATGTGTGTGATGGATTTTGGAGGCCAATGGGATTGGCATTTACCGTTGGTGGAGTTCGCGCCACAACACTTGATTATCATGTAAAACCTTCGGTATGGCGCCTTACGAGGCGTGTATGGCGGGGAAGTGTAGATCGCCGGTTCTTTGGGAAGAAGTTGGTGAAAGAGTTGCAGGTCTGGGTGGTCCAAATCACTTCTGAAAGATTCCTATCTGTCGAGATCGGTTGAGGACCGCTTTCGCGTGGAAGAGCTATGCGGGGACCCCAGAGGAAACATGTGGGTTTAGTGTAGGTGGTATGTATTCCCGAAGGTTTCCCCTGATGCGGCGTGATGAGATTTGGTAAGAAAGGGAAGTTAGCACACCGCTCACGTGGGACCATTTGAGATTGTGGATGGGGAGTTGGGGATGTAGCCTCTGTTTGGAGTTGCCACCTAGTTTGAATGTTCATCCGGTCTTTCATATATCTCTGCGGTATGTGCGGATCAGCCGCGTAGTGCTGAGCCAGATGTGGGAATTAGTGAGGATTTATCGTATGAGGAGCGACCTGTAGCTATTGTGGATACCCAGGTTCGTCAACTCCGATCGAAAGTCATTCCAATGGTCAAAGTTCTATGGCGAGAATCGATGGTAGAATGCACTTGGGAATCCGAGCAGGAGATGCGACGTTCATACCCATACTTGTTCCAGTAATGAGGTATGTTTCTTATTCCTTAATTCGAGGACGAATTTTCTTAAGGGGGGAAGAATGTAATACCCGTAATTTTGGCGCGTTTTGATTTGAATTATTAAGTTTTTAATTTGATTTATTAATTTAATTTTTCCTAATTATATATTTATTTTAACCCTAAGTGTTTATTTTGGGCCTTAATATTTATCTTTGGCCATATAAAATATTTAAATAATTGTTTTAGCCCTTATTTTGATTAATTAAAGTGTTAAATTAGGTAATTATTTATTTATGTATTAGTGCCCTAATTAAAGTTTAATTACAGATTAAGCCTTAATTAAGTTTGATTAAGGGCTTAATTGTAGAAGATTAAGTTTAAGGGGGGACTTTTAGTAGTTTGCAAGTGGGGCTAATTGCATTTTTTGCCCCCCCGACTCTCTCTCCTCGCGCGCCTTCCTCTCTACTCTCCTCGCCTTGCTGGCCACCCTTTTGTCAGGCTTTAGACCACCCCGAGGCAGGTCTACCCCCGAATGCTCCCTCTCACGCGACCTTCGACCTTACGCGACACGAAGCCGCCCCATTACGCCGGATGTCCCTTACGAACGATTCGCCTTTTTCTCTCTTACGCCGTGCGGGTTCTAACACAATTTCGGCCACCTCGCCCCGAATCGACACAGTTTGAACTCCTCGGCCCCAAAACCTAGAATCCACACCGTCCGGCGTTTCCAGGTCGTTTGCGGTGGGCGGAGGGTGGAGCTTCTCGCGGAGTTGGAGGCTATCGGGGCCGATTAAACCCTCCGGTGTCAACAGAAAACCAGGCGTACTTTGTCCTTGGACCTTGGGCTTCGTGGGTACCCTCAATCAATTTCAGACCACCTTCAATTTTAGGCCACTTGAGTCGGCCGGATCTCAGGAAACGTGCTAGGGACCAGGCGTCAGTCCACTGTTCCGTGGTTGAAATGGTCTGTCGGTTTCCGCATTCGAGCTTCCCGATAAGAATCTATACCCTAAAGCAGCGTGTGAACCCTAAGTGTGTATTTGTCAGATGTCGATTTTAATTGTTTGTTAATAATGTCTTTATAGTGAAATGCAGTATTTATCGATTAATTACGTATGTACGTATTTTGGAAGTTATAATTTAAATGGTATATTAGATTCGATGCGTATTTTATTTTATCTGTGTAATTGAGCCAGCGTTGATTTTTATTAGCGTAGTTTTACTTATATCCGGAGTTATTAGTGTATAAATATAATTAATTATCCGAAGCTATAAATTGTATAAATTGTGTTTATCGTGATTTGTTTGGCCTTTGTGTTGGATTGGGTCGAGCGAGTAGTTTATACGTAGTTGTGGCCATTTCGACATTAGATTAATTGTGGATATTAGAAGTGTATTTTATCGGGTTGGACCCGTTTACGAGGAGTTAAGTCCGGTTTTAGGGAGGTTACTGCTTAGAATTTTCGGTGGGAACATAGGATTAGATTGCAGGTTGGTTTATTCTATGAGTTAATGCAATTAGAGTCTAGGTATATTTAAATCTTAATCTTATTATTAATTCTACGTCTTTTCAATCTAGATTGTCCAGGCGACCTCCTTCGGGCGGCTGGCGAGAGGCGATTACGAGATCGATATATTATGGCGAGTTGATATCATATAGTTTATAACACATCGTTTGTATGCATAGCACTATATTCATGGCATTAAACTGTATTCTGTCACCTCGGTACACGATATCATTATTACTATTATTAATAATATATCTGCATATGAGATTGTCGTGATGATGGATGTGGGCGTGTACTGCTGGATGTGATATTGATGTGCATTGTACTGTAATGTTTGTAATGGGAACGATAGCAGGACATACCACGATGGGTTACACTCCGGGGCCGCGTCTTGCTGCCGTGAATAATCGGGACTATGTCTGATTTATGTTTATGTATGTAGGTTCCACAGTTGGCGTTTCTCTCGGGGGATCATGGGAGTAAGGTCCACATTGACGTTACTCTCGGGCGGCCCAGGCTAGATTTTGACATGTTAGTTCTTGGAGTTAAGGACCACAGTCGAGCATTTCTCTCGGGCGCAGTCCACATTATTTGGATTGAAGGCCGTATGGCTTGTAGTATTGGAGTATAGGGTCCTGCTAGAGTTCTTGATTGTTGTGATGATTACGTTATGATGTGAACCTTGATAAATGTGCATGCATGTATATGTGAGTTTATTTGTTACCTTATTTTCAATACTATTTTATTATTGTAATTCTACATATAGGTATATCCTGTTGGCTGTAGATGGGGTATAAATTATATGATGTTAACTCACTCTCGAGGCTGACAGTCTCAATTTATTTTTCAGGTACTGTTAGCCCTCCTTGCTCAGATCTTTGATTGCCGCTGTACTTCATTTCTCCACAGCGGATACATGTACTATTATTATTAACTTCCTGTACATTTAGGCGTTACCGCAGTATTTGGATATTAATATGTATTGTAATCAGCTCGTATTCTATTATTTGCGTACATTGTCAGAGTATATGGGATCGAGATTTATCTCTCCCTATCGATATTTATTATTTGATCAGTTATATATATCATGTGATGGTATGTTATCAGGCATTTGTATGATGACAAATGGGTACGCGTATTACAGTTAGGTTTGCTACGGGTTTCGGTGGCTTTATGCCTTCCATTCCTGGCATGATCCACGGCTTGAGTTGGGTCGGCACGATGATTAAGTCGGCACAAGATGGAGAAGAAAAATCTGAGAGTCACACATTTGGAATTGTTCTTACCTTCACCTTGTGGGGGATCTTTCTGATTTATAAGGCGTGGTTCATAAATCTCCCCTTAATTTTAGAGATAAAATATCTTAATTTTAGGGATAAAATCTCCTTTTCCTAATAAGGATTAATCTTCCGAGAAATAAGGGATTTGAAAATTGGGGAATCCTTTGATAAATGTCTCTTTTACGTATTTTCCGCTTTCATATGCTTATCCATAACGAACTTTCCATATGTGGTAGGATGGTCAGCTAGGGACTTGAAATCTAGAGCTGGCCTACCTAAAACAAATTCTTTGAAGACACCTAGCATTCTCGAGTGTAAAACTCCTCCTGTCTAGATATTAAAACCCGTGGTTTCAATATGATACATGTACTACTAAAAAATATATATATTTTTTATATGTTTGAATAGGACCACGGAAAGAAGATAAGATTTCTCAGGAGCTCCAATTAAGAAAAAGGAAAATATACATATTTTTAATGTAAATAATACCTAAAAAATTTCAATTGTTTGTTCAACAAAACTCATTTATTATGTAAGGGAAGTTGCAAGTTAAATACGATTACTTGCAAAGTTTCATGGAACTTAGAAAGATGTGCATAGCAGCTTCAGGTCATTTCCTTTTTTTATTTTATTTATATTCTGAGTGAAATACAAAATAAAGTATTTTCCTTAATAATTTTCCAAACTAGACATAATTAAAGAAGAATATATAAATTAAAAATTTATCATTTTTCTTAGAGAAAGGTTAAAAAGTGAATCTTTCACTAGTATTTTTCTTCTTTTTTTAAATTAGCTTTTTGTTGTGGCTTGAATAGGAGAAAAGTTTTATAAGAATTTTCCCATTTAGCCCCACATCAATGTATCATTTTAATAACTAAATTAGCTCTTGATTTATACCAAATGTCTAATTTGATTACAAATATTTCATGTACGTTAGTGCATTAACATGGTTTTCAATTGATAGTACTCTTGATTTGACACCAAGGTACACATTTATCCCTTTTGACTTTATTCCTTGTTTAGTATATGTTTGTGCAAGAAATCAAAACAGGATGAATAGAAACAGGGTATAACAGAGGATATGGAAATCTCTGTATGATAGAGAAAAATTTATTCTTCATATATTCAAAAGAGGAATTACACATACAGATATACAGTATAGAGTTGCTTAAACTAGGAAAGTGAATATTTATAGCTTTGATTGCAATCAAGGAGATAATTTTCTGTACACAATCCCATGGACATAATTTTCTATACACAATCCCATATTTCATTCCTGAAATCATGGGATTCTTTATTCTTCTCGTAACACCCCTCTAGTTGGAGCTTAAATGTCGAGAACGCCATACTTGCTGAGAAGGGAATGAAAGGCGGATGAGTTGAGTAGCTTGGTGAACAAATCAGCAAGCTGGCAAGTTGATGGAAGATGAGTAGTAACTATGTCACTTGATTGAATTCGTTCTTGAACAACATGGCAATTGATTTCTATATGTTTTAGTTCGTTCTGATGGCTGGATTAGCGGAAATATGGGTGCAACTTCACTGTACATAATAGTTTTGTGTGCGGGTTGTGGATGCTTTACTGAGTCTTCAGTAAATGCCATGCATAATCCCACATGTAATGGAGTCCATTGCTCGGTATTTTGATTATGCTGATGACCGTGAGACTTTTGTTTGTTTCTTAGTTTTCCATGAAACAAGAGCTTCAACAAGGAAAACCCAATAACCAGTTACAGAACATCTTGTGATCGAACATCGATCCCAATCCGCATCACAAAATCCCTTTAGTAGTAAAATTGTTTTGGCTAGAAAAAATAATCCATGTCTAAGTGTGCCCTTAAGGTATCGTAAAAGATGATGAACAACATCCAAATGAGGCTTTCTTGGTTCTTGCATAAATTGGATTAAAATATGAAATTTGAATAACTTATATCGGCTTAGTGACAGTAAGATAAATAAGGCACCCAACCAATCTTCTATAGGTAGTGGATTCTTCATTGAATCTCTACTATGGGTAGGAGCTTATTATTTTTCTTCCATGGGTGTTGATAATGGTTTGCCCCAAGTAATCCTTCTTCATTTAAGATATCAAGAGTTTATTTTCGTTGGGATATGGAAATCCCCTTAGGGGAACAGGCAACTTCAATACCAAGGAAATATTGTAGTTTTCCAAGGTCTTTGATGCAAAATTTGGCATGAAAAGACTCCTTAAGAGAAGCAATTGCATTTTCATCATTGCCAGTTATGATCATGTAAGTCTGCATAGATGAGAGCTGGCGTGAGGAATTACCAAACACTCTGAAAAGCCATGATTAGGATGGAAATTAGAAAGAGGCAGACAAGTGTCGTATCTAAATGAAGGAACGTATTAGAGACGAATTGCAGACATAAAAAACCTTGAAATTACAAATTAATTAGAGACGTAAATTCCATCTCTAAATAGAGACCGACCTATTTCCATCTCTGATTTGAGACAGAATAAAATCCGTCTCTGATTAAAGACGAACTTTCCATCTCTAATTAGAGACCAGTCTATTTCCGTCTTTGATTTGTGACAGAAATCATTCCGTCTCTATTTAGAGACGGAATTTCCGTCCTTATTCAAAGACCGGCCAGTTTCGTCTCTGATTTGAAACGGAAGTAAATCCGTCTCAATTTAGGGACGAAATTTCCGTCCCTTATTGGTTTTCCGTGAATTCCATCTCAAATCATAGACGAGGTAAGTGAAATTTAGTCTACGATTATACCTCTTGAAAAAAAAAAAGGTATGAGATTAAAAAATTCAAAATCTCTTTGTTCCTCAAAGCAATCTAGGTTTTTTCCCCTAGTATTTGTTTTATTTTAGAAAATATCCTATTTGTCCATCTATCTTTAGTCCTATAATATCTATATATGTTGTCGAAAAGAATAAAAAGAGAGGGTGGTAGAAATAACATGACACACCTTCCTCATGAATGCTAAAAATGGTTCAAGTACAATCTACTCTCTTAAAATTGGAATCTAAACTTGATCTCGAGTAAATTATAAATTAGGCCTTTAAGTCTTGAAAAACAAATCAATAAATTCCTTATATTTCAAAAACTAATTAATTAGTTCCTATATTTTTAAATATACTTGTAATTTAGTCCATTTAATATTTTTTCAATTTTTTTTTGAAGGAACTAGTAAAGAAAGAAATAAGTAAAAAAATAGAAGATTATATAAGAAAAGAAGATATTTTTGAAATATGAAATAATATTAAATTAAGTATGATAAACATTAGTCAAGAGACTAAATAATTGGATTTTTGAAGCAGGAAAACTACCTACAACAAAAAGGTCATTGTTGACATATGTTATCTTGACTTAGGTAATATATGTCAATTTTATCCATTTGAACAAACAATTATGACATATACAACTTTTGCACCAATAATGTATATATAAAAGTTCTTGAATTCTTCCATGATTTATATTATTAAACATTGACAAATAATTTATAATTCAATATATTCATGTGTTGATGTAATTAAATAAAAGTAATGATTACTACAATTTGTTTGATGTGTAAATCTAATTTACTTACTAAGTTTTATAAATTTAAGTGACCATAACGTATTTTAATAAAAATTGACATTATTAATACTTTTAATTATGTTTATACATATTTCAATTTTTTTAATCAAACCAATTAAACCTTTTCTCGGTCTATACCAATAAGAAAAGAATAAAATTTGATAAACTATTTTTTAATACCATGCAATGAGAAAAAAAATATAGTTTATCAGGATTGATTTTATTTATATAAAATTAAAAAAATAATTTAGTAAGAAATTTTATAAAGTATTTTATAAGTCTTAAAATTTTTATTTCATTAACATTAAATAATAAAAAATATTAAAATATTTATACTAATATTACTAATAAAAATAGTTTTTGAAAGCTTATAAATTAGTTCTAAATTTTTTTTTGGCCAAGTTTAAGGTTGAATTAAGAGCTCAACGCATGTAGATGAGATGATTGCGGTCTCTCTTAGCTTAACTAGAGGTTTTGAATTTGAGTCTTATGAACATAGTTGTGTTATGTGGTGAGCTTCTGTACTTGAAAGTGTCCCTGGCTGAATGGGGATTAGTCTACGTATGGTATGGGTTAAAGGTGCGCTCGTATGTGCGCGAGGCACGGCTCAGACCTTCTCGTGACCCTGACCAAAAGAAAAATTAAGAGCTCAATGCTTCAAAAGGCAAGGGCATAGGAAAGGGGGGTCCCATATTCGAGTCCTAATGGGGACAGTTTACTATAACAAAAATGTTTAGCTTTAAAAAATTAAAAATAAAATTGAAATAAGAAAATAAAAGTTTAAATTTATAAATTAATATGCATAATATTAGTTTTGAGAATTCTACATTTTACCTTTTAAGGATTTACCCTATTCAAATTAGATTAAAAAAACTAAGATTTTATACTACAATTAGTATGATAAATTAGAGATTTATAAATGTTATAAATATATTATATTAATTGATTTTCATGACTCTCATAAAAAATAAGAATTTAATATAGGATTAATATAATGAAATCATGGCTAGTCAATTTAATTTTAATGTGATAAGATTAATATGGTAAAATCATGGCCATTCAATTTCTAATTTCATTTTCACTACTACAAAAATTAAAATTTATGACGCTTCATCTAGGATGCTTTCCAAAAAAATGTCATTATAGAAAATTTGATTAGGCATATCATGATGCTTAATTAAAAAAGTCATCATCTCATATATTTTTTTATGTTTTATGGCTTTTATTATAAGTGTCATTGATAAATGGGGCTCTTATCTGAAGACCTTGACGTTTTTTAAATGTATGGTAATAATTCAAAGACATTCTACAAAAATTAAAATTTATGACGCTTCATCTAGGACGCTTTCCAAAAAAATGTCATTATATAAAATGTGATTAGGCATATCATGATTCTTAATTAAAAATGTCATCATCTCATATATTTTTAAGTTTGTAGGCGTTTATTATAAGTGTCATTGATAAGCAGTGCATTTATCACGAAAGAGACCTTGGCGTTTTAAATGTTTGGTAATAATTCAGAGATATTGACACCCCTTTGGAGCGCCATCATTATGTAGTTTTTTTTTTTTAATTTAAAACAAGAATCTTAAACCCTACCTTCCCATCGTCAGAACTCGATAAAATCAAAGAAGCAAGAGCGGATACAAAGATCTTTTCTGGTTGGTGAAAAGAGAGTAACCGAAGAGGGTTGATTATTGAGCAAGAATAAAGGATCTTTTATGGGAGGTGATTTTGGGCTAAAAGAATGCCCACTGGAAACATAAAAGGTGAATAGGGTTAGATTGATCTCCAAGTTTAAATCTTTCTTGGAATAGTGGGGGTGGAATTTGAGTATCTGCATTAGGCGGTGTTCGAAAGGTTATTGGAAACGAAAGAATCTTCGATGTTGATCGATAGCAACTCGGTCTTGAATGATGGGTTTAGGGTGATAATCATTTGAATGAAGGGGATGTCACTCGGTCTCGAATGGTGGATGTAGGGTGATAATCATCTGAATGGAGGGAATGTCACAAGTGTCAAGGAGAAAGAAACCATTGAAGGAGAGGGTCTGTCAATAAGCGGGTTAACTTTTGTTCTATTCCATTTTTTAATTGTTTGTGTAACCTTTCAGATCTGAGATAATTATCTGATAATGTAGCGTAGGCGTAGCCACAAGCACCAAGTGTCACATTGTAGTATTTCCGAAAGTTATATAGGAAATTATAAATTATGGAACCCGGAATTTGTGGTACTAGAACAAGGATAAAATTGTAATTGTCATAAAGGATATGAAAATCATTAAACAAGTAGAGATGGGCCATAATACAAATAAAATAAGTTGATTTGCAAAATTAAAAGGATGAAGGACTTAATGGCAATTAAGGTAAATATTCGTGTATAAAAGAGGTGAGACAAAAGCCTAAAATTAAAAAGCCTCATTTTGGTCTCACAAAAGCTAGGGTTCACGTTTTGGTGAGGAGAAGAGAGAAAAGAGGAGGAAGAAGAGGAAGAAGAAGGAGAAGGAGAAGAAGACCATAACCAAGGTATGTTTTGTCTTGGAATCAAGTGTATTTTGAATTCCTAAGGTTTTGGTTTGGAGAATAGTTGCTCCTTTGTCTAAGGTTTTGGAAGAGATCCCTTTGAGCCTAAATTTTGTTGGGGTTATGAGGGTAAAACCCCGATTGGTGGAAAATAAGCATGGAATCATCATATTTATATGATTCTTAGAAGAATTAATTGGACCTTTGGTGAGTCATAAGATTTTCATCTAGGGTTTTGTAGTATGAGTTTCAAATCACCAATTCAAGTGTTGTGAAGTTGTTTTGGATGATTTCCATGATGATTTTAGAGGTATTAAGGAATGGGGAAGTTATATGAGGAGAGTTGGTACCAAAAGTGGCAAAAAGAAACAAATGCAGGCAAAATTCAGTGTACCGGTACAAGTACGGGGGTTGTACGATGCGGTACGAGGCTATACAGTACAGCCCACGAGAGACCCAACTTAATACCGGTACAGGTCTAACACAATACGATGCAGAACTGACAAAATACAACTATCTTGAGGTACGAGGTCAAGGTGTGCCGTACAAGTGAGCCCAAAATGCCCAGTTGTGTAAGTTTTGTATAGTGAAACTAGGGTGTACACCGTTAGTATGGGAACCTTATTAAATGATTAAGAAAGGTTCAAATAAGATTGGAACTCGACGAAAAACGTAGCGTACCTCGCCGCCTCGTCGATATTCGTTGAGTATGACTAAGTCTAGGAAGTACGTTAAGTTTATGCGTTATACGTAGGCGATTAATATATCATCATATTCGTTTGAGTGTGTAGGCTAAAACAAAAAGCGGGAAAGGTGGTGGAATCGTGCTCAAGTTTAGTAAGCAGAAAAGGTGAGTGTTCTAAACCTATTTTTCTCAAATATACTAATTCGTATTATTATTATAAAAATTGTTTACAACTGGTATTTAATGGTTTTGAGTTGTAAAACCATTTTTCAAGCAAACAAGCAAGCAAATGGTTTTGAATTATCAAACCATCTTTAAAGCAAGCAAATGGTTTTAAATTGAAAAACCATAATTCAAAGAGCAAGTAAACGAACAATGGTTTTGAATTATTAAACCATGTTTCAAGCAAGCAAGCAAGCAATGGTTTTAAATTGTAAAACCATATTTCAAAGAGCAAGCAAGCAAGCAAAGAATATTTGTGAAAACAGGCCTAACTAAAATCCCTAGTTCTAAGCAAGCAACCGGTCAGAGGTATTCCGTACGTGCACGGTGGTGTTAGGATATCATACATGCATTTTAGTTTTGCCTGGTCGGCAAACTTAGGTCATGCATCATGGCATTTAAAGGAGACCGTGGCACGTACAGGGGTATATAAGGTTAAGAGCTCTAACTAAATTATGGTGATGGAGACACAGGTCAATTCCACCATATTTACCGGAAAAAGGTGATGTGGACACAGGTCTTTCCACCGACACGGTCAATGCACAGGCTCCTATGTTCACTAGGGTACAGCAAGCAAGTATAGGCCTCCAGTGGTTGATGATTTATAAGCATGATCATACAGTTTTGAAAAATCAACCATTGGTGCAAGGTTGAGCACAGGCTCCCATAGAGATTTGATGCATGATTGAGCCTAGGGTCCCGTAGAGATTTAAAGCAAACGGTTGAGCCTGGGCTCCCTTTTATTTAAAGCATTCGGTTGAGCCCGGGCTCCATGGTTATTTTAAGCAGCGGTTGAGCCCCGGACTCCGTATTTATAAAAGTTTTAGAAACTTTTTAAAGCAAGAAGATTTGAGAAATGTTTTATACATTTTAAAGCAAGAGGTTTAAAAAGTTTTTATAAACTTTTAAAGCAAGCAAGGTAAAGCAAGCAAGCAAGAGAATTGAGAAAAGTTTTATAAGCTTTTAAAGAAAAGCAAAGCAAAGCAAGCAAGCAAGTATTAAAAGTTTTATAAACTTTTAAAAGTAAGCAAGTACATAAATTTTTAAAAACTTTAAAGTAAGCAAGCAAGGCTTCTGGAAAGTAATTGTAAAAGAAAATTTTACAGTTTTGAGATGTTTTCCGGAAAAGCAAAACATTTTATAAAGCATACACTCACTGAGCTCATTTAGCTCATTATTTTCTATTTTAAAAACTATTTTCCAAGTGCAGTCACGCAAGGCATTTAGACACAATAGGATTTGCCGACATCGATATAAGTGATGTGTATTAATAATATTTTGTAAGAATATACTTTGAATTTGTATAATGGAACATGTATGTACATAGTATAGTCTTGTGAGTGTTGACATCTTTGGTTGCCATATTTGGATAAAGTGTAAGTTGTGTATACAGAGTTTGGAATTGTCCTATATATCTGGCAGTCATGCTCTTTGAGTTTTACGGCTGCAAAAGATTTTACAAATCTAAGTTAGAAAAATAAAAGAAAATTTTTATACAAGGTTTTAAGCGAAACAATGCGGCTTCACTTCACGGGGAGTTTCTAGTCGTTGGGAGTAGCGGTGAATTTACGTAGGGTGGCCGACACCTGCCCGCTAGTAGGGGGTGGGGGTGTGTCAGTTTGAGTGAGAGAATATCATTGCTACTGTTGGAAAAATGGGTTTGAGCACAATAATTTAGCTATGTTTAAGCTAAAATTCTGATAGGTCCACATGAGCCCTTTTCGATTGGAATCCCACATGGGGAATGTCTTCTCCTCCATGAGGAGATGAAGATCATATATTAGGTTGCTCAAACCATTAAGAATTGAAAATTCATGCCTCCAAACATCACCCTATGAAAAATGGTAACTAAAGGTTTAACCTTGTGAAAAAGCTTGTGTCCCACATCGGATGGGAACAAAACTTTTAAAGGGTATATACACCTACCTTGTAGTTGGGTTTGGGCCCCGAGGGCACCCAGTTTAATGGAAGGGAGGACCTAGCTCATGCGGTTCACCACACCACGGTAAGCCACTTAGCCGCATCGTTTGATCATTGGGAGTCAAACACCATGTCGTTTATTACTTTGTTATTTGAATGGGCCTTCTTCTCCACGGACACGGCTGTGTCTAAACGATCCACGACAGGCAAACTTCATGGTATCTTGAATAGTCATGGCGAGTCTACTCATCAGGCCATTCGTTCATTCATTTTGCATTCATTCATTCTTCCATTCATAATCATCTTCGTTTTGAGAGACTGAGTTCTGCACATTTTTGGTTCGACAACCAACAAAAGGAAGTGCTTTCTTTGTGTTGGGAGATAGATCATTTTATCCTAGGAGATGAATTGCCAATAACTCGAAGCACCACTATGAGGGCAATAATTTGTCTTAAGGACATTGTGTCCAACACAAGACTTGATCACTGCAAACAGGTTCCAAATTATTGCTTGTTGCTTTAAATTGTTTTCTTTTCTGTTCTGTTTGCATCTACTTTGTTCAGTTTGTTTTTTGGTTTAATATTGATATAGGTTTCAGAATTTATATCATTCTGGTTTCAGAACAAATTTCTAACAGCTACTTTATCCCCCTTGGCCTTCTCTTTATGTATTTTTTTTCTTTTCTTTGCTTCTCATCATTGGATTGTTGTATATTCGCTTCTCTAGTCCTATAGAAGAAAAGAAAAGAGTGTGCAAAAACACTGGAAAAAAAAAGCTAGATGTGAATCTTTTTCTTTTCCTTAGAGGCTATTTTCTGTTTTCTATTTAGGTTTCTCTTGGGGGATGTTATATCTTAATATGGTGTTCAAGTTTCAATCTTGGGGTTTTTTCTTGATGGGTTGAGGTTTTTGCACATTGTTTGATTTTTGGTAATTGGAGCTTTGTTGAGATCTTTTTAGTATGTGACCTTTATGGATTTGGTTTCATTTGCTTTCATTGTTGATTTGTATTGAACAAGCACATTTTGAGGAGTGCCTAGTGTGCTTGAAATGAAATCTAATAATTTAAGGTGATCTTCAGTTTTAAAGTTAAACTAATTTCTTATAGATTTATGCGTTTGGTTTGGGTTTCTTGTAAGTGCGTGAGTTGTTCAAAAGCTAAGATTGAGGCGAGAATTTGGAGATTACATTTGGGAGAAATAAATCAAAGTGGAAACTTTTGAAAAAGTGAAATACAAAAGAATGGAGAATGATCAATTGGAAAAGGGGTTGTTGTGAGGTATTTCTTGTTTGTTAGTTTTTACACAGTTTTTTCTTCTCGGTCTGATGATCTAATTTACATGCTTTGAAGTTTGCTTGAGAAGTCAAAACATATTGATGTGAAAGATTAAGGCATGAAGCATAATTTTTCATCATTTTGTAGGTATATTTCTATTCTTGATATTTTCAGTTTTTTATTTTTGAGGATGGTTGAATCATTTCTGTTTAGTTCGTTTTATTTTTATTTTTATTTATTCGTATGTTTATGGCCTTGTGGGGCCTTTTTCTTTTGGGCAAGTGTGAATGTACCTCTACCTATAGTTTATTGGCTTATTTGTTCTTAGTTCAGGATTTTGGGATATCAGGTTGGGTAGGCGTCATAACACAGGTAAAATCTTCTTGATTAATCGTGAATGGCCGAAATAGTTGGGTGTTTTAGATTTTAATTTAAACAAAATTTTTGATGGGAATCGTCTTCTTCTCTTCTTAGCCCGGTGCGCATCCAAGCCGTGATGATGAATGCCCCTTGGGTCGGTAGCAGCTTCACCATCCCTCTTTTCTATCAATTTCACCATCCTTTTTTGGAGTAGTGTTTTATTAATCAACTTTTATATAGGTGCAATTGATTCAATGGTTTTGATAGTGATACTTCATTTCAATCCATCCATGTTCCAATGACATTTTCTAATCAAGTATACTTTGTTTTGTTTTGAGAGCACGTAATTGCAATTTCTATTAACTCCATGTGCGAATTAGGAAACAAGGAATTTTTTTCCAGCCCAAGTTGCAAATTCTGCGTGACAGCTGATCATGGGCCATTGAAATGGTTGCAGCAGATAAGAGGGGAAAAAAAGAGAAGAAAAACTGTTTCCTTTATACTTTTATCCCTCAAAACCTAATCTGAATCCTATTCTATTCCTCATTTTTGCCTTAGACAAAACCTAGTTTGATTGATAAAATTCTACGCATGCACATAGTTTCTTGTTGTAGGCCTCAAAGATGGAACAAGTCTTTTTCTCTTCAAAGCTGCATGTTGATGAACTCAAACTTCCTAATAAATTTAAGTTTGTGGCTTCTTTCTTCTCACTTCTGTTTAATGAAGTTTCAAATTTTAAGGGGATCTATTATAGTTTGGGTTTTATTTATTTATATATCTTGTCTTGACCCTAACATTCTCGTCCATTTTGGTAGTAAAAGTTGAGGAAGATATGGGTTGGTGATATTTCGACTTATGAAGATGCTCTTCTGAAAAGAAATGGGGATTACGATGATGGGTTTGAATACGGCGGGAAAACAACCATCTTATACAAGCTAAAACTTGGAGATTATTTACTACCGAGCCATTTTGGTACTTGCTCTATTTAATATCCCTTACCTTTGCTTATCAAAACAAGTCATTGAAAGAAAAAAAAAATGGTTTTACAAGTCTTTGTGTTGCATGGGTCTTCATTAATTCTCTATAAATTGGTAGATTGATTTGAATGGGGATTCATAGTTCCCAGTAATAGCTTCTATCCTTTGTGACTATTTTGATTTTCTTTTGATACCCAAAACCCAAGTTGAAGATTCTTAGCATAAGCCCCTCGATTTTCCTCCTCATGCTTGCTACATTTAATTTGTTACTTTGAAATAGTAAAATGATTTTGGATCGAGCCCACCACCTACGTAACACTCTTCATCCCGACATCCCGACTGACAGTATTTTCTTGAAAAAAAAAAAATACAAGGTAGCCTTGAGGTTCTCCCTCAAATTGTAGCCCCACTTCCCGGTTTTATGTTGGCTTGGTTTGTGAAATGCTCACAATACGGATAGCGGAGTGGGACGATTAGGGAAGTGAGCGAGGTTTGTAGACATGCCAAAGGAAGCGAAGATGTTGAACACTTATATGGCTTTACTGCCTTACCTGGTTTATAAATAATAAATCTTTAAATATTCTCTCCATCCAGTCACACACATTTTCTATCTTTTCATTGAAACTCATCATACATAGCTCCATCCTTTGATTTTGTTGTTGTTTTCATGAAAGTATTTTCCATATGGTAAAACAGATTCTCACATAATGCTATTAAGTTATAAAGTCTCGCTTCTATAAATATAATGAGTAGAGACTCAAAATTAAAAGTAAGATTAGGAACTTTACCGCACACTTTTATTACTAGCCCGGATTCAAAAGAAAAAGAAGATTCTTACCAGTCAATGTTATAATATCTATAAATAAATAAATAAGGTGCAAAGGAATAGAAAATCGAAATTGGCTTTAGCAAATGAAAACATATGTTATCTTTGAAATGAATAGGAAAGGTTAATGGGTAAATATAAAATTTAATATTTTTATATTTATTATTTTAAATATTGTCCTCTATATATCATCTGTATCTCTTCACACCCACAAAAACATGCACGTTTAGACACATTGGTTTAAAGGTTTCTACTCTCAATCAAATAAAGGTATCTCTTTTTTAACTCTTGTAACATCTATCATTGTCACATGCCCTCTCATTCCAGCAGTGTTTTTCCTTATTCGAGCCCCTCGATTTTGTGGCTTGCATCTCATTCTAGGTACCTTAGTTTATGCCACTTGTTTTTGGGTATATGGTTGATTCCTTTTTTATATTCAATTAGAAAGCCTTAGAGTAGAGTTACTTACGGTCTCATTGCATTATTCTACTCTATCGACATCCTGGAGTTGTTCGCGGAATTCCCTTCCTTTAATAAGGCTCATGAAGCCATGTCGGAGAGTAAAATCTACCTCTCCTTCTTCATTGTATACCCGAGACGATGTTTGATGGGGCATTATCTACCAGCCTCGTGGAGGCGTTCGATATTTGCTTGAAATGATACATATCCCCTTTTAATTGCCAGGATATTATTGTGGCATTGCATGAAACCAGTCACGTCATTTGGACCAAGTGGATCGATTATCTTGATAAGAAGAGGATAAGCCACGAAAAGTACGTGCGGGAAATTAAGGCGACACCTCCTGACTCACCATTGGATTGATGGTTTTTTACCATATTCTCCTACGATGTTTTGATTTGGTTTGCAAACATCTTTTTATATGGTGTTATGCCTAGACTCTACCAAAGATAGAATTTGAGATCTCAAATAATGTAATTAAACTTGTAAAAAGCAATAATAAGAAGGCTTGCACATAATCGAAAATTTGGATTGAGGAATTTTTGGCTTGTATTTTCTACTTTGATACGATAGAATCAAGTAGTAATATTACAGCTTTAACTTTTCTCCTCATGTTTATTTTCTCATTATATTTTTTCATTTTGTATTGATTATAGTGTTTCTCCTTTCAAATTTTTGTAGAAGTCACGAGTTCGATTATACTTATGGTTGTTGCACATATAATTTAGAGGTTTTTTATTCTCCAAATTTGTTTGTAGGTTTCAAATGAAATTTGTTAGCCAATATTCAACGATGATGCTTCTTATGAGTGTCATTGTCAATATTATCCAAAGATAATGCTTATTAGAAGCATCATTGTCCAAGCCTAATGAATGCAAATCATCAGTCTATCATCATAATCAAAGCCCCAGGAAAGTATCATTGTAACTCTTCCATGATCGTTAAGCGTATTAACTTTCCTTGCTTAGTGTTTGATCGTTCATTTCAAAAACTCTAAAAGAATACGTATACTTATTCTCTCTTCACCGCAACTGCATCTCTTTCCCTCTCCTCTTCTTTTCTTCCTCCTCTCTCTATGCCCAAGCCCCCATCTCTAGCTATGTCGTCAAGCTTCTCTCAATACCCACATAACTTATTCTTCAGAACAACGCGAGATAAGAAGCCTCCTCATTCCTCTACTTGTATCTCTCATTTTTCCGGCCCAGTATCATACAGAGACTACCTTTGTCTAGAAGTTGCTCAAAATAAGAACTATTATATGTTGTTACTCACATTTTGTAAATCCCGAAGAGAAGAGTACCAAATTACTTTTGGAGAATCCTAACAGGTTGTACTTGTTCAATGTCATGTAGGTTTTTTTCAAAGAAAAATGGGAACAAAATGCCGAAGATATCAGAGGTATGCTAGGTATGGTATGGTAGTTGTTTGTATATATATTCTATTGCATAGAAATATATTTGTATGTTATGCTGCATATCCTTTAGTTTGTGGCTTTAATCTATGTATATTAAGCGATTTAAGAATTTGAGAAATATTGGTGATATATCGATCATTGAAAATCTAATCCAGTAAATGTAGATGGAAAAAAAATGACGATAAAGGTGGTAGAGAACCTTTACATCATTGATGAAGTGTTTAGCTGACTTTGTGTGACATCTTGGCCATTGGCCCGAATAGAAAATTGATCATTTGGGATTTTAGATTTTATTTATTATAGATTTCTTTTGAATTAGAAAATAATTTAAAATAAGGTGGGTGAGAAGAGAAAAAATGTAGGTGTAAACTACCAGCCTGAGCTAAGAATTGATAATTCATTTATGTTTTTAAGACATGTGAACAAGGATAGTAGCTTCGATGATATTCTAAAGACTAAATCAAGTAAATCTAAGGGCTTGAGGCCATCATGATCGATGATTTGTAGTAGTGGTTGAATCTTAATACTCGGGTCTCTCTCTCTTTGTGATATTTTTCTTGTTTTCTAGTCTGAAAATCAAAGCAAACTCAGAGACTGGCCTTGAACCATCTTCATTATCTAGCAGCTGAACATTCTAGATCCTCCATTTAATGCTCTCATTGTAAGATAAAAGAAAAAAGCGGAGTGTTTTTGTAGAAATTCTTGATATGTGGTTTCCAAATTTGGACTTGTGAGGTTGGGTTATGGAGAAAGAGAGCATGGAGCATGGGATTTAGGTAAATGGGTTGTCTAAATTTCAAATGTTTAACTATTAAAGAATGGAGTTTCATGGGTTGTCTCACTATATAATATAGTAAAAAGCATCCACTGCACACTCACTAGGCTTTGCATTAGCTAACAAAAAGCCACTGTCAATATATGTAGATGAGTTGCTTTTCTTGTTTTTTCAAAATTAAATAATATTATATTTGGTACTATTTCAATGCCACTCGGCCATTAGTTTGGAAGTTGTTTAAGATTCTTCTCTATTTATTTTTATTTTTAAGCTCCTCCATTATTCGAATTTGGTCCCGAGTGGACGAGAGGCGATAGAGTAAATAGATGGTTCAATGCTCAATACCTATTTTATTTTCAAATAAAAAAATATTATATTTCAATTTTTTTTAATGGTTTTCTACAAGCATTCAAAAAGCATCTTGCTTTCCTTACAAGGATTTTCTTTTCATCAATGTTCCAAGTCCCAAGTTCTAATTCATGTTTTATTTCTCTCTTCCTCTTTGATTTATTCTTTTTAGGTTGTCTCAGGATTTGGGGATGTCAAATTTGGTGAAATTCATTGCTGGAGATTGATGGGTCTATGTAAACATTGAGACAGAATTTAGGGACCACTACTCCTTTACATACAAAAACTAAAATGCCTTTGTTTTTTGTTACATGTTTGTTCTTTCTCTTTCACTCCAAAGCTCAAATCACCTTGTCTCAAGAGCCAGAAATCTGTTGAAGGAAGGATAGTTACTATAAGAGTTGAAATTTACTTGGTAAGCTATCTATGTCCTATTTTCCATCTATCCATCTCAAACTCACATGTCAAACTCACATGTCGATCCACTTTTGTCTTCTTTGAGGGTTTTTATTTTTTTTTCTCTTTATCATCATTGTTGTTTTCCCCCTTTTCTTTTCACACAATCATTTATTCGCAGACAGTTTATGCACCAAAGAATTTTATCCAAGTAAATGTGTGGTTGACTAGTTCATGAAAGCTTAGGCAAATACAATTGAAGGTTCGAAATTATTAAATTGAATCCCTTGTTAAATTTGTGTTTCAATTGTCTAATTTATAAAATTGAAGGACAAATGTATGAAATGAAATGACCTTTTTGTACCCTCTTATTCATCTTTTTTCCTTTATACTTCCTTCCCTTTGAAGGCTTCTCCGATTTTCATTTGAATATATGTTTGATGTAATCTTGCAATTGAGTACTTATAAGTGGAAACTTATTATCTTGGTACTTTTTGCTTACTGTTAATGTTATGTCTATCCTACTAGGTACCCAAGACACAAAAAGAATATATATGCTCAAGAATCAAATTCCAATGAAGATATTATTGTTCTTTACAGTGATTTATGTTTGTATATTATGTTTCTTGAATGTTTTTTGTTAGACTTTTTTTGGTTTATAGAAGATGAAGAATAATTGTTAAAAGAATTATTCCATTTTGTTTCTTTTTACATTTACATGCATATATGATGGTATTTTTCTTTGAATATTAATTTATGTTCTTTGCTTTAGGATCTAATTGTTATTATTATAACAATTAGATCTTCTCCAATGTAATTTTGGAAGTTGTTTTCATATGACCATAAGTTCATTTTCCACTAGAAAAATAATTATAGTAAAATAAAATAAAATTTTTATAAGCAATCTTGACAAATACCAAATTCAAGTATTTGAATTCAACTTGACAAAGTGCATGCAAACATTACCATTTGACGTACTAATTTGAATTCCTTGATCGGTAGCTATGTTTTGATCTAATATTACCATTTTTGTTATTTAAGAATACTAATGGTTATAAATTAATTATAAGTATTGTGTATTTCAACTATTTAATTATATCTATTAATTTAACTACTAAACTACATCTTAATGATTGCATATAATTGGCTTTGAATGACAATAAGATTAGTATGAAAAGTCAAGACATGTCAGCAAAAAATATTAGTATATATAAACTAAATAGAGATGGATTTTTCCGTCTCAAATCTAAGACGGCTTCAGAGACGGAAAACTTCGGTCTCTAATTTGAGACGGAAAAATCTAGTCTTTGATCAGAGACAGAATGTTTCGGTCTCTTATTAGAGACGGAATTTGAGACCGAAAATTTTGTATCCGATTAGAGAAGGATTATTTCGGTCTGTGATTAGACATGAACTTATTCGGTCTCTTATCAGAGACGGAACAAAATCCGTCTCTGATTAAAGATGGAACAAAATCCGTCTCTGATTAGAGACGGAATTGGTCCTTGGGAATTAAAGACGGATATTAATCCGTCTCTAATTCGTCTCTGATTACAAATAGAATCTTTATGTCTTTGATCACAAACAGATTGGAGACGGAAGGAATCACGTACCAGCGTTTTTAAGATCGAAAATTTCATCTCTAATTCGTCTGGACTTCCGTTTCTAGACGGATAAGAGATGGAATTGTCCGTCTCTAAATGGAGGTTTTTTTTTTAGTGAAAGAATCTTGTGAAAAGTGAATAACCAACCCTTGATTGATGATAGCCACCTTGTTGAATAGTTGTAGAAAATTTCTAAAACCAACTACAAGAGGCTTGTACAAGCCCATATAGTGACTTGTTGAGTCGGCATACCATAGGTATCTCTGTCACACCCCGATTCTCGAATCGACCCGAATGGCGGATCCGAACCGGTTTCGGGGCGCGAGACTATATATTGGGACTCTTTACCTTATTGTTTTTTTTTTTTTTTATTACAAAATCAAAATATCATATACATATCAAAAGAACTACCACCGGAGTGGTGTCCATCAAAATCTATAGTGTGGAACCTACATGGCAAATTGGAACCCCTACTAGTGTGCGGCCGACGGTATCACGGAAGTTTTGGACGTCTTCTCTATACCTGGATTAAAGCAGTGCTAGCTTCTACGCTTAGTGGGAAACATATCTTATAACTTATCGCGATACACATGCATTTATCTTGAATCACCAATAAACATATAACGAGAAGCAGAGATGTTTCATGAATTCGCCATATTCACACATAAGCTATAAGCGAGGTCATATCATGAGCAAACTTATACATATACAATGGCAAGGCATCCGATTTGTCTCTTTTACATGTATCATGACTCTCGGGTTTTAGGGTCGTGTTCTATTCATGTCGATGACATAATCTGTCTACTTGTACCTTGTGACTTTGCTTGAAATTCTTACATCTCAGCCAGGAGTATAGAGCCTATCTGAATGCATTATATCTTAAATTCAGGCGGGCGTTTACTCTCTCTGTTGTTAGTATTCAAATTTACATAGTTTTATGTTCTTGGCTGTGCTCTAAATGTCAGACATATACTTATGCGAGAAGGTACCGAGTAGATTCCTCTTTGGTTCATATCTCTGGAATGATTCTTATTCATATTCCTCATATACGGTCTTGAACTTATACATATGCTGACGGAGGTACTTATCCACATACTCTATGTGCCTCTATCTTATGCTTATTCGGATCTCAGGTAGGAGTTACGAGCTTATGCTTATCTGGAGGTACCCTTAGGTGCTAAAAGCTTACTTATGCCATAGGGCTTATATACTATAGATTACACTTGTTTGGAGTGCAGAGTAGGTCTTACGGAGATCTGGGCATTATCTTGGTATTCTTGAACTTATTCTTATACGGAAGTACCGTAGAACTGCTTGTTCAAATATCCCAAGGGCATGTATATGCTTATATCAAGCTTATATTTGTTAAAGTGCACGGGTACTACTAACTTATACTCATACGGAGGTACGGTAGGTGCCCTACGAGTTTGTCCTTATCAGGGCTTATGCGGAAGTACGAAGTAGGTGCTCATTAAATTAATTGAATCTGAGGTTCAGTAGGTACTCTGAACTTATGCTCATTCTTGTATTTCAGACCTTATACTTGTATTACGGAACATATACTTGTCTTACTGATCTTATACTTGTATTACGGATGCGGAGTACCCGTAATCTTATAGAGATTTTACTTGTACAAAAGTACGTGGTTCCCTATACATATTCATTATACGGAGAGTACGAAGTAAGTGCCTCTTTGGACTTATACTTATATTCTGAACTTATACTTATATTCTTGTCTGAAAGTTCTTCACGAGATTCATTTATATGCGGTACCCGTAGTCTTACTAAACCTCTTATATTGGAACTTACACTTATATATTACAGATGCGAGTACTAGTAGGTTCTACGAGATTCATTATGCGGAAGTACGTAGAGTATGCGAGCAGATATAGAGGTGCCGTAGGTATATTCGAGATCTTTACCATATTCATTTCTTTACTCTTTATTCTTTATTCGAGTCTTATCCTTATAAGCGTTGGACTACCCCAGACGATCATAAGAAATGGGTAGGACCTTGCCTGATAAGTACGAGAAGGTACCGTATAGTCTTGAGTGCAGAGTAGCACAAAGCGGGAGCCCTTAGGAAGCGAGCAGGGTGCGTTAGCACTTATCGAGTCTTAGAAGTCTTGAGCGAGAGTCTTCATTAGCACTATTAAAGATCACCGTGCGAGAGGCGAGTGTCGTGCGGTAATGGAATGTCGAGTCTTGGCGGGGTCTGGTACAGCGGGAGTCTTAGAGCGCGAATCAAAGCGTCCACTCATTCATTCTTTGGTCCTGGGGCGGTCATATGATCATATGTCTTTCAACTCATAATGTATCTTAATCACATTACGTGTTCATGACATATTACTTTTCATGTTCATGTTCCTAAATGTTTGAGTTCGTTTTCATATTTCATATCATATTCGTATTTATGAACCGCGGCTATACATTTGCATTTCCTATATTTTTCACAGTACTATTACATATGGCATTTCATATGCTTATGCGATTATGATGCTATGTGTTCACACATCATTCATGTATTCTTATCCCCTATGAATCTATTTTACTTAGAAATTGGAATCATTCAATTGGATCATCAAACTAAAAGTTATGACATTTTCATGCCAAACTAGTCAATTTACCAATTTTACACCTGCGGAATGATTTGAAATACCCATTTTCAGTGTCTTGAATCCATTTTGACAACGGTTCTTTATACTCCTTTCAAATTTAAGGTGCTATGGGTTCTCACTCGACTGGAATCACCCGAATGAACCTTAGGAACTCAAGTTATGTCCTAAACAACGGAATTTACTCTATGAATTGGCCAAACTTGAAATTGTCATGAACATAGCCCCACTTGAGTGAATTTTGGGCCACATAGAATCATAATTTGAAGGTGCATTTCGGGATGTTTAGTATTCCTTGGAAATTTTATTTTGGCAATGACTTGGAATCCACTCAATCGGATAGAAATTACGAGTTATGGTCAAATACAAATCTTGGTCCAAAAGCAGAAAAAGCAGAACACTTATAGTGGGAGTCTTTGCTGTTAGGTATAGACAGCCCCTCGAGAATTACTAGAATGCGTTTTCTTCCTTTCCATATATTGCTACTGAGCCAACTGATAAATCGTGCTTTTTACCCAAAAACTGTTCATCTTGTAAGCTCTATTATACTCAATTCATCTTTAAATACTTGTGCTCTTCAAAAGCTACTGCTGAATTACTTCAAAACCACTCTAATGGGTCATAACCCATACCTGAGCCAAACACAAAGGATTAGTTAGGGTTTTGTTTCTAGCCCAACTCCATTACTTTGTTGATTAATTCATGAATCCAACCTCGAAAGGGATGATCCATGCTTATTTTAACCCGAGCTAGAGTTTTCAACTCAATTTCATTTCAAACCTAGAGTTAGGATCAATTCCTAACTAAACCCCAGGTTTGGAACTCTCTAAATTCCCTAAATTCCATACAAAACCATAAGATCCTTGCTTTCCATGTAAAATCCATACCAAAAATCATAGAAATCCATACCTTTTTTGCTCCTCCCTCTTCTTCCTTCTTCTTCTTCTCTGTTTTCTTCCTCTTCTCTCTCTTTTATTCCTCTTATCTACGTTTTTCTCTCCTCAAATGAGAGACCAAATGAGATATTTTGCTCTCCCCCTTAAGGTCGTGTTTGGCCAAGTCAAATAAAACCCATTTTTGGTTTTAAGTTTTCTTTAATTTCCTTTTTGTCCTCCACTTTCCTTATTTTTGCAAATCAACTTATTTTATTTCCACTTTGACCTCTAATCTTATCGATTCATGTCTTTTAGGCCTTTTTACCATTCATTTGTGCCAGTGTTGTACAATTTAGGGTTTCTGATTTCAGAAAATTCATATTAACTTTTATTAAACCCTAAACGTCTTGGCGCAGGGTATGTATTTGGGAACAATCTGATCTCCTGCGTTGGCAGCCTTAGCGAGACGATTACGCACTCTATACTTTTCGAGCACATCGCCATAGAGAAAAGCATTTTGAACATCCATTTGATGGAGTGATTGGTTCTGGCGGCAAGCTATGCAAGCGAGCATCAAATTGTTAATGGTTTCGCGACTGTCTTCTCGCCTCGTTGAAGTCCCTTCCGTTGGTAAAACCCTTTGCCTGACCGAGTTTGTATCGCTCAATGGTGCTCGAGTTATGTTTAATTTTGTGCAGCCCATTTGCACCTGTCGAATGGCTAGGGAAGTGGTGTAGCGTCGAGTATGATTGGTTCAAGATCATGGGTTGTTAAGCATAAGCTTCACTCCATTTTGGATCCAATACGACATGTTCATAAGTCTCAAATTCCATAAGAGCAGTGACAACACTAACAAAATTATGATATTTTGGTGAGAGTTGTGCATAAGAAATATATCGAGTTCCTCTTCTCCATGTCAAAAGATGATGATGGTGAGGGGGAGTGCACGGATCCTATCCCCGTCTCCGACCGGCGCCAGTCCAGGACTCAGGCTTTAGACGGGGCGAAGTTCGAGTCCCAAACTCAGCCCGAAACTAGGCTGAGTAGGAGATTGATGAACTACCTTCGGAATGAGCATTAATAAAGTCGAGTTTTCTTGCCTTCACCCTCGCGAGAAGAGGTGCCACGTATGAGCGACTAGAGTCGAATGGGTGGGGACAAGACTACGAAAGCTGCCATCTCGTCGATCCCTGCCTAGTTCACTTGTGAAAGGGAGCGAGCCAGATGATACAAGTGATGGAATTGTTTTGTAATCTTTTTAATTACTTCACACTGTATATGACCGAGATGTAACACAAGTAGTCAATCAAATGCAATGGAATCTCCTAATCCCAAAGTGTCAAGTGCCTCATGCCTCCCTTCTTTAGTGCATCTTCTTGTCTCATTCTTCACGAGATGTTTTTTCCGAAGACATAAACAAAGGGGAGAATGTTGGGTTTGAGATTGTCTATATCTTCGTCTCTAGTGTTCTATAAGAAGATGACTACCTCAAAGGTCGAGTTTGGTGAAGATTTGATGGATTAATCTTGAAGTCCTGAGAGAACCCGGGAAGTGGTTCGGACCCAGAACCCAATCCTGAGTGCGAGGATGTGTCGGTAAGAGAGTCAGAATTTAGGGTGAGCGATGTGGGATCTGAGTCAATTCTAGAACCTTTGGGGGCCCAGGTTGTAATGGCCGCACGAATAAAACAGTTACAACCGTTTGACCCGAGTTGGTAAGTTTGACCATATTTGACTAGGTTTGACCCGACACTTGGTATGTGGACCAAAGTTGACTTTTCAAAGGATGAACATTTGGGTTGACTAAGACACCCGCCGTGGCCCAGTCGATATGAGTTCATAGGCCAGGTTTGAGCGTCAATCAGGCTTACGGATAAAAGTTATGACCCGTTAAGTTCAAGCGCGGTGTTTTAGCGGTCCAAGCGTCTTCAGGTATTTTACGAAGCGACCTAAGCCCTATATATACATAGCTTTGCATGCGAAACCCCCAGCCCCAGGCACCTCATACCAGGCTCCAAGAAGCCACCAGAAAAACTCCACAGGCAGTGAGCACCATTTGGGTCGTTTAAGCCCATTTCGGGCGTTCAAGTTCCAACCAAAGGAGCGGGTTAACCACCATCCTTTGATCTTGCAGGCAAAGTGGGAGGAGGACATGAGAGGATCATGCGGTGAAATTTCATGGCCGTCCTGCCAAGTCAGCAGCGCCGGATTAGATTCGTGGCTGTGTGGTCATCGTGGAGTGCTTTGAAATTTCTTGATTTTAGGCCATTTCAGGCCATTCCAGATGACCCATGCCTCCGCACCCATAGATTTTGGATACTTTCTAAGCTCATACGTGGTCCGGCACTGCGGATTCCTCACGGGTTTCAAAGTTCTGACAAAAGCAAAGTTGGTGGAAATTTGTTGGATCGAGTTTTTCGGCCACCACAAGCCAAGCTGTTGGACCAAGGTAATAGTCTTTGATGAGTTCCGAGTCTCTTGGGATTTCCATTGATATGTGGTTTGTAAATTTTGGACGTCGTTGGTTAGTTTTATTTTAGGTTGTTTAGGGTAATTCTGAAGTTTGGGTGAAATAGAGTATCAATTAATTCGAGTTTGGCCAAAGTGAAGTTTAGTGAAATTGGAAGTTTTATGAATGGATGGTTGATTTGGAAATTAGCTCCAGATTGAAAAGCCCCAATTTTGAGTGTGGGCTATAAGAAGCTTGTATTTGTGTAGTGGACTCAGTCAAATTTGGATGGTTTTCATAGTTTAAAGTTATTCTAAGGCCTTCGGGGCATCATGATGTTGTTGGTTCGGTTATTGGAGCTAAGTGGTGTTTTATTTATATTCTGAGCCGCTGGCAGATTGGGAGGCGATCTGCGGAAGAGACAAGACTAAAGCGTCACGTAATTACGTGAGTGGTTCTTGGTTTTAAAATGCTTTCGAGCATTATTATGATATATATTTGTGGTTAATTATTACATATATAACTTATTTGATCGTACGGTTGGTTGTGCATAAATGAAAGTATCAGTCTTTATATAAACAACTTATCATTTCATGTGAATTTTGTCAACATTTTAAATACTTTGAAGTTTTACTAAGTTCCTGGATGAGTCTGTGGTATTTTTTAAATCATCTTTGAGTCTGATGGTTGAAGGGTTTAAACCACTTTGAAAACTTATTGTTTTAAGAAAGAGATTTTGAGATCTTGTGAAATGATTATATCTGATATCGTTGGAAAAGTACTTGTGAGTAAGGAAACGATTATATATATTAATTCCACTGGTGGTAGAGGTAGTTTACCAGCGGTGGTTACGATGTAGTGAGGTCGGGTTTGACGGTTTAGTTATTAGTTTCCCGCGGTGTGAGGAGTCGGGTTCACCAGACGGGTGGTTTACGATGTCGTGATGTTGGTTCCATCCAGCGGGTTATATATTCCGCGGTCGTAGTAAGAGGTCGGGTTCTGGGCGGGTGGTTTGCGCGATGTCGTGGTCGGGTTTACGACGGTTTTGTCTGTAGTGCAGTACATTGTTGGTCCTCGATTAAAGTATAAGCATTTCAATATTTATGGTTATGTTATTTTCATGGTTATTTTACGACATGATGGTTATATGTTATGCTGATTGTGTTGTGAAAGCAGTTCGGGTTTTAAGGTTCTTGAAAATGATGTCGGTTAAACTTTTGAGCATGAGTGTCATATTGTTGGGCTTTGGTAAGTTGGGTTTGTGAAATGTTTGCTAAGAGAACATTACAAGAGTGGACATGGTCTTGAGAGAAGAAATTTACGAGAAAATAAGCGTTATTTTAATATAAATTATGTCATTTCCTTTGAGATTTATTTCTCCGTTTATTGTTTTAATGCGCTCTGTTCCCAGAGTCGAGGCCGGGTTCGTAGAAGACTGCCTCGCGCCCGGATTCAACAAGCTCTTTGCGGCAATTTGCAGTACTACACTCGTAATCTATCTGTTTTATTTGGGCTACTATTTATTTTCATTTTGTAACCACTAAATTCGCAAATACTCTTAGAATGCTCACGATGTCGTATCTCGAACTTTTATATTATCTATATATCTGTGGGTCTTTTATATATAATTGGGATATTAAATTATGCATGTGTTTACTTACTCCTTAAAGTGAGTTCCGCAGTATCTTCCCCAGGAATTTATGCGAGTGGGACTTCACTAAGCGACCACGAGAAATCCACAGGGAGATTATCAGGAATTAGGTCTATCAAAGGTACTTAGGGAGCGAGTATCGATAGGCTAGCATCATTTTGTAAGTAGATAAAGATCGAATCGAAGATCGATCTATCCAAGCCATCAGGCGAGTGCAAAACAAATCAGGTTTTATTCTAAAAGGATACTTGATAAGCAAGTTTCCTAATTTCGCTATAGTAGCTTAAAGAAAGGGTTGAAGAACCAAAGTAGGATCTAGAGAGTCATATTAAGATAATGATCCAGCCGTATCAAGTCTTCCAAAATTGAATCACAAGTGCTATAAATTCAAGGCGTTGGAAGTTCTCATCACGGATATAAAGAGCAGAGCTTAAGGAATAACAAGTGAAGTTCAGACGTGCTAAAGAGTGCAGAGTGAAGATACTCAATTGAGGTATTGCACATTAAAAGTCGTTCACCTTGTGTGAAAGATGATATTTTTATGATTCTTCATTTTATCTATGTAATGTGGGAAATGGACAATGATGCATAGGAGATAGGAGCTCATTAAAATTCCACTATGAGTGATTAGGTTGAAGTAAGGGCCTTGGGTAGAGAGGGAATCTCGTACCATGTAAGACTAATTGCAACCTCGAATAAGATTAGTAGAAATCCTTGCATTTAGGAACAACCTTGCGGACGTAGGCAATTGCCGAACCACGTAAACATCTTGTGTGTGCTTTACTTTATTGTATATATCGTATATCTGTTCTGCACACACTTCATCCCACAAGATAGTTCGGACTTACCGCACAAAGTTTGGACTTAACTCCTGAGCCGGACTCTTTGCACCTAAAGTCTAAACCGCAATATAGTCCCGACACCGGGAACGGTGTCAAATGCACGCTTCTATCTATCAAATTATATTTGATTTTCTTTTATATTTTTCATGATAAAACCAAACATAAGAAAATAATTTTGAATACTGGAAGCATCAAGGTTAGTATTCCAAAGCAAAAGCACTTCAAAGTAGTCATTCATTATCTAAAAAATGACTGAGGTCAATTTTCTTGGCGGAATCATCCTTGAATAGCTATTGCTCTAAAAGCATTAGTTGGTATTCGAATGCCATAACAATGCAAACATGAATATCAGAATTTTCAGCTTTGATTTAGTAATTTTGTTGTTTCTGTGTGTCCTCTAATGCAATTTGTATTCCGAACTTCATTTCATCATCCCTAATCCATTCTTTATGCTTGTATATAAAAATATTTGAAACTCGTATTTGGTACAAAAATGATGCTAATATACATTTCATTATGTATAGTAAAATGAATTGAAAGAACAAATTTACTAACAAAGACCCGAAGGGGGTGGGGGTTGAATTGGGTTTCTCATGAACTCTTTTAAATATAAGAAGTTTCAATTAAATTGAAGTGTTAAAAATAAAGAGATAAGGAAAAGCGCAACCTCTTTTGTAGTGATTTGAATATCCTTGTTTCACGTTAACTCCTCGATCTTCATTCGAGGCGAGATTCCACTTATCTTCAAGCTTTTAATCGAACTTCATTTCTTATAACTTTCTTGATGCTCAAATAGAAGGAAAAGTTGGGAAGAAAGATCAATTGTGCACTTTTAGTTATGAAAATGAAGTATATATGGACTAGGAAAGTATTTGAGAGTGTTAATGTAAGAGATTTGAGAGCGACTTAAATGCAAATGATCTCAAAAGATTAGAAAATATTGGTTTCATGAAAAAGCCATATATTTATGTCTATATTTATTGAATTATTATCTTTATTTCATATTAATTTTAAAAATTATAAGACTCAATAATAAATCCATCAAATTTAATTTTGTTTAAATCAATTTTTATTTTTCTGTATTTTTCCTTTTCTTTTTTTAAAAAATCAATGAAGACTGATGGGGATAAAGAAATGGGCCCAATATCCCACTCGCGACCCGAGGAATGGTGGGCTCCATCTGAAACCCCGGGCCCCTCCGCCTCGGCCCAGCGGAGGCCGGCTCGGCCAGGCCAGAAGCACGATCTGGATAAATTGGAAGGTCCATGCAGAGCCAAATCAACCCCGTATTTTCAATCTGAGAAAATAGAATATTCCTTAAACGATATTACCCATCAGCAAATCCATTAAAGGAAAGAAAGAATAATAGATCCACGCAGGTTGGACATCATGATAAGGAAGGAAGATTATTAAAATAAAGCACATTCTAGCTAAAATCCATTACTTACAATAAGGAAAGAAGACTATCACAAATGTACTTTTTCCTCTATCCTGTACCAAATGCGATATGGACTAAAATAAGAAATATCCCAAATCCAAATGGGAAGACTCTGATACCATCCAGTGGTTGAACATCTTATAAATACGAAAGCCACCGGCCGGTGGAAGGTCGCCCAGTCTTCATGCGAGATTCTTACACACACATTCTTAGGCGTACTCGTATCGACACATTAAGCCCCTCCCAAGCAATCTCTTTTTCCTCTTAGAAAGAAACTGACTTAGGCATCGGAGCGGCCCACGGGCGAAGCCCACCGGCGACCACACTTCTTCTTGTTTTTGCGAGGAGTCTTCGTCTCAGGCCTGGTCGGCTTGATGCGGCGATCTACCTCGGCCAGACGATCAGGCTGCATCAGCCGCCCGGCAATCGGGGTCGGCCGCGACCCTGCGCTCAGAAGCCCGATTCAGGTTGAAAAAGCATCACTCCCGGTTGGCCCTGTCACGGCTGGAGCAGCGGTTCTTATAATCTGCCCGGTTTCCGATTCTTGATGGTACTCGACTCGGAACCTGGCGGGAGCAGCCGTCCACGGGATGCAGAATCCACCGAGCCCGTGCGGACCAGTAGGCCTCCCCAGGAATGATAGAAGCCCGTGCGAGCCCGATCTGAAGCAAGTGGAAGCGCAACCTATTATTGGCACGATAGAAGAGTTAGAAACTGACTTACGGACAAATCACGGCATCCACGGGAACCACGACGGACCCGGGAAGGTCATAACATTTCCCGAGAAGGGCGACCTGATCCGCGGCATTCCCCCAGGTGGCGAAGCGAGTCGATCCGGTCGAGAGGGCATGGACGCGGTGGCCCGGCGGAGGAAGAAAGCGAGCGATGCGGAGGACATGTCGGGAGCGAAGAACCACATCATCCCCACGGGACGGAAGAGCAATCATGGGAGCAGAGGTTTAGGAGTCTTCAACAGGAGCTCGGCCATGTGAAGGAGGTGGTTAAAGGACGCCACAGAGCCAGTATGGATACCTTAGTGCAACAAAATGAATCACCCTTCATAGGTCGGGTGTTACGCTATCAGCTTCTAGCAAAATTGAATTACGCAGTGAAACTTCGATGACAGATCACGTCGACCGTCTGATAACCTGAAATAAATGGAGTTGCTTAGCCTCGGTTTAATAGAACTCCTTCATCAATCTCTTCATTCGCAGAACTTTATCCATTAGCGCTTCTGCCTCCCACTTCATCTGAGCTGGGGACGCATGTGAAGCTTCAGAAGCTACCATCTATCGACCACAAGGGCTCACAGAAAGCCTAAGTCAGCACGCCGCAAAGATTCAACGCCGAGTCCCTCGAAGATAGACGCATTCGATGAAAAATTCGCCATCAATGCATCTATCGCGCAGGTTAGGAGTGCGCCAAAAGGATCCGATGTTTTCCATCTCGAAGAACCCCCAAGCAAGCATGGCCGAGGTACTCGCCAAAAGCGGAGAAATATATAAACTAGCGAGGAAGCCCTCATATCCAAGAGCGAGAGTCCTTCCACCCAGAAAGAGAGAAGTAACACAGACAAACCAAGCAAGGACGAAGCCCTAAAAGACAAGACGACCAGGAAAAATCCCCAAGAAAAGATCAAGAACGATCCCCTAAAAGGCAGGGGAATCTCAGAGACCGTCTGGGCCCACCACAATCTAAAAGACGACGACGTTACTCGCCTCAGCGCTTCACTCCCCAACAAATTTCTGTCGCAAGTCCCCGCACGGCACGAAACGAAAGCGCCCCGAGACGGCCAACTCGGGATGAAATCGGGATCCCGCCAATAAGGACAACACCAAATATCGCGCTCCATAGGATTACTGCATCGTGACCGGACAATCAGATACAATCAAGAGAGAAATCAATACGCAATACAACGCTGATACCTCCGGCGCTTCATATCTCCGTGGAACCAAGCACGTAACTGCCCAGAATCGCCCGAATCGTAACCAGCCCCGACTAACAACAACGCCGGCGAACGACGACTCAAAGACTTAAACCCCTCGAGAAATCCACGTTGATCTCTGCAGGAGGATTCGTGAGGAGGAGAATCAAGTTCTACTCTAAGTGCCCACTCCGTGAAGATCGTATCGCAAACGGGGAAATACAAGTAGTATCTAAACCGCCGTGACTCGACACTACCATCACGCTCGACCTCGACTCGAGGGATGCCGCGACTCCCCATGACGACCCATCGTAGTTCGCGCTGACGCGCTAACACAATGGGGCCATCTGCTTTAATCGATAACGAGTTCACCACATCATTTTCGCTACCGACAAACGGGCACGGATAGAAAGCTGTAACCCGGTCAACACACATCCGCGGGGTTTTCGTGGAGAAAAGGTATTACCATTAAAGCTCGATTCAATCGGTGCTCACCTCGGGCGAGCCCCCTCGCTGTGCGACGACAACAAAGAAGGTTCCTTATCGTAGGCCCTGGCAAATTTTATAACATGTCAAGCAAAGTAAACCCTTTCTCACGGAATGAAAGCCATCCTCAACAGATCACATGATAATCAAATTCCCAACCATAGACGGAGGTGGATGGTCCGAGGAGATCGCCGAGGGCCAGAATGCCACACACTTCCATGAAACAGTTGAGCCAGTCAATCAACGTGAACGTAGACGGCAGCTTAACACGCGGGCCGACGAGGTGCTCACCCGACCCGGCAGCCCCTGAGGAACTAATCCGCGATCGCCGGTGACGAATTTAACATCTCGCCTACATCGGCTCCAACCAATAAAGACCTCAAAAAGCCTCCCTCACCCTGCTTAAGACGTATCAGACGCTTTCGCATAAGCAAAGCATACCCGGGAGGAATCGACCCTACGCAATCAATTAAGGACATCAACACCAACCCATCCTTCAACCGGTCAAGCAAAAGCGCAGAGCTTCCGCCGTAAAGGCAAAAATCCATCAACGAGATCACTGAAGCTCCTCCAAGAAGGAGCGATCAGAGAGTGCAGAATATCCAGTGGTCATAATGTCAGACTCACTAAAAAGCAAATGGCAAGTGGCGACTCAGATCGACTTCACTCGACATAAACAAAGCACGCTCCGGGCGACAACTTCCCTTCGCTCAAGAATCAACCTCACGCGGACGCCACCGCAGCCACGAACTCTCGCTTTACGGATGCATTTTCCTAAGCATAACCGGGATCAAGACGACCCCGATGACCAAGAAAATACCCTCATCTCGTCACGAAGACGCGGAACCCATTTGCTATCGGGGTAATGCCATTGACTCGCCAAGAACGCCAGGAGCGACCTACCAAAGGTTAGTAACCTGACACCCGAAGCATAGCGCGAACTATGGAGGTATGCGTAACGACATGTCGGTAAATCCACCACGCCCGACTTCCACATCGCGCCATCTCTAAGGCGTTCCAGATCCTAAGGAATTACAACATGAAACTCGAACCCGGTACTAAATGCTCTTCTGGCTGCTACCGAAAATTTCGGCTCTATAGTCAACCACGTGGGACCGAGGCAAACCCGCACAAAATAAAGGCGTTGCTCGATACGCCATCACCATCGTGAATAAAGGAGGTCCGGGCCGATCGACGTAGCGATCGCGCCTTTGCTTCCGTCTCGTATCCAGTAAGGGGTGATAAATGCCACTTTCTCTTCCAAGTTCCTCGAAGAAAGCCTTTCACCCGGACCCAAAGCGAAGAAGATTCTCATGATTAAGACATACTGAAGTTCCCTCCTATTCTAGTGTTCGTCGAAGGAGCTCCTCAATTTATACTTAAACAGATTCGACTTTCAACCAATGTTTCATTCTCATTAAAGATAAAGAGCAAGTTCAACATCCAGTTTATTACTGCAGCCGAGCTCTAAGAGGAGTAGAGGAAAGGTACCCAAGGATGGAAAATTCACTGCCTCGTGATCGCACCTAAGCCCTCGCCGTATTTCCAAGCTCATACTATAGGTCCCAACAGAAAGGCACCCAATGAAGCAAGTATTACATAAACCAGACCTCCTGCCAGACCGATGAATCGTGGGGCCATGAGTCAGAAAGGAAGTTCGATATCGATACAGCCAAAACCGCAATAAAAGGGCAGGGGGTCTCTGCCGACTTCATGGAGTTTACATCACGAACTCCGGGATTGGTGGATGCCCAAGCTACGACCGACTTCCACTTGAAACTCTCGTATGGAGCCTCGAATGCAAAGGGAGTGGAGCAAATCTTACGCTAACCTCCCCGCAAGGAATGGGGAGCATAAAGTATGCACTCGCATTTGGATTCCATACATCTAACAACGGTCGAGTACGAGGCCGCTCATACAGCCCTCCCAACCTCGCCCATTCATTAGAGGTCGATCGCCAGAGGTCTCTAAAGGACTCCCAACCTGGTGGTCGACAAATAAGACACCTTACGAGGCCAAAAGTGAAAGGATGATCTTATACTCCAAAAGGTCCGTCGATTTATTAAAAGAAATTCAGGTCAATCTCAGTCAAACACGCACCCCCAGCGTAGAATTCCCGAAAGGCACGCCTCGCGAAATTCAACGACAAATTTCACAGAAGACTCCTCGTGTGTCGACGCGCCCGTCGAATACTCGCGAACCCCCGCCGATCCCATAGCACGGTGGTCGCCCCAAGCAGGTCCACGAGCCTGACGACCTACTGAATTATAATGGGACGGAAGCCTACCGCACGACCTCGAAAGAAGCAACAAAATAAGTGGCCAGTCGCCCAAGTTCACTAATCATAAAGGAAGCCTCTACAAGCGAGGATTTTTCACACCCTTCCTTAAATTCCATCATGAGAGGACACTCCAAGTACGCACCGAGAGTACACAAGGGTATGCGAGAATCATATCTGAGCTCTGGGCATTAGCAGAAAAAGTATTAAGGCAGTGGATACTACTCGCCAACCATACTCATGATGCAAATCGACCTAGTCAAGAAATGCAGGATCTGCCAGGAGCACGCCAAGATCTCACGCCTCCCGTCAAAGCCCTTAACATCAATCACAAGTCCCTGGCCTTTCCAACAAATCTTGCTCGACATACTGGGACCCCCGCCCATCGGGTAAAGGTCAAGGCAAATTCATAATCTGCCGCAATGGATTGAGCCACCAAGTGGGCGTGTCGAGCCTTTAACACAATTACAGAAAGCAAAAGATACGCACTCTCAGGCGTGGCGAGCCATCCTACTTGTGCTCAGGTAATCCCAAGAGCTCCTAAGATGTATTAACTGAAAACAATTCGACAACTCTAAATTAAGAGATTTTCATACGAGCCGAATTAAAAAAAAATTATTACCGTCCCAAACACACTCAATCAAATGGACAGTCAAGTCACTATCGAACCCCTTAAAGCCGCTCCTCAAGACCAAGTCGAAGACCTTAAGGAAATTGGGTGTAATACCTCCCCCTCGAGGTACTACGCCCACAGACAACACACAGGTCGCAACTCCTGAAACCCCGCTTTCCCTAGCCTTCGCACCGGTGCGCAGCTCTCGCGGAGGCTCCGAATAAAGTCTCCCAGATATAGTTAGCATCGTGAGGAGCATAATGACGAGGCCCTTCGTCTAAACTTTAGAACTCCTAGATGAAAGCGCAGAGCAAATTCAGCCATTGCATCTGAGGGAGCATCAAATGAAAAACAGCCAGCGCACTATAATCAAAAAGTCAAACCCAGGAGCTACATGCTGGGCTACTTAGTCTTAAAGAAGCTCCTACCAGCGAGGAAGAACCTAGTGCACGGAAAAACTGTGCCCCAACCCGGGAAGGCTGTCCTTACATCATATCCCAAGTCATTTACCAGTAAATTATGAACTCCAAACATAAGAGGGAAAAATCTCAGTACAAAGATACACGGAATGCTAACACCTTAAGCGTTTACCAATAAGGCTCATTGTAATATACCTGCTAATTATTACTACGAAGCCGAGTATTTGTTGATTACGTTGTTCTATTGGCTACGAAAATCAGAAAAAGGCATAATAAGAAGGTTCATAGACATGAAAAGAAAAGTCTCTCTTATTACAACCCGGATTACAATCGGGTTACAATCGCATCATCTACTACATCCCGAAAGCACACAAGATGCGCCTCTTAAAAAAAAAGGTGAGAAGGAAGTAAAGAGACAAAGGAGAAAGACAGAATGAAGGGAAAGAAAGGAAAGAGATGGAAAAGAATGAGGAGAAGAGATGAAAGTTAACGAGGAGAAGTGGAGAAAAGAGAAGAGGAGAGGGAGAAAAGAGAAGAGGAGAGGGAGAAAAGAGGAGGAAAAAGAAGAATAAACAGAGAGTAGTGCAGAGACGACCGCCGGCGCATTCCCTACCGAAAGCTAAGGAATAACATGACTCCCATAGCAGAGACTAGTGGAAAAACACAACTCCCACAGCAGATCCGTGTGCCATCCTAAGCTTCGAGGAACCCCAAGAAAGACAAACAATGAAGCCAACATCCATCCCATGCGAACTTCATTCACCCACCATAAAAGGCAGAATCTTCAAAAAGCGTAGGATACAGAAGCTACAGAATCACCATTTATAAGAAGGCCAAAGCACTCGAAAATTCGCACAATCATTCCAAATTCTCCATAAACCCGCATTAAAGACGCTCGCCTCTTCTCAAGAATTGAAAGTTAACCAAGAACACGGCGCTTTCAAGACACCAAGCTCTTCAACCACCGCGCCACGAAGACCAAGAGCCCGGGCCGCTTCTCACTTCGACGAGCTCATCTACTCAAGACTGTGCCACGCCGCCTCAGAGTCGACCAAATTAGTTACATCGCCATTCGGGCTCGAACACCACCAAGAAGCCACGCCGCTCAGGAGCCCACGCCGCTCATTTCCGACGAGCGCCCATCTTACTCGCACAGCCACGCCGCCCTCAGAGTCAGACCAGCCTGCCATCGCTATCTCGGCCAACGCCACCGAGAGCCACAACAGAGCCTCCTGGCCACTTTAACGAGCTCATCTACTGCCGAAGCCACGCCTCAGAGTCAAAACCAGCCTAGCTACATCGCTATTCGGTCAACGCCACCTCACAGCTACGCTAAGAGCCCAAATAAATAAGCCACTCGACGAGCTCATCTACTCTACACAGCCACACTCGCCCTCAAGAGTCGACTCAGCCTTAGCTACATCGCCTATCTCGGCCAACGCCACCAAGGCCACGCCAGAGCCCGGGGCTGCCACATCGACGCAGCCTTTCCCATCGCCTTACTCCGGGACGAGCTCTATTCAACTATTCAATCTCGACAGCTCTTCCATCGGGCTTACTTCCGACGAGCTCTATTCAACTATTCACATTGACGAGCCCTTCCTCCGCCTCACACGACTCCAGCCCCACTCACTATTCACTTCGACGAGTTCTTCCCATCGCTTACTCGACGCAGCTCTACTCAACTCGGCTTACTCGACGAGCTCTTCCTCCAATTCACACGATTCCAGCCCCGCCAAAGAATCTCACATCGAATGAGCCCTTCCCACGCCTCATTTCGACGAGTTCCCGCTCAATCGTTCTCACTCCTCGACGAGCTCTTCCTCTCGCCCACGTGACGAGCTCTACCTAACTATTCGGCCCGACGAGCTCTTCCCATCGGGCCATTCGGACGAAGTTCTCTAACCGTTCACCTCCGACGAGCTCTTCCTCTCAATTCACTCCTGACGAGCCTACTCAACTATCTCCGCTCCGACGAGCTCTTCCTCCCGCCTCTCACTCTGGGACGAGCCCCGCTCAACCTGTTCACTCCCAACCCAGCTCTTCCTCCTCAATTCACGGACGAGCCTCCCCGAAGAATTCACATCGACGAGCTCTTCTCCCATCAATTTACTTGGGGACGAGTTCGCCCCAACCGTTCACTCCGACAAGCTCTTCTCTCGGCCACTCCTCTCGACGAGCTCTAATTAACCATTCGCCCGACGAGCTCTTCCCATCGGGCCATTTCGACAAGCTCGTCAACCGGTCCACTCGACGAGCTCTTCCTCTCGCCTCACTCAACGAGCCCCATTCCACTATTCACATCGACTTCCAGCTCTCTCCCATCGCTTCACCGAACGAGCCCCACTAAAGAATTCACATCGACGGCTCTTCCCACCGCCTTTACTCGACAAGCCTCGCCTCAACTCCGTCCACTCGACGAGCTCTTCCTCTCGCCCACTCAACGAGCTCTATTCCACTATTCACATCGACGAGCTCTTCATCGGGCTCACTCTGACGAGCTCTACCAAGAATTCACATCGACGAGCCTTCCCACGCCTTTACTCGACGAAGCTCCCACCAACCGTTCGCTCGGGACGAGCCTTCCTCCGTCACACGACGAGCCCGCCAACCATCTCATCGGGACGAAGCCTCTACTCCAATCTACTCGCATCGACGACCCGCCCACAAACAGACGCATGTTCTTGCTGAACCAGCGTCAATCTCATGCCGCATACCGACTACTGTGAGGCTCAATTTGATGAGCTCCACCTACACCGACCGGCACAATCCCAACCTGGCCTCCCCGAGCAAAATAGCAAACGAGGCCTCAATGACTCGCTTGACGAGCCGACGCTCAAACCCTCAATTCGAGCCATATAAATAAGGAGAAAAGTAAAAATATCTCGAGAACGCAAATCTTAAAAATGAGTATTTATTAAAAGGAGGGCTAAGAGGTCTCAGCCCCAGTCTACAAAAGAAAACAGTGGATAAAAAAAATATATATATATATATATATATATATATATATATATATATATATATATATATATATATATATATATATATATATAAGTCGACATCAGGCAAACAGAGATGAGCATGTGAATCTGTGCATCGTACAGAGGAGCTGACAAACGAAGATGGGAATGGGCTCAGAAGAAGTACCAGATCTAGAATACTATAGTGATTCTCTCGTCTCTTCGTCATTCTGGGAGGGCAAAGAAGTCCAGATCCGAGCACGCATCGAATACCTTTCTCGTTGGAAAAGAGAGCCACCCAGAGGCCCACTGAGCATTGGCTTGGTCCCTCAGTTGTCTAATAACCCCATCTCTTGAGCAACCAAACTACTGATGAAGACTGCTGCGACACTGCGACACTCATTCAAATTGCCTGGCCAAGTCATGCTTCGAGACCTACGACGAACGCTTCCTAAGTAGCATCTTTGACTCGAAGCTTCACGACGTCGCCGAGTTGTGTTTCCTTTATCGCTCGATCACCATTGGTCACAAAGGTGTAGCTCTACTTGAAGATCCCACAGCCGTCCGGATGACAGGCTCCTCCCCAACCATTCAAGCTCACACCTGGCAGACTTTGCACCCTCCTCGAGTCCAATCAACCACTTCACACCCTGACGCATCCCGAACCTCCCTAAGCTCGGCGCCTTCTACGTCGTCGGGGGGCCACTCCGACCCTTCATCTTCCCACTTTCCGCCCGAGCTGAAACACGGCAAGGTTTTTAGATCAGATTTCTGTCGGCCTCCACTTCTTCATTCTCATGTGTCCCCGCGCCCCGCCCGCAAACCTGCTCGCCTCAAACGCAGAGGCGGGCCGCCGCCTTATAAATCCCGGCACCACGTGCTTCATTTAGTTTGGCCTTTTCACAGTTCTTCAAATGAGTGGCTACCCCATATCAAACATGAAGTTAACGCTCAACACGAATCAACATGGAGTAAGCACGATTGGAAACTTATCACAACCCTCAAGGGATAAAGCCGTAGCCTCGTCGATAACGCTGACCTCCTTAAGGTCGAATCCTCAGGATGGATGGACCGGCACCTACCGGGCGAGCTCTGTGATAGAGAGCAAAGAGTCCATGTTCTAACTTTTGGTTTCGGCTTCTTTCAACTCCGGGCAGGTGGCTCACATTCTCCGGGCATGGATTCCGTGACGACAGGCATATCGCCTCAGCACGGCTCGACGACCGCACACCCAAGAGACTTTTTTGGCTCTCACAGGCTTAGAAGGAGGCGAGGGGCTCAAACCACGGGAGCCGGCGCAGCATGACGGCGCCCGCTCCGTTCGGGCAAAGGTGAGGCCTGAGACGCCCCCAACTTCCGAACCTTGGCCTGAATCGGTCGGTCATTCACGAGCTTGATTTTTCCTCAGACCGGGCTTCCCGAGGCATCGCCCCAAATGAGCCAAAATCTCCTCCGGTGGGGAGTGGCAGCGTAAGCTCTAATGAGGAGACTCCCATGATGGAAGGAGGCGAAGGCCTCGGCGTAGAACGTGCAGCCTCAAATTAGATGGGGCCAGAATGTCCGACTTTATCAACCCACGTAAGGATTCAGCAGTGACACTCCGCCAACGCTGCAAAGCTATGACATCTCTACGCTAAGGTCAAGACAAGCACCTGTTGGGAAATATGAAGATAATATAAAATCGTAAACATTCAATCACCTTTAGGACAAGTCATGCCGAAACAAGGCAAATACTCAATAAGATTACTGTGGCGCTTCTTGTCATTCGAACACCCAAAGTGTCGCCCTATCGGTGATTGTGGCTCCCGCTTGAAATTACTGACAAGAAGTAATATTCTTCCATGACCTATATGGCGAAGGAAGATCGTAGATCACTAGAGAGCCCTAACGTCCGAGAAATAAAGGAAGCCCTGGTCTCCTTTCGACCGAAAAGATGAGGAGCGTGAGCCACACTAGGGGACACCGAACCCCCGTCCCTAAAAATGCCATTAGGCCCAATTAAAATGCTCCCAAATTGGTTGGGGAGCGAAGCTGGGCGACAAACGCTGAAATGGTCGCAGTAACCCTTTCATAAAGGGATACAAAGGAAAACGAAGACCATCACAAAAGCGACCTCAAAGAAACATACCATCCTAGGCACGGAGGCTACATAAAAAGTCAGGACGTCAGGAGTCCATACTCGGACGCCAGGGGGAGGTCGATAACGTTCAGCAAAGGTAGCCCCATACGAAGGACCGACCTTGCTAGGTCCCACATTCACAGCATGTTGAACGGCAGATTTGAGGTAATCTGACCCCCCAGGATATTTAATTAGGTTTATTTTCCCTTTATCCTTATTCAAAGGGTAGCCCCAAGAGCCGTTGAGGTTCGACCGCGCCGAACGGTCACAGAGCATCCCTAACTGGCCCAACCGGCAACAGCGAAGAGCACGCCAATACGCAAAGAAGAAGAACCATCAACCCATGATGAAAGCGAATGGAAGAAAAACGAAATCCGCATAACCCGAACCTCTAGCGCCTCGTCGTACTAATCGAAAAAAGAACACAAAGAGAGCAGACTACAGCGGACCCGTGAATAAGACTAAGAAGTCACCAGAAAACGCCAACAAGACCCCATGTGCAAGGCATTTAAAAGCTGAGAAAACGAAATACAAGATCACTCAAAGATAAAAAGGAGGACACAGACCGTAGGAACTCAAGACAGGAAGTTTCATGGCAAACTATGGGAACCGAGGGGAATATGAAAAATAAGCTAAACCCAAAAGAGTCGCCATTATCGCAACGTGTGACTCGATCAGCCTTAATTAGCCCGCTTCCAAACGACACGCTAAATAAAGAAACTACTGCAGATACTCTTGCCCACGAATCCGTACACAAGGGGTCGGGGCAATTGATAGATAAAGAAATGGGCTCCATCCCACTCGCCAAGCCCAAGGGAATGGTGGGCTCCATGCAAACCCAGTTCTCCCATATCACTTCAGTGTAGGCCCCATTGCTTAGTCTGGCACGATTCGATAAATTGGAAGGTCCATACCGACTAATCAACCCATATTTTTCAATACGTAAAATAGAATATTCCCTTAAACGTATATATTACCCATTCAACCAAATCCCATTAAAAAATGAAAAGAAAGAATTAATATATCACCGCCGCTGAACATCCCCCAATAAGGGCGAAGATTTCATTCCAAACTGTTTCATAAAATCCATTACTTATAATAAGGAAAGAAGATCATCACAAGTAAACGCTTTCTATATCCCACTGAACTTCGATACATTAAAATAAGCAAATATCCCATCCAATTTGGGAAAGGACTCCTAATTACCATCCAACCCAATAACACCACTATAATAACACGGTGCTCAATTCCATCGGTGGAAGCGTACGCCTAACACTATACACACATTCTTACACACACATTTCCCTAGAGGCATACTCAGATGCAACACATTCAATTCCCCAGCAATCTCTCTTTTCCTCTTTAGAAAGAACCGACTTAGGCACTGAGCGCCACCCGCACACCCTCGCCGACCCCCCTTCTTCCCTTTGTTATGAGTTACCATCCGCAGCCCCATAGATATCGACCTAAGGCAAATGATCTTATTCCCCACCCGCACGATCCGTGACGCCTCGTATCCCAACTCGCCAAAGAATCGTGGTCCGCCACCCACGACCCCTACACGCTCCATGTACCCATTCGATCAAAAAAGATCATCAAAGACAATCTCTATTTATTTTTTGAAAATCATTCTCCAAATTGATTTTATTTTTTAAATTATTTTTTAGACAAATTAATCAAAATATATATATATATATATATATATATATATATATATATATATATATATATATATTTGTTGCTCTTGAAAACAAAATATTATTCTTAAGCAAAACAACTTAACTGTCAGCTTGCAAGGGTCCCAAAAATGCCTTGGTAAATAAAAACAAAAAAAAAATTTAAATTGTGTAGTTTGAGTTTTATAAAATAAAAATATTTTGGAAGTATATATATCATTTCTTTCATTTTTTTATTCTCCTGTTATAATATCTAATATTTAAATTAAAACAATAATCAATATTCCAACGTACATTTCACAAAGCATTAGAAACATAAATATCATAATCACCAAACCTATTCCGATGAGAACAAGATTGAGAATAAGATATTAATTGTTTGTCTGCATTCTTAAGCAATTGTCTCTTAGGAAAACGATTTTTTTGAAACACATAAAACAACAAAAATATATTATCTGAAAAATAAGGGTTTTGGAAACATAGAGAATACAAAAACTGGGAACTCCTTTTTTACCAAACAAATTTTTAGTGTTCTCAGTCTTTTCAAACAAAAACTGTTCTTGGAAAACAGGGAACCAAACAAACAGCCCCCTTTATTTTTGTTTCTTATTCCCTACCAAAATGGAAAAAGAATGTATCTTTTCTCTCACAAAAACCTGTCCTTAGGAATCATTAGCCAGCAACATCTCCACAGCATTAGACACAGCTTATACAATTTTACTAAATGAATAAAGAAATATGTATTTGCAATAACCAGTATGCTTAAGCCTGAGGCAGAAGCAAACATCATCAATACCTCGTTCTAATGAAGAATTGCATAACTTTCACAACACACCCTTTTTATTAAGCATATCAGGAAACATGCATTTGCAAATAACCAGTATGCTTAAGCCTGAGGCAGAAGGCAAACATCATAAATACCTTGTTCTAATGAAGAATTGCATAACAACACCATTTTTATTGAGCATATCAGAATTTATATATAATCGTGCTTACGGCTCGACGATTATCTTCCCCGTGGCATGGCCGTCGATGCACTTAGTCCAAGCTTCTTCAGCCTTGCTCAGAGAATGTTTCGAGTCGATCACAGTCTTAAGCTTCCCCTTCCTTCACCAACCCAACAAGATACCTATGCTCTCTCTTGGAACTTAAGAACAATGTGGCAAATTCAGCCGTTTCTTAGAGAAAGTGAGTTTCGTTTAGCAAAAGTCAGCATGGTGCTGAAAGAGGGAGCGCATCGATTACCTTCCCCGTTTGTGTTAAATTACGCTCGAAGATGGACCAGGAACACTGTTGCGCAGCGGATCACAACGTCGTACTTCTGGTCTGACGGGCTCTCCTTTCCTCTCCTCTCTTCGAAGGCATAATCGGGAAGTCTTTGTGTGTGTGGTGTGTGTAACCACATAACCCCGGCGCCTAAGCTCTTGATGAAATTTAAGTTTCGTGCTCCACAAGTTGCTGTGATGTGTGTGTTTCCCAGTTTGGCTTGAGACCTGGGGGCCGGTTCCGTCAAGCTTGATGCCGGCAAACTCAACGAGGGCCTGGTGAGCTGTAAGACCTGCAATGAGCAAGCCTGCCCCTTCAGCTGCTGAAACTTCAGCAGGCCTTGAGACTGTTAAGTTCGCTTTAGCCACAGCATACTCTACTAGTCCACCTCCTGTCTGTCATCAACACCCCCAAGCATCAAGGTTAGTTAACAAAAAAATAACATCCTGTAGGGCCCGCTTGATTCTCGCATCAAAACTGACAACAGCCAAAACATGTTAACACTATTTTTGTCGACAACTATTCTCAAGTATCTAAATTTAAAGGCTTCCGCGCTCGTCGTAGCATGCAGTAATGCCATTCTTGCTATTCCTAAGTTGTTGGTTGATATCTCCTTCAACTTATGTTTACCTCATTAGTATAACAAATTTCTTACCCTTCTTCATCGTGCCCCTTAATAATTATTTTTTTCTTTGTCGGGTTGATTTTTGTCTCTAGTGATTCCTGCATATTGTGGGTGTTCCCTACGTGTAGAATAAATAAATAAATGAATTATGTAATTGTGAGCATCGAATCACCAGGGTTCTGGACCATAAATAAAGATATTCTCTACTTAGAGATTGTATTTTAGCTGTAAAAAACAATAGTTTTTTAAGCTTAAAGATTAAATGTGACTCAAAAATAGTAATAAACTGTTTTAATAAGAGGATCAGTGTCCCGTGTTCTATTATGATATTAATGGAAGATATTTATAGTTGTCACCATGTCTCTAGAGAATATAATAGAATTGCGGATTGTATCGCCAAGAAAGGTAATGGTATTATATATTCAAGAATTTTGATGTTAAACATCCCTAAAGATGTTACAAATAATAATTTTGAAGATTACCGTGTATCTTTATCCAATTGTCTTTATAAGCTTAGAGTTGTGTAGTTTCACAAAAAAATAAATAAATAAAAAAGAACGATATTCTCTACATTTTACTCAACTTTGTAAGGGAAGATGATTCTTTAGAGAAAAAAGACAACTGGTAGCTTCTATGAAGCCTTCATCACTATTTATGTTTCAACTGGAACTAATTATTAAACTATATAACAATGCCAAAAGCAGCAAGAAAAGGTGTACAGTTCTGCCATACAGGAAGTATACAAGAAGAAACCAAGCCTATACAAAAAAGAGAGGCTGCCAAAAATCTACCAACCCAACAAACAACTTAGAGAATGCACAAAAAAATTCTTACAAAAGAATCATCCCCCAAATCCAAAAACCCAGCCTAAAAGGAAAACAAGCTATAAAGAATGTTTAGTCTAGGGATAGAGAAAGGCATATCTTCATTAGATATGTCCTTCCACGGTCGGGTAGGATAATTTTCCTAATCCTAGTGTTTTGCTTTTCATAGAAATTGAGACACTAGTAAAAGAATATGTCTCGCATTTGAGAGAAAATATCCCCTCTAATAGCTCCCTGTAGTGATAAATTTTCCCCTTTTATCTAATAATTACAAAAAGAATTATTGATGAGAGCCTGCAAATTGATGAATTAGCACGTGTTGGCAATGGAGAAAGTATCATTTTCTTTCAACCCAGAGAAAGAATCAAGAGGATTTTGGAATGCCCAGCTTACTCAAAGATAAACATATGGCATATCTTACAGAGTAGAACCGAAGCTAAGAATCAGGCCGTTACTTACAAAAGTGTTCAGTGTGGAAACAACTTTGTCACCAACTTTGAAATCTTTGACTTCAGATCCAACCTCCACCACCTCTCCAGCCACATAACTGACTGCTCCAACAAGGAATATAGTAAAAGTGAGAACATAAATTGCTAAAAGCTAAATAGCTAACCAGAATGAGTCAACTCAACAAAGTGCCAGATGATATCGATTAGGCTGTCAAAGGTTTTCCTTTTTTAACGCTTGAATAGAACAACCCCCATTTTGCTTTCCACTGATAATCCTCTTGACAGTATAGATTTATACTGGGTATATCAACAGAGATTCCTCCCGTTCATCTTGCAACACAACAGAAATGAAGAGCCCTTTTTTTTCTTTTTCCCACTTGATCAGATGCTTCAAAGCTTACCCATGGAGGGGTTCTCAAATATAACTGCATATCTAATTTCAATCTTGAATTTTCTTTGACTGGTAAGGACAAAGACGAGCACATTCTCAAAAAAGGCACAGGCAAATTTAGTTAGCAAATAATAATGGCAAGATACAATTCCCCTAAAATATTACATAAAAACAGTGGTCCCATAGGAGTAGAGAGCACTAGTAAAAATGTTTCGTCATATGCAAGATGAAGCACCAAGGTATAAGAAAGCATAAAGAACATATAAGCATTTCTTACCTATACAAAATTATTAGTTTGTAAGGATTAAACCAATAAATACCTCAATTAGATACTGTTGACTCAAGAAGCATGGTTGATTTACAAAATAAATAAATTAAAACGAAATAAGAACATGGTTAAAGATTACTTAATATGAACAAATAACCAAAGAAACATGCTACCATTTTAGAACTAAAAATATTTTTCTATCAAACACAAAAATTAACCCTTTAAGAGAAAGTTAATTCTAAATCCTCAGCAGTATAGTGCGATGAATATTAAAAGTACCGCAAAAGATATTAACTAAAAGTATAGAAGAATTTGTACTAAAATGAAATACCAAATATAGATTAAAAAGCAAGAACTAAATTAAGTTCTATTGATTTGATTTGTATATCAATACTATAACACATACGGATCAAAACACAAGATTGATAGTTCTTAACTAACAATATTACACATAGCTCTGAACAAATAACTCTAGATCTATCAAAACAAACCAGCGCTTCTGAAACATCTTAAACTAATAGTTACACATAACAAGGAGAAACCAAAAGCATCTAACATAAATAGAAAAGAAACAAAGAATTCTAATTTTATGCTGCCCATAAAAACAAAGAAAATGTTTGGTGACACCATGGATGTCAAACCCAATTTCCAAAAATAAAAAGTTTTTAAGGGTAAACTTGAAAAGTGTAAAAGTTAATGACATAAATACCCATTACCCATTTTCTTTCATCCCTTGTAATAAATGACAAAAATCACTACCCTTTTAAAATTATGATGACTTTTTTTTTACACCAGTGGTATCGTGTAGCAACACCTTAGAAACAATCCAAATCCAAAAGTAGAAATGATCTCCTTCTTTCCAAAATTTACAGGAAGTACTTCCTAAAATTCCAGCCATAAATCATATAAAACATCACCTTTTTAATCCTTGTTTAACCAACAGACTCAAATCCCACCTTTTCCTCCGTAAACCCCTAAATTATCATTGGGGACTTTGCTATTTTCACCAACAAAGTTTTCATTTCTCGTTGTGAAGAAAAAGAGCTCGAAAATTCATCATAGACTATAGGCATACTATAATGCATGTCAAAAGAGTCAAGAGCATTAATAAAAAGAAAATCGATAGAAAAAAAATAATTCAAATATTAACCATAGCCACCAATTGATCACCTGGTATGCGAGGAAACAGAGGGCGCACTGTGCCTTTCTGAATTTTACAATCTATCGGATCAAGCTATTATTTACTACCAAACTATCTTTATCTGGAGCAGGAACTGGAACCTCAACATGCTGCACTTGTAGAAATGTAAGTATTAGCTCTCAAGGGCAGCTTGAGTAATCTTTTGGCAGATTTATGAGTTCAAGTTCCATATTTTCCTTTTATCTTTTTCCCAAAAAACCGAAAAAAAAAAGTCATATTCTAAATTTTCACTAGTGTCTTCATTGTTCAGAGAGTTTATGAGCTTCCTATCTAAATTTCCCCTTGTTTAAGCTTCTCAAGCTGGTTTAAGCAACCTTTAACTTCAATTTGATTCACTAAAAAACCAATTGGATCTTGAATTTGTGAGTAAAGAGAACATTTGATGTTAATGTCGTCAAGTCAGTTCCATTTTCAACCAAAACTAATAGCTATAATTTTAACCTTTTGAAAGGACTATTTCAAGTCCCAACTGCAAACAAAAGGGGGCTTTGAGCATCAATACATCATATGCCCACATCTCATATCAGATATAAGAGAAAGTTTATGGCACTATATAAGTATAAGCTCCTTTCAATCTTGCAAACGTGTTTGTGAGGGTCCCTTGGGTTTAAATGAGACAATATTTATCATTGGCGCTGATCATTACAAATCTGTGACGAGCTCCATCCCCGACTGAGACAGGGTCCATTTGGTTCACAAGAATCCCGAACATGTTAGTCACATCCTGAGCATCAAATATGTGAGAACTTTACGCTGCACAGCTGCCGTTATAAACCCGTGATCGTAGCCTAACCCTAACCCCGATACGGTATCCGCTTACATTCGCTCTCGCAATCCCAAACGCTATTGGCTACATCTCATCGATACCTTATAAAACTTCACAGCATAACATTATAAGTATAAAGTCATATCTCTTGAAGGTCAAAGAAACAATATCTACATGATTTGGCCCTGAAAATCACATTTGGTTTCCATACCAATTCTATTATCTAAAGACTCTTGTTCTACTGCTTCTTCCTTCCACTTCACATTTCAACAAAGACCCTTCTTAGCAGTCACTCTCAGCCTCCATACTACATAAAATTCAGAAAAAAAAAAAAAAAATTTACAAAAATCTGAAAAGCAACAAACAACAATAATAAAAGGGAAGGATTAAAACCCACTAAAAGAAGCAAACCCAGGAAAACAACCTCCAACCCATCAGCCTCCACTGCCATAGCAACTGGGGAAACTGCCCGCATGGTCTTGGCAGCCAAGTATCTAGAGAGAATTGAGTGTAAAGGAAAACAGCGGAGAAAAAATGAAGTGACCGTAGACAATGAGAGTATCGTGCGCCACGGATTTATGGACCATTGGGGGAGACGTGGAGAAACCCCCCGCCCCACAAAACACAGATAAGGAGAAGCCTCACTCGTTTTCAACCCCTCCCCCCCCCCCCCGAACAAAACAGGCAGATAAAGAGAAGCCTCACTCGTTTTCATTGGTGGGTTTGGATCTGCCTTGGGGTGAACATGCACGTGATTCTTGTTTTCCACAATTATTTGGTTTTTGAAAATACTGAGAACACAGTTTAAGTGTTCTCTCAAAACTATTCTAGTTATCTTGATTTAGTGTTTTCTATGTCCTTTTAATGGTAAAAACTAGAATCAAACTTCTTGTCCATGATTTTCTTGTTTTTGAGAATAAAAAATAGTTTTAAAAACATAAATCAAACAAATTTGGAATTAAATCCTCCAAATTTGGCCACCGATTTCCATTGACTTCATATTTTCATACCTTAAGTAGACGGATATTTTTACAAATTTTGTACTTTTCTCCATTAAGTACAATGTGCTCGCCTTATCCATTCAAAACCCAACCTTACGTTTGGGTTCAAGTGGAAAAATTTTGTTTCCATACACTTCATAAAAATAATTATAAAATAGGAATTATTTTTTTTTTTTTTTTGGTCAATCGCTTATGTTGCCTCACGCCCGCAGATACCTGAATATCGCCTCGTGCTCATATCATACCTAAACTAATCCTCATAGAGAGGGCACCATAAGGATGGTTAAACTCCTCTACATTATCAAACTTGAATTTGACACTATCGTGCTAAGCTTACGATATTCAATCATCTCACCTACATGTTCAGAAAGTAGATGATCGCTGACAAGATCTCAAGCAGCGATAAAGCATGGTGGGTCTGTGTTTGAGTACAAATTTATGAAACAACAAATTGCTATGATGTATTGTAAAGTAAATAGACTTACAAAATATATATATACATTAATAATATATATATATATATATATATATATATATATATATATATATATATATATATATATATATATAGATATGTCTTTATTTTAAAAATTATTTTTAAAATTTTATAATTAGGAGATATTGAATTTTTTGACATCTCAATATTTCTCGAAAACTATTTTCAATAAATAAAATAATAACCAAACACGCCCAAATGTCATCATCGGAAAGCTGCCAGTGCCTTATGGCACTCATGCAAGTAGTCATGTGGGTCACATCTTGGTTTATATTTATGAGGCGGGGTTTTAGTGCCGAAGCAAGGTTCTTGGTCATTATGTCCACAAGGAATAGCAGGATGCTGACTGTAGATGGCTTTGACAGTGTAATAATTGGGATAGGAAGAACCTGCAGCATCCTTCTGCTTATTTCAGAGTCCATCAAGAATTCCTCCTCCTCCTCCTCCTCCTCCTCCTCAGCTTTGTCCCCGACCAACCACTCCCGTTGGTTGGTGGCGCCACCCTTGCTCGTGGAGGAGTTGGCCGGCGGCACGGGCGACACGACTCTACAGACATGGTCGAGGAAGAGGACTATCAGGATGGGTAACAAAGAAGGACCACTTCACTTTAACCTATATTTTTACGGCATGAGCCAACTTGTTTCAGCAGGACCATTTATATACAATCGTCGGCACTAAAGGACAAATATATATATATATAGGGAAAACGATATTATAAGGTATCAAATTTAAACTATTCAAAACGAAAGACCAACTATTCTTATTCAAGACAACATTCGATGTTATATCTTCAGCAGATGAAATTTTTTATATACGCTCACAACCACGGCATACGATCTTTTAAACTAATAAAGATACATAGCTCAAACACAATTTCAATATAAATTAATGAAATCGTATGTTTTGAACATGATTTTAGTGTAAAATAATTAAGTTATTTTTAAGACATAATTTTAGTGTAAAATACAAAGTCCTTTATTTAAGACACGAGTTAGATGGCCAAGGGTACTTCATCAACCTTGGCATTATGGAGAACATTACCCCACAAGGGAATGGTATCTTCCTTTGCCATAAGCAATTCTCGAAGATTATCACATTCGAGCAAGGAGATGAAGATTGTGCCTTCAACCACTGATTAATGAACGACAATTAGGGCTGGTAATTGGGTTTTAGGAGTGAAAAGGTTTGTTTGGCCTCCAATATATTGGAAAACTAGCAAAAGAGGTTAATTGGATAGCCAAACTGTGTTCTCCCTTACGAGAAAAAAAAAAAAAAAAAAGAAACCATTCATATACCTGAGGCCTCTCTCTCCCTCCCCTTATCTCTGCCCCTTCTCGCCTGCGAGTGAGAGCACGAAGTCAAAATTGTTGGGTTTCATTCTACACTTCTGTGGAGAATCGCCATGGCTTTGAACAGTGGATTGAGATCTGCCTCTAAGCTCTTCAAATCTTCCCAACAACTCGTATCCAAATCAGCTTCTTCCATCCATTTCATTCTATCGATTTTTGTTTGTTTGTCTGATTGTTCCCGATAAACTAGGGAAAATTCATATATTTTGTATTGCTCCATTTTTCTTTGTTTCTCTGGAGGCCACACTGGAATTTACTGAATCGGTTGTGTCTCAGCAGGGATATATGTTGAACAAGAGCAACCAAATCGCAGCAATATCTTCGTTTCATTCTGTTTAAAGGCTCAACTCAGCAGGTATTTCATCTCGGCATTTTTTTTCTTCATTCTGTTTAGAAAAACATTAAGGACCATTATAAGGGTTTATTAGATTGAAGGAGATTAGCAATGAAATTAATGACGATTGTGGGCGATGGGGTTAGGATTTAAATGTCATTGGGAGCATAGGTTCAATAATGCATGTTTTGAAAAGATAATGAATATAATACAAGCTATGTCCCAAAACATAGTTTGAAAAATAATCCTAATTTTAGTGTAATTTTGTTCACATAAGATTTCCATATAGGATGAAGATTAAAATTAAATAAAGATGTTCCTTCAAAAGAAACTTTTGGTCTAAATTCAAATTTTTAAAAATGATTGAAAGTGTATCCAACATTTCAAAAGACATTTTTGGTATAAATTCAAATTTTTAAAAACTATTGAAAGTGTATCTGACACTTCAAAAGACACTTTTGGTCTAAATTCAACATTTTTGAATTTCTATAAAAAGTTTCTTTAAGTTAAACTCATAATTTATGAAACTTTAGATTTATGAAATTTTAGAAAATGTTTCTTTAAAAGACACATTCTTTCAAAATTTTAGAAAATATCTCTTCAAGAATCACTTTTCGCATGATAAAAAGTACATTAAATTTAAGAATATTTCTCAACCTTTCGCATTTAAGAAAAATTTTTTTTTTTCTGAGCTAAATATCGGAAAAGCCCTGATGCAAAATGAGTTCTTTTATATTAGCTTCTCATACAATTGCCAATTATAAGAGTTAAGAACCCGCATTCAAATGGAGATTTTGTTGCCAATAATCCATAATTAAGAACGCAACACACACACACACACATATATATATATATATATATATATATATAGCATAGAAATGGAATTCGAACAATGAAAAAGAGAAGTTACAGCTTAAGGTATGAATAAAACAGCATCATTATTGTTTAATAAATTTGCAGCCGGAGAAGTAATAAATAGTGGGAGTAGTAACACATTCTAAAAACTATTTTTTTTTTCTTTCTTCTAAAAAACAAAAAGAAGAAAGGAAACCGCTTGTTCTGAAAAAGACGAAGAACACGAAAAACACTAAATTTAGAGAACAATGAGTAAATTTAGAGAAGACATGACTTGTTTGGGGCTCTTTGGTTATCGTTGAAACTAATTTTTTTAGGAGAACATGTTTGGTTCACTGTTTTCATTGTTCCAAAATCACAGAGAACACATGAAAATCAAATTAAGAGAACAAAAACACTTTCATGAGAACACTAAAATGATGTTCTTAAAACTGTTTTAAAAAACAGGAACCAAATATGCATGCCCAAATATTATGATTAGGAAAATTAATGGCAGTCACGCTTGTAAGTGGAACATTTTGGTTTAGAGTTACCAGGTGAGTTTTTAGTGCCGAAGCAAGGTGCATGGCCTATACCATCTCAACAAGCAATAGCATGATCCTTACTGCAGGTGGCTTTTGATAGTCAAATAATTGGGAGAGGAAGAATCCTACAGCATCCTCCTTTTTATTTCAGAGTCCATCAAGAATTCCTCCTCCTCATCGGCCATGTCGCCAATCAACCACTCCCAGTGGTCGGTGGCGCCGCCCTTGCTCGTAGAGGAGTTGGCCAGCGGCACAGATGATTCGACCCTACAGACATGGCCGAGGAGGAGGACGATCAGGATGGGTACTAACAAAGAAAGACCTCTTTTGACTGCAACTCCCATATTTTCACCTGCAGGATGAGAAAAAAATTGAGGAATATATTAAGGAAAACACACTCTATGACCCAACTTGTTTCAGCGGGACCAATTATATACAGTTGTCAGCACTAAAGGAAAATTAAAATTCATGTTATAATAGGATTTAGATTTAATACGAATATAGAGTTCATCGTTAAACATGGTATCATAACTTGGTCCGTCATGACTCATAAGGTCCTGGATTTGATTCCCATTTATTGATTTGAAAGTCCATAATGGACTCTAACTCGGTTATTAAACGACAAGGTGGTACGTAAAAGAGATCAAAGTTCAAGTTTCTGAGAACTGTCACTGAACCCACCCTAGGGGTACGATCGCAATTCACACTCAAGCCTTCACCAAGTGTTTGAAGTGTGAACAACACTAGCTCTTCCTCGTTTGTAATCGATTTTTGTCCAATTACCAAACATATGTTCAAAAAGTAAATAACAACTTTCTAAATTCATCAATTCTCAAATTAAAATTTCTGGGTCGACAAAAATTACTTCTAAATATCCAAATCTCAATTATGAATGTCATATAAAGGTGTTCGTATAACAATATTTGGAATCTCTCCTAAATCCAATCGTGGTACTAATATAAAAGAACGTTATTATCCAAGTGACTTTCTCAATTAACTTTTAAAACCCAACATTTCACATAAACAAGAACTTATTAGTTCAACATGTTCCAACATAAAGTTCTAATCAAATCCTAATGATGATGCATCCTTAACCTAGCCATCGCTCCTCGCGGAAACTAAAAGTACCAGAAAATATATCAACGAATGGGAGTGAGCTTAAAGCTCAATAAGAAATACTAATATATTTTCATGGATAAAAAAATTTTCAATCATATTGTGACTCCTTAAAATCGGGGTGTCCGTTGACAACCCGTCAACCCGCGGAATATTCGTGGCTGTCGGGTAACCCAACACCACTCATGAAAAATCGGGCGTAGTCCTCAGACGAGCCACCCAACACAAACCCGTCCCAATAATCAACAATGACCACACGTGGTCCACATGGGAAAATGGTCAAAAAAAAAAAAAAAAAAAAAAAAGCAGTAAAATAAATTACTACTGTAAATTTCCTCCATCAATACTCACAAAATATCCAACCAACTATCTTACATTATTCAAGAGCGAACATGACATTTAATACAACATATATTAAAATTCCCATAATTTAATACATGTTATACAAAATCAATACCAAAGCCAACTCGGACTTTCTTCTAAACGTGGCCTCTAGTGAGCGCCGTCCTCGTGCACACTCCCTATACTTGAAATGGTGATCCCTCGACAGGGTGAGCAAAGCCCAGTAGAGATAATTCTTACATGGGTTACTCCCCACCTAAGTGCATATGCATGGCAAACAATCACATTTAAGCAATTTTATGAACCTACTCGAATGTCTACATGACCAATCCCATGTCCCGAGTCCTCACCGACTTCCTCACATATGCCTAAGCCGAATACGAGTAAAAATATTCAGTTTTCAAAACAAAAACTTTTTGTTCTTGAAAACTTACTACGCTTTGCAAAGTGTTGAATCCACCTCCGAGGTGAATTGTTGAATAACTCTCCGAAACAGTCATGGTCCTCATCTGAAGTGATCTGTTGGACGTCCCTCCAAGGCAATTCTTTAGAAAATCTTCCGTCGAAATTCCTTTCACAAACATTTTCGTTTTTTTGTTTCATTTCATGTCAAGCACTCACTCCTAATATTCTGCGCGCCTAACGTATACAATGCATGATGCCAATTCCAAACCTCTATGCTAATATATTCACATGCATATATATTAATGATAATTAAATCACATAAATCATGCTATACAAATTCACCATCAATTACACCAAAATTAGCCTACATGGCTAATTATCAAACACGAAGAATTCATTTCAATCACTCAACCAAACACATTTTAATACCAAAATTTACGTGTCACTATTCATGTGAACAGTGAAACCCTCGGGTTATTGTTCACTACCACACAAATAGGAATTTTCTCCACTTGCCTAAAGTTTTCGGCATCGAAGCCATTTGATAAAACAAGCCTCGAAAATTCCTTAACCATTTATACGGCTCTTAGCCAAAGATTAACGTTAGTAGGAAAAGATCCCTACCCTTGAGTTGTCGAACTCCACCAAATCGTCCATGCCAGAGCTCCCTCGCCGTGTAGAACAACTTTCCTCGTCTCTCCGTCGAAACCGACTGGTCCGATCGATCAAAATCTGTAGAGAAGGTGTTTTTCTCTCTCTAAAAATCACAAAACCTAAGCTCACTGCATCATCCAGCCCTCTACTGCCCGTTTGGTCTTCAAAAAGGAAGAAGATCACTATTCCCTTTTTGTCTCATTATCATTAACAATTCAATTAATTCCCATCATGTCCTTTCTTCTAGATTTTTGACACTTGGCACTATCTAAGCCTTCCATTTCCATCATCTCTCTACTCATACAACATGTGTCACATGAGTACACGTAGTGGGTGACTTTTGTCACATAACATGTCTTTTTACGGCAACCGACACCTAGTGCCTCGAAAAACGTGAAATTCCGACTATCTTGGAATTTGACGAAATTCGACGTGGTAGCTAGATTTCGCAAGACGATTCGAACAGTGAAATCTATTTCATAATCCGAGATCTATAAAAATTTCAGATTTTTTTAACCGAAATACCGTTTTACCCTTTTTCAGAAAATTGGAATTTTCTCGGGTCTTACATTCTCCCCTCAAAAGGAATTTCGTCAAGAAATTCTGGACAATCACAACAACTCACATGCATATGCAACGTGCACTATGCCATGCATGTAAACTAGTCATTTAAGTATTAAACGACTAAACCACGTACCTTCATCCCTAAACAAGAAGGGATAGGTAGCACACATCGTGTTCTCGCGCTCCCACGCCGACTCCTCCACCCACGGTGCCGCCATAGCACTTCACTAGCCTCTACCCGCCTTGCCGCAAAACCCGATCCCGCTATCCATAACGCATTAATCGGTCCCTCCTCAAAGTCTCATCCGTGTCAACTCTAATCCTCCCCAATCCACTACATCGGCCGGATCCGAGTATACCTCCGAGCATGTGACGGAAATACCGTGGACACCTACATGTCGCGGTAACGCCCAACCGCTGGGCGCTACAGTGCCTACCATCTCGAGTATCTCGAAGGGCCCGATGAACCTCTGGGCGATAGCTTCCCGCGCTGTCGAACCCGACCACCTCCTTGTGCATCACCTTCAAGAAGAGGTGGATCTTCGACCGAACTCTAAGGGTCGATGTCAGACATCGCATAGCTCTTCCGCCGCCTAAGCCGTGAGAAGATGTCGCCGCATCAAGCTCACCTTCTGAGGTGTCTCTAATCAAATCAGACTGTTAATGGAACTCTCTCCCACCCTACCCAACATAATGGTGATTGCATTACTCCCATGCTAACGCCTTCATACGGTGCCATCCGTATATCACTCACCGGGAAAACCGTTGTCAGAGGCGACCCCACTGCGGCAAGTGCCTCCACCTCGGTCCAAACACAATGGTGGGATTCAGATGGCCTCCCATACACGTCTCATATGGTTATCCGTATACCCGCCCGAAACCGTTTGTCGAGCGACTCCACTAAGAGCAGTTCTTCCCGCCTACCTTTATGATCCAGGACGCATGCTCGCAACATGTCCTCTAACACTTGTATATAATCCACACAACATGTAACCCTACACAACCCCTGCTTGGTGTGCAAACGCCGACCTTCCCAAGGTCACAATCACTGACAATCCAATGGACCGTCAACCTAGTCCATGTCATGAATGACATCCATATACCGAGCCCTGGTTTGCCACCAAATAACTAACTTACCAAAGGGGTATCCAAATCTTGAATCACTCCCGACTCCTATCATTCAACTCTAAGTCTACTTGATAATCATGATCGCAGGTTTTCATCTCGAGTCACCTTAATTCCTATCACTCAACCTAAGTCTTCTCGACATGACCGTTTTCCTGCAACATAACTTTTCGGCCTACACCAAGAGCCACTTACATTCAATAATGCAATTTCGGATATCTCCACCTGCCCTTACACCCACGCATTATTTCGATATCTCCACTCCGGCCCTCTTACACTAATACGTAAATTTCGGATAACCCACCGGTCTCCTCCTTCACTCCTAACCTGTGCTTCTCACCTTAGGGGATTAACGACTCTTCGCTTTAACAATCTAACACACATTAATTACTCTTCATTTCCCGATTCGAACTATGAGTCTTCATCGACTTAGGTCCCAAAGACAACCCACCCCACACTCACCAGAGTGGTGGAAGACCATACCATGCACCCACACCCGACTCACGCGATGTGCCATCAGCACATGAACGCAATGATGCTTACATCGTGACACCCTAATCCTGGTCCACCAAGGAGCGTAATCTCGAGATCTCTAACTCACAACCCGACCTACAGTCAACTCTCACCCCACATCCTAGGGAAGAACATCCACACTGGCTTCTCTAAAGGCCTCAACCTCTAAGCCTAAATCCATCACACAAGATGCATTAATGAACATGATGCATCAGAAAACAAATGGTATAAAACTGCATTCCTCGCATGTCCCACCGATCTTCATGCTCTCACCAGACCATGAGACCTCTGCCTCCTAAGACAATCTCGCCTCATATGCCCGTGGCCGGCGACAATGGTAACATCGCCATCCGCCTGTACCGATCCAAACTCTCGCTTGTAAATCCTATGCCCACCCCGACTCACGCCTAAACTCGGCCTATGACCGCTTTCAAAGTACTAGGTGTCAAAAGGCACCTGAACCCATGCACGTTCCCGACTCCATAATAGGGTGGAGGAACAAAACCGTGCTCCTCTCTCTTGTCCTACCGCCGACTGGACTGCAGGCTGCCCTAAAACCTCGGGATCCCCGCCTCGGGGCAATCCCTTCTCATATGTCGGTGGCCGACGGCAATGGTAGCACACCATCTCGCCCATCTCTGGACAACCCTAACTCGCTCCCATCGATGATCGGGACTGAGGTGTCCCATAACTGGGATTCCCGCTTCCGTAAGCAATCCACCGGGAAGTGTCCAAAGGTCGAACGTAAATAACACATCATCTACCCGCCCGACCGTGACGCCCAAAACCTGTGGGTCCGCTTGACAACCCGTCAACTCCTCAAGGACATCGGGATGCTCGGGTAATCCGACACCACTTATGCGAAAATCGGGCGTAGTCTCCTTGCACGGAGCTCTACCTAAGGTACAAACCTATCCTAACAATTACACGACCACACAGGTCCAAATGCGAGTAAAATAATGGCCACTAGCCCTCGTGCATCAATACTACAATATAAATATCCCAACTAAATATATATCATGGTTCAGTAAGAGTTTTACATTACTTTAATACAACATATATTAAAATTACAACATTCTAATACATGTATACAAATAACTACCAGCCATAACCCTGGGCTTTCTTCTAAACGACCTCTAATGGTGGTCGCTTCCGATCGCCTCCCTCAGACCAAATTTCCAGAATGCCGACAAACAAAGAACTCGCCCAAGAGCGATAATTTCCTACATGGGTTACTCCCCACCTAAGTGCACATGCATGGAAAACAACCACATTCAAGCAATTTCATGAACCTTACTCAATGTCTACATGACTAATCCCATGTCCCGAGTCCACCGACTTCACACACATGCAAGTTGCCAGCATGCGAGCTATCACATTTTTCCGATGGCAACCCAAGATTACTCTTAATGTTTTCATTTTTCATTTACGACCATTTACTTCGAGTCCTCACTGACTCCCTCAACATTCATTTTTCCATGAATGAAAACAATTTCCAAACAAAGGTATTTGTTTTTAACCGTGGACAACCCTCCGATATAAATAGTGGACCGACTCCGATAATTTATTTTATGGACAACCCTCCGATGTATATCAATTGGGCCGACTCCGACGATTTATATTTTATATGGACAACCCTCCGATGTATATCAATTGGTTCGACTCTGACGATTGATATTTTATATGGACAACCCTCCGATGTATAATACCCAATGACTCATGATTGATATTTATGGTGACAACCCTCCGATGTTGTAATGGGACACACCCGTTAATTATTGTTATCGTCAACCCTCCGAAACAATTCTCTCAAGAAACCACCTCATGCACTCCCATTGCTCTAGTGGTGCCCTGCATATGGAATGCATGATGCCAATTCCAATACGCTCATGCTAATATATTCACACGCATATATATTAACATAATTAAATCACATAAAACATGCTGGTGCAAATTCACCATCAATTACACCAAAATTAGCTCACATGTGGGCTAATTAACAAACATCAGCAATTCATTTTGAATCAATCAACCAAACACAGCTTCACACAAAATTATTTTCATGTCATTATACAAGTGAACAAGAAACCTCGACACTGCTTCACGATCACCAATTAGGAATTTTCCACTGCTCAAAGCTTTTTGAGACCGAAGCCACGGCTAAACAAGCCTTATAACTTCTAACCATTTACACGCTTCCAACAGCGATTAACACAAGTAGGAAAAGATCCCTACCTCTTAGAGTTGTCAGAACTCCACCAAATTGGTGTCCACGCTTAGTCCTTGCCGCGTAGAGCAACTTTCCTTCTTGCTCGTCAAAATCGACAAATTCGATTGGCCTAATCCTAGAGAAAGGTGTTTCTCTAAAAAATCAAAAATCCCTAGCCACTGATCCCCTCCTCTCCTGCATGTTTTGGCTTTGTATTTCAAAATGAAGATGACACACTATTGCATTTTTTGTCTTTTCAATTTAATACCCCACAATTCCCATCATGTCCCTTTTTTTTTATTTTTTGACACTTCAGACTATCTTGGCCATCCATTTCCATCATCTCTACTCACGCAAATATGCCACAAGAGTACATGTTATACGTGACTTTGTCATTGACTACATGTCGCTTTACACCCGATACTCGATGCCTCGAAAACACAGAATCCCCACTGCCTCGAAATTCGACGAAATTCGACGTGGCAGCTAGATTTCGCGAGACGATTCCAATGGTGAAGTCTGTTTCGTCATCCGAGATCTAGAAAAAAATTGGATTTTTACCGAAATGACTATTTTGCCTTTTTTCCGAAAATTTGAATTTTCTCGAGTCTTACATTCTCCCCTCCTTAAAAGGAATTTCGTCCCGAAATTCTGGACAATCACAACACAAGACATGCATATGCAACGTGCACTATCTCATGCATATAAACTAATCATTTAAATATTAAATGACTAAACCACGTACCTTCATCCCTAAACAAGAAGGGATAGGTGGCCCGCATCTTGTCCTCGCGTTCCCACGTTGACTCCTCCACTCCACGGTGCCGCCATAACACCCTCACTAGCCTCACAAAGCCTTGCTACAAAACCTCATCCTGCTATCTATAGCACATTATCCCTCCTAGTCCCATCCGCCAACCCTCAATCTCTCCCCAATCCACTGCATGAGCTGGATCTGGAGTGTACCTCCGGAGCATAGAGACGTGAAATACCCTAGGACACCCGACATGACGGGCGGTGGGGCCAACCGGTACGCATAAAGGCTCACCCCTCTCGAGTATCTCGAAGGGCCCAATAAACCTCAACGATAGCTTCCCATTGCCAAACCCACCACCTCTCTGTGCATCACCTTCAAAAGGTTACCACCAACCTCGAACTCTAAGGGGTCGACGTCAGACATATGCATAATCCTTCCACCGCTTTGAGCCATGAGAAGACGCTGTCATATCAAGCTCACCTTCTCTGAGGTGTCTCTAATCAGATCTGGACCAGTGATGGAGCTCTCTCCCACCTTGGTCCAACATAGTTCCAGATCTCGTGATATCCATACAATACCCATGAGAATGCCAGTATATCCGTATATTCTACCGATAACCGTCAAGGTAGCGATTCGCTGGGGCGGTGCTGCCTCTAACTACCCTTACGACCCAGGACGCATGCTCGCAGCATGTCCTCTAACGCCTGTATATAATCCACACAACATGTAACCCTACATAACCCCAAGCAGGTAAACGTCGACCTTCCCAAGGCTCACAATCATCGGCAACCCAATGGGCTCGCCAACCTAATCCATGTCATGCATGACATCCATATATCAGCCCTGTCGCCACCGACACCCAATGCAATTTCCAAAGGGGTATCCATATCTCGAGTCACTCCCGGCTCTTATCACTCAACTCTAAGTCTATGTGATAACCATGACTGTGTATTTTCATCTCGAGTCGCTCCCGACTCCTATCACTCAACTCTCACCCCCCATCCTAGGGAAGAACATCCACACCTGGCTTCTCTAAAGGCCTTAACCTCTAAGCCCAAACTTATCACATAAGATGCATTAATGAATGAATCTGATGCATCCAATTTAAACGCTACTCTAGTCAACAAATGCAAGGGTAGAAACACCATGCATGTAGTGTTCTAATATTGTCCTGTGACTTCCTAGGTAATCACATACCTAACCCTACATCGAGCCATACCAAGTGGTGATGTTCGTATCCCTTATAACCATGGCCTAAGCCCAAGTCCCTCAAGCCCTAGGTATTCGTATACCTAAGCACCGATAATTGCTTCGTGACGCCCCAAACCGGGTCCGCTGACAACCCGTCAACTCAGGAATAATCGTGATGCCGGGTAACCCGACACCACTCACGAAAATCGAGCAGAGTCTCCTTTGTACCTGGAGTTCTCACCCAAGGTACAAACCTCCCAACAATTACAATGACCAATATCAGATCCAAATGAAAACAATGGCCACTTCTGGGCCCCGTGAGATCAATACTAGCAATATAAATATCCCAACCAATTATATATCATGGTTCAAGAATTTTACATTACTTAATACAACATATACAAAATCACAACATTCTAATATATGTATACAAAATAACCACCAAAGCCACAACCCCGCTTTCTTCTTCTAAAAACGGCCTCTAATGGTACGCCTCCCGATCGCTCCTCCCGTACCAAATGGTATCCGACAAAGGTGAGCAATTGCCCATTAGTGATAATTCTCACATGGGTTACTCCCCACCTACGCACATGCACAAAACAACCACATTCAAGCAATTTCATGAACCTACTGAATACCCACATGACTAATCCCATGTCCCGAGTCCTCACCGACTCCCCTTCACACGCAAGTCGCAAGATGAAGCACGGCTGGCTCAATGACAACCCAAGATTACTCTTAATCTTTTCATTTTTCATTTACGACCATTTACTTCAAGTCCTCACTAACTCTCTCAACATGCATTTTGCCATGAATGAAAACCATTTCCAAACAAAGGTATTTGTTTTTAACCGTGGACAACCCTCCGATATAAATAGTGGATCGACTCCGATAATCTATTTTGTGGACAACCCTCCGATGTATATCAATTGGGTCGACTCCGACGATTGATATTTTATATGGACAACCCTCCGATGTATATCAATTGGGCCGACTACAACGTATATCAATTGGGCCAACTCCAACGATTGATATTTTATATGGACAACCCTCCGATGTTGTAATGGACACTTCAATCATTATTATTATTAGTCAACCCTCCGAAACAATTCTCTCAAGAAACCACCTCATGCACTCACTCCTATTGTTCTAGGGTGCCCCAGTACATATGGAATGCATGATGTCAATTCCAATATGTTCATGCTAATATATTCACATGCATATATATTAACATAATTAAATCACATAAAACATACTATGCAAATTCACATCAATTACACCAAAATTAGCTCACATGAAACACGAGCAATTCATTTTGAATCACTCAACCAAACACATTTTCACACAAAATTGCCTCAGATTACTATTCACATGAACAAGAAACCTCGGTTAACGTCTTCACGATCACTCAAGTATGAATTTTCTCCACTCGGTTCAAAGCTTTTGAGACCGAGTTTACGACTAAAACAAGCCTCAGAACATTCCTAGCCATTTACATGGTTCTTAAACAAGGATTAACACAAGTAGGAAAAGATCCCTACCTCTTGGAATTGTCGGAACTCCACCAAATTGGTGCCCACGCGTAGTCCTCACCGCGTAGACCAAATTTCCTTCTTGCTCCATCGAAAACCGACGGTCCGATCGGCCTAATCCCAGAGAAGGTGCTCTTAAAAAAAAAAAAATCAAAATCCTCAGCCATTGCATCCTCCTCTTGCACGTTTTGGCTTTGTATTTCAAAAGGAAGATGATGACACTATTACGCTGGTTCTTTCAATTTAATTTTAATAATTCCCATCATGTCCCCTTTTCTTTATTTTTTTGACACTTGGCACTATCTCTACCATCCATTTCCATCATCTCTCTATTCATGCAACATGTGTCAAAAGAGTACATGATATAGTTACTTTTGTCACACCACATGTCGTTTTACGGCACCCGATACTCAGTGCCTCGAAAAACGTGTAAATCCCGACTGTCTCGGAATTTGACAAAATTCAACGTGGCAGCTAGATTTCGCGAGACGATTCCAACGGTCAAGTCCGTTTCATCATCCGAGATCTAGAAAATTCTTTGATTTTTGACCAAACGCACTATTTTGCCTTTTCCGAAATCGACCTTATCTGGCCTTAAGACCGACTAAATGTCCCATCTCGCTTCGGGTCCCGATGACCTCAAATTTATCCGATCCTTGCGAAACAAAAGTCTGCTTCTTTCCCTGCCGTGCCAAAGATGAATATTCCTTCCTCTTAGTACCAACACCCATATCTTGGATGCCTCGTACGTCATCTACTCTTCCGTCATCGTCAGATCACCTATGCAATAGCAAAGAACAAGAATCCCTACAGCCTCACCAAGGCCTACTGTCAAATACCGTGGTGTCCGACCAAGACTTCGTGGACAACCCTACGCCCTGTTCCCTCGACTAGCCATCTACACCTGTCAAATGGCAAGTTAATATCCAATGCAGTATCTTCAAGGCGTAAACACAGCCCGAGACACTATTCACACACAGAAAACATTTTATACACAATGTCCTTGCATTCATAGGAAATGCAAGACAATAATTCAATATATTAAATCAAAATCAACAACAAAAATTAAATTTTAGAAAATTTCATTTTAAAAGATTTTATTTCATTTGATTTGATTTTAAATTTTTTTTTTTTAATTTTTTTTTTTAAAACCTTGTGAACAGTGCTCATGAAAAGTGTTCATGAACAGTGTCCTAAATAGTGACTGAAAACAATGCACTGTGTCCAAAACTAGGTTGGGTGCACCAAAGACACCCGAACCCAGTCAGCACGCATAGGCCACTGCCAAGATCAGGCCCAGCCGGGCCGTGTCGAGGCCTTGTCGCAGTTCGTGGCTCCGCCATGTCGCAGCCCGGGCTCCTGCCTCAGACGCACCGCACGTCATGTCACGTGCTCCTACCGTGTCGTGACGCCACTACAACAGACGTGGAGGTTTTCCCCTACTATGTTCGCAAAGATTGTATCGCGACACGCCTGGGGCTGTTGCGTTCTCCCGGTTACAATACAACTGGACAGACGTGATGACGCCCAAGTAGCCGGGACGCTTACTCCGCCACGATACAAAGACTGTATCGTGACACAATCCCCAGCGGCCAGCCCCTCGCCTCTGTCATGATACAAAACTGTGTATCGCGACACAATCCACCATCGCACAAGTATCGGATGTGTCGCGGGCTCTCGGGTCGCGGTCGTGTCTGTATATGGCCCAAATTCCTACCATATCGTGGCCGACACCATGCGGCCCTCGCGCACCTTGTCATACGCCCCTCGCGCACACCCTTTGCCGCGCGCCCAAGCCCGTCTCCCAAAGATGCTCACGATACAATTACTGTATCGTGACTCAACACTATAATGGGCAAAAGAGCTCCATTCCAGCCCTGACCCTTTTTTCATTATTCTCATCCCATTTGATCGGAAAACTACCTAATATATATATATATATATATAGGTATGGATATATGAAAGAGTCAAAGAACCAAATAAATTTATTAAAATTTCTATTTTATCCATTTTCTTTTCTCTCCAGCTTCTACACACCGTAAAACCTAAAAATAAAAAATCCTCAATACGCTTTTTTCATTTAATTCTAAACCATTTTGTCCAAAATTTCTCGAACACCTATGGTTACATTTTCTCGACCCTAGTGTTCAACATTTTTCCTATGCTATTCACCAAGCATACAACTCACACAATCACACATAAAACACCATGCATGCAGTGTTCTAATCCTGTCCCGTGATTGCCTAGGCAATCACATACCTAAACCCTAACATCGAGTTATACCAAGTTGTGATGTTCTTATACCTCAATGACCATGGCCTAAGCCCAAGTCCCCCAAGCCCTAGGTATTCGTATACCTAAACTCCGATATCGTAAGTTGGAGCCGGCATCGTGACTAAACTGCGGATACCCAAACCCGAGCTCCCCAGGCATCAGACACTAAGCCGGTGATGCCCCAAAACCGGGTGTCTCACATTAATCCGCCAACCTCGCTGACAGCTCCTGCATGCCAGAACCCGACACCACCTACGTAAAATCAAGAGAGCCTCCTTTTGCACTGGGAGTTTCTATCCAAGGTACAAACCTATCCCAACAATCAACAAATCCACTACGCGTCCACATGCAAGTAAAAGAATGCCACTAGCTCCCCGCATCAATACTCACAAAATATCCAACCAAGTATCTTACATGGTTCAAGAGTTAACACATTACTCTTAATAAAACATATATTAAAATTTACAATTCTAATACATGTTATACAAAACCAATATCAAAGCCACAATATGGCTTTATTCTAAACGCTGCCCTAGCAAAGGCCATTCCGTAATGTCCCATCTCAATGTCGGCGATCCTCGACAAAGCAGAAGAAAGTTCTGCAGTAGATAATTTCCTGCTACTTGCTACTCCTCACCTATGCATGCATGGTAAACAATCACATTCAAGCAATTTCATGAACTCCACTGAATCGCCTACACGACTCAATCCCATGTCCCGAGTCCTCACCGACTCCCTCACATATGCCTAAGCCAAATGCGAGTAAAAATATCCAGTTTTCAAACCAAAAGCTTTTTGTTTTTAAAAACTTACTACCAAGTTTCGGTAAAAATATTGGACTACCCTCCGCGCGAATTGGTCGGATAACCTCTAAATGGGCCATGGTCCTTATCCCAAGTGATCCGTTTTGACGTCCCTCCAAGGCAATTCCTTCAAAATCTTCCGTCAAATTCCTTTCACAAACATTTTGTTTGCTTGTTTCATTTCATGTCATGCACTCACTTAATATTCTAGGGTGCCTCAGTTGCATATGGAATGCATGATTAATTACAAACCTTCATGCTAATATATTCACATGCATATATATTAACATAATTAAATCACATAATCTTATATGCAAATCACTTATCACTTACACTAAAATTAGTCACATGGGTTAATGAACAAACACGAAAGTAATTCATTTTGAATCACTCAACCAAACACATTTTAACAAATTTCAAAATTTATGTCACTATTCACATGAACATTGAAACTCCTCGTGTTAATGCTTCACGATCACATAAATAGGGTTTTTCTCCGCCGGTTCAGCTGAGACTGTAGTTTACGGCTAAAACAAGCCTCGTAACATCTTTAACCATTTACATGGCTCTTAGCCAAATATTAACGCAAGAAAGATCCCTACTCTTGGAGTTGCCTGAATCTCGCCAAATCTCGTCTACGCGAATTTCGCCGCGTAGAACAACTTTCCTTCTTGCTCCGTCGAAAACCAACGGTCCGATCGGTTGAAAATCTAGAGAGAAGGTGCTCTCTCTCTCTCTAAAAATCACAAAACCTAAGCTCACTGCATCATCCGCCTCATCGCTCGCTTGCCTTCAAAGGAAGATCACTTACCTTTTGTCTCATTATCGCAATAATTCAATTAATTCTCATCATATCCCTTCTTCTAAATTTTTGACACTTGGCACTATCTAGGCCAGCTCCATTTCATCATCTCTACTCATAAAAACACGTGGTCACATGAAAGACACGAGTGGGTGACTCTTGTCACATCACATGCCTTTTACTCGCACCCAATACCCTGCCTCGAAACGCGGGAATTCGATCACTCTAATTCGACAAAATTCGACTTGGTAGCTATATTTTTGCTTTGTAGACGATTCCAACGTGAAACTGCTTTCATCATCCGAGATTTAGAAAAAATTTGGATTTTTTTACCAAAATTACCGTTTTACCCTTTTTCAGAAAATTGGAATTTTCTCGGGTCTTACACATATAACAAATAGGAGATGTTTTTCATCAAACTTTAGATTCAAAAACAAGTTGGAACATTAAAAAAATGTACTTCAAAACACTCTCACATCCAATTCAAATCAGCTTCATACCAAATGTGATCCAAACAATTTCATATCAAATTTCGATTCAAACACTTTCATATAAAGTTTAAAATCAAATACATTTCAAATATATTTTTCTCTAGTCATCAAATATCAAATGGTGCCTAGCCATGTGGGACTTTTAAATGGGTGGCTAGCCGCAAATTGTTCCTTTTAAGGTGGACGGAATCAAACACTACTAGTACTAGTAACCTTTAACTGAAACCCTCAGAGGCCGTTCAAATCAATTATCTGGCCACCAAGAATGTAAAGGTCAACTATTATTCCCGCTTGACAAGGACCGAATAGTTGTCAACTATTATTCCCGCTGGATGCTACCGGGCAAGTAACTACAAAGTCAAATATTTCATTCAAAAGTTTAAATTACAAACATCATATCTTCACATTTTCTTCGTAAACAAAACAAATTCAAAAGCATAATCATAAAAACTATTTTTGATCCATGGATAATCAAATAAATAAAAAGTAAAACTTTCATAAATCAAGATTATATATAATTCGTTAAAACAATTTTCATCCTCTAACATAAAACAAATAATTTTCTTTTAAAGATTCGTATTAATATCCCTTACCTCAAAGGAGTACTCAAGTTTTGGTTGTTCTAATTCAAATAATTTCACCTCAATGAAATATTTCTCCTAAAATAATAAGGAAGAAACTATCATCATTACTTATTTATTCTTAAAACTTTCCTAATTTGATATTCTTAACAATTATATTATTTTTAATTTTTTAATCCATAATAATAAAAGTTAATGGGTTTCTAAATATTTTATAAAATTTGTTATTTATAAAGTTTATTCTATCAACATGATTTTTTTGTTCACCTCAAACATATTGACAACTTTCCAAATGATAACTATTTGAATTAGGTAGTTTTACAAATTTTATAAAACTCATATTCCTTTCGGATCTTATTTTAATAATTTATTTATTTTTATGCTCTTAATTCGAACTAAATCTTTTACTAAAAAGAAATAATATTAAAAATATTTTACACATTATATTATTACACAATACTCATCTAGCTTTTTTAATTAACAATTATCATAATTTTGACAACAAGTATTATTAACGGATCTTATTTGCTATAATCGCTAAATAATTATTCTAATCATATTCCCTTATCTAATAAATTCTCAACTTAATAAAATATTTACTTACCAAAATACATATATCTTTAAATACTTATCAAATACATATATTTATACAAAATTCAAATTTCTTTTCAAATTTATTCTATTTGTTTATTATTATTTTCTTTCAAAAAATTATCCTTAAATACTTTTTCATTCTCATACTGTGCATTTAATATTTATTGCACCATCAATCCTTATTTTATTTTATTTCTAAATAACGGAAGTGTAATCTAAATCGATTTTCTTTGCATTTACCTAAAACCGAAAGAAAATTGTTAATCTACATCAAAGAAATCTAGAAAATAAAACAAGAAAAGATCTTACTCTGTATAAATTTGTCTCTTCAAACCCTGTGATCCGAAAAAGTCAGACGTCCTCTGAATTTAATAACAGAGTTAAATTCAGCATTTAATAAAGGATTTTCTTTTTATTCCAATTTATACCTAAGATCTATTGCAAAATTATCTTTTTACCCCTCTTTCATTAAATTAATTAATTAATTAGCTAACTAAATTATCATTATTATTTTCCTAACTTATACCTATAAAAATTTCTGTCATTATTATTTTCCCTAATTTATACTTATAAAAAATTTTGTCATTATTTTTTTCTCTAACTTATACCTATACAAATTCTTGTCATTATTATTTTCCCTAACTTATACCTATATAAATTCCTAGATGTTACAGAACTTAACATTATAACGATGTAAGATGTAATACATAGCTAAGATGGCCACTTTGTTTTCATTTAGTATGGTATTTTTATAACTATAATAATTCCATTTCTTGTCCAGACATTTAAGTCTGCCATCTTAGCTTAATAGACATAAAACTGTCCTGCTAAAACGAAATAGCACAAACGAAGGCCTAGAGAATATAATTTTAGTAGGGTTGGGATTATGGGTAATAGTGCATGTATTCACCTAAAAATATAACATATTTTATATGTCCGAATGGAACCACGAAAAGATAAGATTTCTCTAGGAGCTCCAATTAAGAAAAAAGAAAAATATATATATTTTTAATACACACCTAAAAAATTTCAATTATTTGTTTAACAAAACCACATTTATTATGTAAAGAAGCAAAGTTAAAGCATGATTACTTGCAAAAAGCCAAGAACAAGATATTTTTTATATAACTTAAATTCATTTCACTTTTTTCTTTATTTATATTCCTAGTGAAATACAAAAATAAAAAGTATTTCCTTAATAATTTGCCAAACTAGATATAATTAAAGAAGAATATATAAGTTAAAATTTCTATCATTTTTCTTGGAAAAAGAAAAGGAATTTCACTAGTATTTTTTTAAATTAGCTTTTGTTGTGGCTGAATAGGAGAAAAGTTTTATAATACCTTCCCATTTAAGTAAACTGACATAGTAGTTCCACATCAATGTATCCTTTAATAAGTAAATTATTTTGATTTATACCAAATGTCTAATTTGGATTATGAATATTTCATATACGTTATTGTAATAACATGGTTTTTAATTAATAGTGCCTTTGATTAGCCACCAAGGTACACATTTCCTCAACTCATCCCTTGTTTAGTATATGCCTTGTGCAAGAAATCAAAGCAAATATGAATAGGAAACAAGGTATAACAAAAGATATGGAAATCTCTATATGATAGAGAAAATTTTATTTTTCAGATATTCAAGAGAGGAATTTGCCACATACATATATACAAGATAGAGTTGCTTAAACTAGGAAAGCATTATTTCATTTTACAAACTTTAATTACAATCGCCAGAGACCTTCTCACACAATCCCATAGATATAATTTTCTATACACAATCCCATAATTCATTCTTGAAATCATGGGATTCTTTATTTCTTCTTGTAACACCCCCCCTCTAGTTGGAGGGTGAATGTCAAAAAATCACAAACTTTAATTCAGAATGGAAACGAAAGGCGGATGAGTCGAAAGGGCTTATTGAACAAATCCACAAATGCGTTTCGATGGAAGATGAGCAAGAATTAAAAGCTCACCCGATTAAATTCGCTCTTGAACAACACGGCAATCAATTTTTCTGCTTTATTAAACTAAATTATGACAATATGGAGGTGCAACTTCACTATCACATAACAATTCTATGGTCGTGATGCTTTGCATGCAAATCTTCAATAAATGATTTTTAGCCACATAATCCCATACAATGGAGGCCATTGTCGGTATTTGCTCGATGATGACCTGGCTGAGGATGTTTGTTATTTTAGTTTTCCCATGAAACAAGAAGCTTACCAAGGAAAATGCAATAAACTGAAGCATAGATCGTTCCTAGATCGAACATCATTCAATCCCATCACAAACCCTTTTAGTAGTAAAATTGTTTTGATGGAAAAATAATCTATCCAAAGCCTAAGGTAATCATAAAAGATGATGAACAACATCCAAATGAGGCTTTAGTTCCAAAATAAATTGCTTAAAATATGAACTGGATAAATTTAATTCTGTTTGGGTAATATACATATGTCATAAATTCAACCAATCTTCTTAGGTAGATGATTCTTCAATAAACCCTACTTACATGTAGGAGCTTATTATTTCTTCCATGGTGCTGATAACCAGTTTGGCCCTGCCAAATTTCTTTTATCTAAGATATCAAGAGTATATTTTCGTTGGGATATGGAAATCCCTTTAGGGAACATGCAACTTCAATACTAAGGAAATACCATAGTTGTCCAAGGTCTTTGATGCAAAATTTGGTGTGAAGAGAGTCCTTAAGAGAAGTAATTGCATTTTCATCATTGCTAGTTATGATCATGTCATCTACATAGATGAGCACGGTTGTGAAGGAATTACTAAAATCTGCGGAAAAGTGAAATAAACCAACCCTTGATTGGGATGATGTTTTCATCTTGTTGAATAACTGCAAAAAATTTTTGAAACCAACTACAAGAGGCTTGTTTAAGCACATATAGTGACTTGTTGAGTCAACATACCATAGGTATCGACCTCTGTTGATGCAAACCGAGGGGCAATTTTATGTAGACTTCTTCGAGCAAATCACAATGGAGAAAAGAATTTTGAACATCCATTTGGTGGAGTGATTAGTTCTTAGTAGCAGCTATTGCAAGCAAGCATCAAATTGTGGTTAGTTTGGCTACATGAGCAAATGTCTCCTTATAGTTGATCCCTTCATGTTGAGTAAAACCATTTGCCACCAATCGGGCTTTGTATCGCTCAATAGTGCCATCATAGTTATATTTAATTTTGTACACCCATTTGTACCCAATCGAATAATGGCCAAGGGGAAGTGGTGTAAGTGTCTAATTATGATTTGGTTCAAGATCATAGAGTTCAGTAGCCATAGTTTCCATTTTGGATCCAATACAACATGTTCATAAGTCTCAAGTTCCACAAGAAAAGTGATAACACTAACAAAATTCTAATATTTTGGTGAGAGTTGTGCATAAGAAATGTATCTAGTCAAAGGATGACGCTTATTTGTCAAGGAAAAGGATTGGCCAAGAGCATCCTTGGTGATGTATGAAAGTTCCGAAGTTTGACACTTGGTTGCTTGATGTGGTCAGAATGGCGAGTAATAGGAGAAAGTGGTAGAAAATTGTTGTCATGATCAATTATAGGTTCATCAAAGTCTAGAATAGGGGATGAAGGCGAGGTTGTTGGGAAGGCAAATGATCATTAGTCAGTGGTTTGGTTGTCCCTATGGTGGTTGGCTCATTTTGTTAGAGAAGTGCTTTAAAGGCAATCGCCCTTAGCACTTATTGTAAGTCTTTTGTTACTATTAAAGACATCTTCATTAATTTGATATTCGTACGTTGAATTGATTTAGATCTTTAATCGAATTAATGAAGTTTATGATACATAGCATAGCATGAAGGAATCATGATTTGACCATGATAATAAGATTCTAATACGTAATTATGTTAGTATCTAAATTATCCCTAGTCATAGGATTAAAAGATTAGACATTGTTAATCCGGACATACTAGCACATGTCATACTCCTTGATTGGATCAAGCAGTGGATCTTATAATCATGAATTGATTAGAGTTGACATGTGAATGCTTGTTAAGAGTAGCCAAGTACATCAAAGACCTACCATGAGACAATCATATGGATTACCTATTTATATGTAGATGATTGTCTCATCATAGCAATAATGTATGTATCCTTAGACTTGAGGTGCTTAAGGATATCTTGGATGTTGATTATGTATTTTGACCTCGATCCATGTTGCCTTTTAGAGGTCCTTTTTTAGGTGATGGTTGAGTATAACTTGAGATATGCAAAGGTAATTAAGTAGCCAACAAAGGATTCGCCACTCCTAATATAGGGAGAGTATACTTATGACCTCTTGTCAGGATCATTACTCGGGAATCTCTCGCCATAGTGGAAATGCCATGAAGAATGTCTTCAGGTGCATAATTGTAGAGTAATGAGTCGAGGACAAGATCTAATATCACTTAGGCTAGATGTGGCATAGCTAGTCTAGTGGGAGCTACACTTTGTCCATGCTCTGAAATGAGTGGGGAATAGTTTGGTGGAAGGACGAAATGCGCAATAATTGTCTATGGAAGGGTTAGCAATTAGACCACTGACTCTCTGGTCAATTGGGGGTCATGATGTGTTGCTAGATGCCATCATGACTTGCTTAATTCAATAGTTGAATTAAGTGGTGAACATAACCGGGAACCTAATGGGTCATTGATTAGTCTTAAACTCATCTATTTTTATCCATTTCCTGGCATAATTTTAGAAGTTTATAATTCATGTTAATGCTGAATTATGGAATGTTCACCAACTTTTTGTTTTGCAGGTTTTTGAATAGAAATGAGATAATTCCAAAGAAGAAAAGCAAATCGCTGAAGTGGTGACTCTATCGTGACACAATTTCATAATGTCGCGACAGTATCCCAAATGACAAGCAGGAGTTATGTTACAACAAGGATCAAGCTGAACTCAAGTCATAAATGAAGTATGTCGTGACATAATTTTGGATAAACTAACTGATTTCTATCAAGACAATGGATTTTTATATCGCGACAAAGCTGGAGAAGTTCATAAAGAAGAATGTCGTGACATTCCTAACTCGTGTCGCGACACTGATCAAGCACATGGTAATGAAACTTATGTCATGACATCTCACAACTTTGTCGCGACATAAAGAATTGAAGATAGCAGAAGAGCTCTATCGCGACAAAAGAAAACTATGTCGCGACACAAAATCCATAGTCAGATTTGAAGGGCAAGAAATTTTGTCACAACAGAGAAATTTTATGTCACGATAGAAAATAGAAAAACAATGAGACATATCAAGACAAAGTGCCTACGACGGAATTTTCCATGTTGCGATAGACATTTCAGCTCATGACAACACCAAGGCAGGTCATATGTCGCGACATAACATTCAGAGTCAGCAATGAAAGATAAGAAGACTTTATCGCAACAAAGAATTTTTAAGTCGTGATAAACACAACATGAGGCTGAAGTGAACTCTATTTTGAAAGAGACGACTATTGTCGCGACGTAAAAGACAAGAAGAAAAAACAAGGCAAGCAAAAGGCAGGTAAAAATTCTATCGCGACAAAAAGAAGATTATGTTACACAATAAAATTGTTTAGTAAGAGATTGCCATAATAAAGAAGTTTTATGTCACGACAGGAAATGGAAGAGGCATGAGACCAACCAAGACAGATATGTTGCAACAAAGACTTCAATGTTGCGACAAACAGTTAGCCAACAACCAGGAGTAAAGAAGATTAGGTCGCGACAAAGAAAAAGTATGTCTCGACAATAGACCAAGGCAACTATGAGAAACTCTGTCGCAACACAAAAATTCTATGTCGCGACACAAAACAGAGCAACAAAAAGAAACTTAGTCGTGACAAAGAATTTGATGTCGCGACATACTATTCAAGTATTCAAGCTGTAAGGTATTCAAGAATTTTCGCGACACAAGAAAAGCTTTTTCGCAACATAAACCAAACAACCTCAAAAGAACTATGTCGCAACATTGCTAACTTATGTCACGAAAGAATTTGAGAAGAGAGCATAAAAATATGTCGCGACAGGACTTTCTATGTCTCGAAAAAGTTATTAATTGGGCAAGAATTTTTGGGGATCAACAATTAGTGCCTAAAAGTGCAGCCCATCATTTGAAAATCTATAAATATATGCATCTAGAGCACTATGTGCAGCTTTCGCAAAACCAGGAACTTCTAGGTAGCTGGAGACTCTTGTATATTATTTTTTTCTTTTCTTTTGTGTAGTTTTTAGAGTAGCATTTTAGTTAGTTCTTTTTGGGATTGAACAGAAATCCAGTGTAAAGTTTCAAGTTGGGTTCGTTGTAAAATTTTGTTTTTCATTACTGTCTGATTAAATGAATTTGGAATTTTCTGGAGTTCATTTATTTCAGTTCGTTTGTAATTTCAAAAAGAATTTACTTGATCGCTTAGTCACTGGTGGCCAGATCCAACTTTGAAAAACTAAGCTCCATCTGGGAATGGATCGATGTGATTATTATTTTCTACTCAACTTGAAAGAAGTTCATAGTTCGAATGTTTGGATTTATTTAATTGGTATTGTTCTTGAAGCTACTTGTTCAAAATATTAATAACTTGTACCCAGAAAAGGACTGTGTCTTGCTCTGATTTCTAGGAAGCCCTATGAGTGACACAGAGATGGAGAATCCTTAGAGTGTGGAGTAGTTACTTGGGGGCATGTTAGACTAATATTACGGAACAACTAAACTCTAAAAAATCACTTAGATAGATCACTAACTTACTCATTGTGTGAGGATAGTTGGATGATGTATCAATTTAATCAATCAGAGGTTTCTCCTCAATTTGATGAGAGGATCTTGATCATGTGATAGCATAGATCTAATCAAGGAAATAGAGAATCTCATCAAATTAGGCGGATGAGTTACCAATTAGATTGGAGAAGACTTGCAATATCCTGTCTATATGAGCAAGAAGTCTTCAGTCCTAAGAAATGGGTATGAAGTACTGAAAATGAAAAACACCCAGATTTTAGAAAGAGGTTTATATTCTACAAGTAACTGATTAGACCCATGTATCCAAAAGAAATATGAATCTCTAATTAGTTAAATGTATGGTTTATGGAGAAATCCAAACTATACTACCTTGCATCTTTGACAAGTTCAAATTTCAAACCAATGGCTAAAATTTGTTATAAAATTATGCAGAAATTCATAATTGCACACTGATATATTTCCCAGTGAACTTTCCAATCCATTTGTTTAAATTCTTTATATGTAGTTATAAAGTTTTATCTAGTTTTTTTTTTTTTTTTTTGGCTTTAGCTTAAGTTTAGAAACAAACCATTTTTAACTTTGGAGTTCAAATAGCAAAGATCTTGAGTAGATGGGGTACTTAATATTTAGATTTATCATCAATCCTCGTGGGAATGATATCTGGACTTAAATCCATTTTATTACTTGTATGACATGTGCACTTGCAGCGATTTAGACCAAAATCAATTTTAATGGATCATTCTTTCAAAAAGGGGCCAAACAAATATTTTCTTTTATTATTAAAATTTAGTCAAACAAGTTTTATGGCATTTCAGTTGGGATTGAAAAGTCTTTGGATGGAATTGCTAATTACTTCATCAGATTTGGTCTATGTTTAAAAATCAGTCAATCAAGTTTATGGCGCCGTTGCTAGGGACTGAAAAATCTTTGGATGGAATTGCTAATTATTTCATCAGATTTGGTCTATGTTTAAAAATTAGTCAATCAGTCACACACATAGAAGATGAATACTTGATATAAAATGGACTTCGATAAGATCCAATCATGAGGGACTTAACTTTGGGGATTAGACAGCTTTGGGATTAGTGGAATCATGACACTTAAAGAACTCATTTAGAGAATGGGATAGGAAAAAGCTTGCTTATGGACTTAAGGCCCATAAGGGAGCATGCTACCATGCATGGAGATGCACATAACATATTCCTTCTTGAGTGAAGGCCTTTTGGTCTTTTATAGGGTAGGTTTCTCCTATAAATATGATGCTATGGGAGAAACCGTAACCTTAAATGTGAAAAAGGAAACCCTAGTCTCAAAATCAAAAGAGTTGTTCTAGTGATTTCTCTCTCGTTCTTGACAAAAACAACTAAGAAGAAGAGATATTTGAGAGCATCAAATCCAGTCTTCTTCCTCCCTCATTGAGACCAACCTTGGCTAGCACCGAGCTTGCTTTCAACTTTGTTTCCTTAGAGGTTCTTGAGTGTTGTCTTTTTGTGGATACCTTTAGAGGTGAACCTAAGACTTGGTTCTTTTCTAGTCAAGCTACAAACATCTTCCAAGAGCAGATCTTCAAAGGTATATGATGCATTAAACTCTTGGTTTTTTGTTTTGAATCCCTTTTGATGAGCTAAGTTGGTCCAAAGGGTAGGATTCCATTTTTGTTGTTAAATCTGTTGTGTTGCAGTGCTCTTGGAACTGTGGAATCCCTTTAGTGGTATCAAGAGCTCACTTAGTTTCATCAAATCAGATCTATGTTGAGAGTTTTAGATTTTGGCTCCAATGGTTTCCAAAAACTTTGAAAATCAGTTTCAAATCTTGAAAAGTTTCATCCTATGTTTTTCCTTCATGTAATCTGGTCATGTGATGATCAATGATGGTTATTATGTAAGAAAAATGGTTTGGATGAGATTCAAACACCCAAAGTTGGGATTTGTTTGTATGAGTTGCCGATTTGAAATGTAGGTGACGTCACGATGTGGGCTCTTCACATCGCGATGTGGTGGGCTAGAAGCAGGCAATGTCGTGACATAAGTTCTCCACATCGTGAGGTAGGATTTATACCACATCGACCATGTTGCAACGTGCAAGCCAACGTCGTAATGTGGACGTCAGTGTTCAACATATCTCAGCTCTCATGTTGGGACTCGTGAGCACCTGCAATGTGGTTTTTGGTCCAGTTTCTCTTCCAAGTTTGTGTATTTTGGAGCACGCATCTCTGGTTTTGACTGAGGGTGAAATATGCAAGTTGAGGCTGAACGGTTCGCTTTTAAAATTTATGGAATCATGTTTTTAAATGATCAAAGTTTGAAAAAAAACCATATTGAAATTTCCTATAAGAGATTTTGGACTAATACATCTCTTTTGGCAATTTTGATTCATGCGTTGAATCAATTGAGGTTCATGAGTTGAATCAGTTTTGAGACCTTCATTTGTTAAATTGGAATCTTGGGATGCCATTATCTTTAACTTTCAAAGAGTTACATTAGAGAATGCAAGTTTAAGGGTGTATGTTGGCATGATGGATGATTCTGGACTTTGCCCAATGGTGATTGAGCATATTACATTTGATTATTATTTCTTTTGGATAAATAGGGCTTGCATGTCCTTGACTCTCTCTATTTTCTCTATGTATTTCTCTTCTCATCTAAGTCCCCTCAAATGTAACTTGAGGTTCTTCTTTTGAATGTATGTAATTAGATTACATATGATTAGATTAGTTGGTGGAGATACAAAGGAGAAAGGAGCATGGAGGAGGATACAAGAAAGAAGACCTTGAAATATAAATTTGATTTATTTTCATGGGTTGTAATAACCATGCATGTCCCTAGGTTTGACCTAGTCAATTCAATTTTGGCTCGTGGAATTGATTTTAAAATGTCCATAATCATGCCATATAGTTACAATAACTATCTTTATATTTTCATGAGATGAATGGATACATATAAAACATGTTAATGTAATGATGAGACTAATCAAAGCCCTCAATAATATATATATATATATATATATATATATAGTATATATATATATATATATATATATATATATATATATATATATATATATATATATATATATATATATATATATATATATATATATATATATATATATATATATATATATATATATTAAGGCTAATGTCTTCCACTAATATAGTGTGAATCCGAGTTCTTCTGGAATTGGGGTTGTTGGGTAAACCCAAGCCCTCTCTATAAGGACATGTTCTATCCATGGAAGTGAGCTTTCCTAGGAGCATGTATGTAATTAGATTACATAGGATTAGATTAGTTGGTGGAGATTCAAAGGAGAAAGGAGCATGGAGGAGGATCTAACAAAGAAGACCTTGAAATGTAAATTTGATTTATTTTCATGGGTTGTAATAATCATGCATGTCCCTAGGTTTGACCTAGTCAATTCCATTTTGGCTCGTGGAATTGATTTTAGTATGTCCATAATCATGTCATATAGCTTAAGTACCTATCTTTATATTCTCATGAGATGAATGGATACATATAAAGCATGCTAATGCAATGATGAGACTAATCTAAAAACCCTCAATACATACATATATATATATATATATATATATATATATATATATATATATATATATATATATATATATATATATATTAAGCTAATGTCTTCACTTCATAGTAACTACACCATCTTAGTGTCTTCCACTAAGATGGTGTGAACCTGAGCTTGTTAGGAAATGAGCTTTCTTGATTAGTAGGCTAGCCTTAACTAGACCCATTAGCTTGTTAGGAAAACCCAAGGTTAATGTTGGAAAGAGATGTAGTTGGGTTAGTGTACATGAGATGTACACGCATCATAAGTTGATAACCCAATGATAGTGCACAAATCAACAGTTGATAGCATTGGATTAGATAGTTGCATGGAAATGTAATTGGTATGGACAAGATACCTACCTATTAACCCAAGGTATTTGTCGAGTAAACCAAGGTCACTCTCAGTAGATATCGATATCGACCACTCAGGGAGAACCTCCAGGCTCCCTTCTGATCCATAGAGAGTGGCCATCGATCTGCAAGCCAAAATAGTGGGAGCTATAATGAGTAATTATCAAGCCATAATAATTATGTGTTTTAAAGGTACAATCTAATATAATCTCTTTTACATCTAGGTTGTTAGAATCAAACCATGTCAACAATTGTGAACTTGCAATCGATAATGGATGCCAATATTTTGACTAGGCCAAACTTCTTGGACTGACTAAAGAATCTGAGAATAGTTCTCAAAAGGGAAAGATTAGCTTATGTCCTTGTTGAGCCACTCCCTCAATCCCCAGCTGCTAATGCATCTAAGAGAGTTCAGAGGGCATATCATAAGCGCTTAGTTGATAGTGCGAGGGTGGGATTGATTATCCTCACTTCCATGACACCTGAGCTTCAGGAGTAGTATAAGACTGTGGATGCGTATTCCATAGTATGCCATCTAATGGAACTCTATGATGAGCAGGCTAGAACTGAAAGGTTCAAAGTCTCTGAATTGATTTGCCCAAGATAGAGGAGGGGGACATCTCAAAGCAAGATGCACTAAAGAGACATATGAACACTTTGAGAGGTTGAATCAATTGGGTTATTGGATGGATTTTGAATTAAGTGTGGACTTGATTTTGGCAAGTTTACCTGATAGTTTTACATAGTTTGTGCTTGACTATAGGATGAACTACATCAAGCCCCATTATACCCGAGTTGGATCATCAATGTGCTCAAGATACTAAGGAAATTGGCTAAGAGAAAGGCAAAGAAGCTACCTAAAGATATTCTCTGTTTCTATTGTATCAAGTTAGCCATTGGAAGAGAAACTGCAAGGCCTACTTGGAGTTGAAGAAGAAGGTGGCATGTGATGCACCATAATCTTCAAGTATTTATGTCATTAAGGTTAATACTATTTCTCTTGACAACATTTGGGTATGTGATACCAATTGTGGCTCATACATATGGATTAATATGCAGGGCCTAAGGAACAGTAGGAAGCTCACGAAGGGAGAGTCCGACCTTCAAGTGGGCAATAGTAAGAGCTGCGTATGTTGCTATATGGATTTTTTTTTTTTTAACCTCCTTGTGATCTTTTGTTTTAAATTTGATGATTTGCTGCTATGTCCCAAAGATTGACGTATTAGCCACATTTGTCGCTTTCTTATTTGAACAAGAAAGGGTTTCATTTATATTTTGTAATAATGGTTGTTACATAATGATGTCTTTTATGCTGGTGGTACATTAAGAAATGGAATTTACATATTAGATATGTCTAATCCAATTTTAAATGTTAATGATAATAAAAGGCCAACGAGAGATAATTTGAAATCATCATTTTTATGGCATTGTCGTCTTGCCCATACAAGTGAGAGGCGTATGACTAAGTTGCACAAGAGTGGTAGCTTGGGGTCATTTGATTATGAATCATTTGACATATGTGAGTCGTGCTTATTGAGCAAAGATGACCAAGTTTCCCTTTGTCGAAAAAGGTAAACGTGTTGATAAACTTTTAGACCTAATACATACATGTGACGCCCCTATCCCAAGGGTCTCGTTGACAACCAGTCAACCTGCGGAAACCTATGAATATCGGGTGTTCCGATATCACACTCATTTGTCTCATATATTGAGACCCACTCCTGCATATTTAATTCACAAATATACAAAGACTATTTAATTAATGTACCCATTTACAAATTTTTTATACAACAAAGGTGGTATATGTTTTTGGGTTAGTGCTCTCAAACATAATACAAGACAAAAACAAACAAAACAAAGCCGCATCCGACTTCATCCTCATGCACCGCGGGTCGACACCGCATCACCTATAATCGAAAGGGGGTCCACTGACATGGGTGAGCAAACCCCAGTAGAGAATAACTCCTACAAGGGCTACTCCTCATTTAAGTGCACATGCAATGGCCGCACTACAAACACACATCCAAGTAAAATGTCTACATGAATGTCATATGTCATGCATGAAATTTCATCATGCCCATATCCCAAGTCACTCACCGACTCCTCACACCGCTCTATGCTATGTGACAACCGCTAATCGGGTAGTACCAATGACACATATATACCGAGCCCTTACCGTCTCACCAGTACCCAATGCAAGTGTTGATGGGCAACTAATCCAGAGTCAATCCCGACTCCTTTCACACAACTCTAAGTCTATGTGATAACCATAACCATGTGTCTTCTTTGGGCAACAGAACTTTTCGGCTTACGCTGCGAGTCTCTTACACCCATACATAACTTTTCGGATCACACCGCTGATCTCTTACACCAATGTTCCAGGTTTTTCACCTGAGGGGATTAACGGCCCCCTTCTTGCTCCGCCCACACACATTGATTATATTTCACTTTTTACGCTTAAAACCGCAGACATCATCGACGCCGTCCAGCATTTGAGCCTACTACCCATTCATCAACACTGATGATGGATGACCATACCCATGCACACACACCCAACTAATGTGATGTCCCTATGCATATGCAATGCTAATGCCACTACATGTTCTCATGTTACATGTATGATGCACACTACATGAACCATTCTTATCAGTTATACTTCATGTCAATTACCATGCAACATATATTCCAAGCACATAAGTTCCCCATATTCCATGCCAATATACATATATATATCGTATCAAGCATATTAGCATTCATCAATCCATGACTAAACAACTAATTTCATGCAACCTTCCTTAGGCTAACTCATGACAATTCCTACCCAATTCAATAGCCTACAACATGTCATGCAATGGTCATGTCAAAACCCGACTATTCACATTGACACAACAAAGCAACCTGCACACTTGGTGCAAAACATATATTTCCAGCAAGGTTATGATCACCTAATACCCTCCACAGGAGGATATATTGAATATCGACTCAATGGGCTTTCCATAGAGTCCAATAACACCCGAAACGGAGTTCATACGAAGAAGTTATGGTCGTTCGAAGTTGGAGGTCTCACATGACTAGCCAATCCTAGTCGGCCAGTCCTAACCGGCCAACCCTAGCCGGCCAGTTCGTCCACTATCCTCCACAGGAACATGACTGAAATCTTGACTCAATGGGCTTTCCATTGAGTCCAAGAACACCTAAAACAGTAGTTTGACGGCTGGAGTTATGGCCGCCCGCTGAGGTCACATGAATGGCCAAACAGCCAACCAAATTCTTCACCACCAACCCTATCCGCAAGAGCCCTATCCTCGGCGCTGTACTCGAAACCTAGATTTCAGCAAGTTATTTTCACCCAATGTTCTCCACAAGAATATGGATGGAATCTTGACTCAATGGAATTTCCATAGAGTTCAAGAACACCCAAAACGAAGTTCGGACGAATAAGTTATGACTATCCCGAAGTTGAGGCCCCATGAATAGTCGATCTAAATTAGACTGACCTAAATGGATTCCGACTCCAAATGACGGACCCACCTCGAACAGACCTAGCCGAACCGACCCAAATTCCGAACCGACCCGGGCCAGATTATCCACCGACTAACTCCAATCTGATTTGACCACCGACGTAACCACCGATCGAACCTAGTTGGACTCCACCCAAATGCACTAACCCGCCTCTGACTAACCTTCCACTTAGACTATTCCGGGTAAATGGACCATAACTTGGGTTATAGAGGTCCGAATGGAGAAATTAAAAAGTCTAACATCAAGTTCACTGATGTGGCAACAATTTACTCCGAGGGACTCCACCGCCACCCATTTCCCACCCAAAACCAACCCAAAACCGACTAATACATGATTAAAATGGGGTGTAATTTCGTCAATCAGAACTCAACATTTCCTACCAAATTACAACCCAACATTTCCTCGGGCAAGACACCACCACACCTGGACCTTAAATGCAGCCAACCCGAGTAGAGAAACCCCACTCTTTGAAGCCGTGAAGCACCGAATCCTCCCATTCTTGGTACTTACTCATAGCTCTCATCGAGTAGACCAACTTTAATTCTCGAGCTACCGAACTCCGGTCGTCGGCACACCGTAAAAATTTGGACAACCTTATTTTTATTTATCCTCACACTCCTCTTATTCCTCCTTTCTTTTCATTTTTTATTTTTTCTTTTTGCTCTCCCTCGAATTGTTGGTTTTCCCCCCCTAAGATATTTTTTTTCAAAATATCTTAACTTGTGACACTTGTCACAATGGTGGCCATACATGCATGTGACAAGTGTCACATGCTTGTGGCCTTTGGGTGGCTTCTCCCACACCACTCACGCTGTTCCTCCATGGTTCACGTGGCACCAGCTCATGGGCGCTACGCAAGATCACGCCAGGTTGGCCACTCGCCACCTCGGCCGAAACACGGAATTCCACTGTCTCGAAATCTAACGAAATTCGACATGAATCAGATTCCATAGACATTCCAATCCATGTTCCTCGTTTCTTCATCCAAGATCTAAAATATTTAAGTTTTAAACAGACTATTTCAACAAAATTACCAAGCTACTCTTTTTCAAGAAAATGAAATTTTTTCTCCTATTTACAATACATATGTATATGGTCCTATGTCTATGCATGCCATAGATGGGTTCATCTACTTCATTACCTATATCGATGAACAATCATGATTTGGGTACTTGTATCTGATGAGATTCAAATTTGAATCCTTTGAAAAGTTTAGAGAATTTAGAAATAGAGCGAAGAAAAAACTTGAGAAAAGTATCAAATCACTTAAATGAGATCCAAGTGGTGAATACTTAATCCAAGAGTTTCTAGGTTATCTCAGGGATAATGAGACTTTATCCAAGTAGACTCTACTTTGCACACAGCATCAAGTGGTGTGGTTAAGAGGACAAATCAAACCTTGTTGGACTTGGTAAGGTCCATGATGGGCAAGGCGAACCTACTCAAATCTCTTTAGGGGTTATGCACATGAGACTATTGTTTAAGTGATAAATAAGGCCCAATACAAGTTAGTTGAGTTTACTTCATAGGAGATATGGACTAACAAGGAGTCCTATCTTTCTCACAAGAAAGAATCGGGTTATCTAGCTTACAAGAAGTGAACTTTGTCAGAGAAGCTAGAAGCTAAATCTAACAAGTGTCTATTTATAGGATATCCTAAGGAAACAATTGCATATCAGTTCTACCAAACTTTGGAAGAAAGGTTGTTTGTTTCAAAGCATACAATCTTCTTATTGAAAGAGTTTCTTCTAAGAGAAGACAGTGGGGGCAAGGATGAATCTGGTGAAGTTCAAAGTGCTTAAACAGATAGAAATCAACTAACTTAATCTAAGGTTGTTATTCATGTTGATGAAATAACACCTGACCCTTTTGAAACACAAACACATCGTAGCTTAAGTATGATACATACTATTCTAGAGAAATATGGATTTCTCATCAGTGAACAATGGGACGTATTACTCAGAAAGGTGGATGAACCTACTAACTATGATGAATCTCTAAATAGTTTAGAATCTGAAGCCATGAAGTCAAAGATGGATTAAATGTGACAATGACTTAATTTAAGTCACTAATAAATTAATAATCTTTATTTAAATAATGTAACATCATAACTTAAATTTAAAAATAGCTTCATATAATTAACTTTTTCATAATCTCAAATATTTTATTTAGGTTAAATGAGGCATGTCTTAGTGATTAAAAGGTTGGGCGGGAAACAAATAAGGAATCAAATAATTCATGTCTCTATGAGAATATAACACTATAATAATTTAATGTAAAGTGAATAGATATAGAAAATAATATGTAATTTTTGTTTTCATTTACTGATGGTGTATTTGTACAACTATAGAAGACAACGGAGGCCAAGAGAAAATAATTTTAGTGGGGATTGGGATTGTCGGGCAATAATGCATGTACTACCCTTTGTTGATGGGAGCCAATAACCATGTGAATAGAACCACGGAAAGACGTTTCTCACGAGCTCCAATTAAGAAAAAGAAAAATGTAAATATTTCTAATGGATATAATACCTAAAAAAAATGCAATTATTTGTTCAACAAAACTTTTTTTTTTTAAAAGAAAACTATATTTATTATATAAAGAAGTTGCAAGTCTTTTTTTTTTTTTTGATTTTACATTACATTATTATAATACTATACCAACGAAGTAGCCCCATACCAACTGAGTCAACTAGAAACTGTTTTGCCCAATGAATTTTAAACTAACCAATAAAAAGCAAGAGATTGAAATCAAATCCTTATCCTCCAGGTGTTTAATGTATGATTTTATTCTTTACATTTCCATTTTCTTATTGAAGCCACAAGATCCCAAACTCCTACATAGTTTTCCCTTTTCCAATGGCTTTGTTATTATTATTTTTTCCTGGCAATGATGACAACTTCTCCATATATAGTCAATGATCACAATTGGTATCTAAATTTAGAGTGATATCCTAAAATAATGTTTTAAAAAAAAAAAATCAAAGTAATATATGTTTTAAAATAACCCCAAAATTAATATTAAAATGTACATTTACAAATAATATACTAAGATGTTTGGGGCAAGATACTACAATCACTTACATTGACAGCTTTCATAGCTTTAATTACATGGATGTTTTCCATCAAACAAAAATTCGATGCAGTTCTTATTTTCTAACAATTCAAAGCTTTCATTGAACTTCTATATAATAAGAATATAAAAGGGAAGAAGAAAAGGATTGTGGCTAGGTATCTGTGACAAGATACAATCCAATCCCATTACACATTTTTCCTTTTAGAACCATTAAATTTTTTTTTAATAATCGCACGTCCGAACTAATTGTATACACCTCAACTAATCTCAGCTGATTCCTGAAGAACAGTCATTTTTGTCTAGATTAATTAAGTCTGCCATCGTAGCTTAAAAGAGCATAAAAAGTGTCCATATAAAACGAATAAAAAAGCAACAGAGGCCAAGAGAAAATCATTTTAGTGGGGATTGGGATTGTCAGGTAATAGTGCATGAACTGCCCTTGGTTGATGGGAGCCAGTAACCATGTGAATAGAACCACGGAAAGAAGATAAGATTTCTCACGAGCTCCAATTATAAAAAAGAAAATATAAATATTTATAATACATAATGTCGTAAAAACACCCTCATCAAACTTGCTAAAATATCAACTAGAACACAAAAATAAATTAGGAAAAATAAAATACACAAGGATTTGCGTGAAAAACTCTTTTATCGGAGAAAAACCATGGGTCAGGTCAACCAAGACAACATCCACTATATAATAAATTTGTACAATTACATAGATTTTCACCACTTACCCCACAAGAAAGTCGAGACCAATATAAGAGAAAAAATAAACCCGGGATAACCAAGTGGTTACCACTATCCAAAGATCTACACTATAAATCCCATATTAAACCCAAGAAAGAACCTCTTGCTCTTTCTCTCAATCTTCTCTCTCTCACATTCTCTGGACGATCAACCATCGAAGAAGGAATCACTATTTACAAAGTGTATCACCAAGTCATACAAATACATAATCAACTACGACAGCGTTGATCGATAAGTCAACGGAATAGCACGCCTACAACTAACTACAGCATCGACGATGTCGGCATCAACGAAGACGCTACAATCAACGGTGCCGGGCCGATTGATAAGTCGATTAACGAAGACGTCACAATAACCACGTTAATTATCGATTGATAAGTCGATCAATGGAAGACGCCAAAATCAATACAATTGGGCTGACGACAAATGATATGACGAAAAGTCATAAAAATCTATTAAGCTTCCAAAAGTTCTTCGGAGAACTGTTATGGGTGATGACTCTCACAATTTTAATTCATATTCTTCTATATAATACATTATAAACACTTTATATACTACAAACTAAAGTAAATAAAACAATTAAACCCGAAAAATCAATTTTTTCTGAAAAGCAGAACGGTATTTCGTTGAAAAACCGAAAAATTTTCTAGATCTCGACGATTTAAACGGACTTCAACGTTGAATTCGCCTCAAATCTAAGCACTCGTCATTTCACAACTCGAGATACCGAATTTACGCTGAGACATCGCGTCGCGACACGGCATTTACCATGCTGGACATCAGACTTTGCATTTTAATGAATGATTGCGATAAGTACAGAAGAAGCTGGATAAAGATTTGATGTCGACTAAATTGAGCCATGTATCAAATGGAGAAATAAATGTTAAAGTCAATAATAAAAAGAAAAATGAAAAATGAAATTTAAAATAACTAGATGGAGCAATGGTGGTTGCATTTGATAAGAACTAAATGAGTAAAAAACAAAGAGAAAATGAAAGAAAATAAAATAAAGGGAAAATCAAAAAGAAAGAAAAAAGAAAAAGAAAAGAAAGGAAGGAAGAAAAGTCGTAACGTGAAAAGGACCATTTTGGAAAGACAAAAATGGACATGCAAGTAGTGAGAGAAAATGCAATAAAGAGAGAGAAAGAGTAGAAGAGAAAGAGAATGGTAATCCTCTAGATTCTTTCTAAAGATGGCGTAAAACTCCGACCATACGTTGCCGTGAAAGAAAAGCGCAAATCGATCCACACACCTTGTGTACGGCCGGTACTGGGTCTTGAGTTTCACAACTCCACGAAGAGTGAATTTTCCTACGCGAATATTTTAATTAAAAGTCTACAGAATTAAGATGTGTTGTTGTCTAATAAGTGATAGGGTTATGTGATTTAGTCCTAAGATTTTAGGACTAAATATTGGAAATTTTTGGTTTTGGTTCACAATCTCCTGACCGTTGGCTGGAGATTGTATTGATCCCTGAACCGATGCCTTCAGCTTTATTATGCATTTTAGATCACAACACTACACAAATAACCAAAATGCTATTCATGGCCATGAAGTGGTCTATTAAAAGGAGCTTCTATTTTATATATCCGAGATTTCGCCATTTTGTTTCAGATTGTCGAAAAATAAATAACATGTCATTGAACAGAAATCATGCTAATATGCCATAATGACGTGATTAACTGAAATTGGTGATGAATGGAAATTATATATATGAAATATAATTATCCTAAATTTATAAACGCCACGTAAAGATGACATGCGACGAAATTAAGATGATTATAAGCTATATGCACAATACATCACAATGAAGCCCGTGTGGTAGATTCAGATCGTTATCTCACCATTCTGCGAATGTGCGCGAGTCTCCTGGAATAGGACAACGTCCAAAATCGAGATTCACGGTCAGATTTATTACAAAAATAAATAAATAAATAAATTTCATGTGTTTTGGTGAAGCAAGATGGGGTAGATCCCCCCTAGGATGAAAGACCTAACTTTTATTCTCGGTTAGACATATGCGTCCGGAGATGTAAGTTCGAGAAAGTGTATGGAGGCATGTGAAGCCTACTTATGAGACCTCTGGAATTCGCACCCACTTTAAACACACTTCGATCGAGAACTCAACAAACATTGTATGTTATCCAATGGTCGAATACGGTGAAACACCAACGTTTCTGCTTCACACTTGGCATCTACATGGCGAGTCAATCAGACTCCAAGTTATGTACAGGAAATTTCATCTCTTACGCATTTATAACGAAATATTCCATATAGACCTGATTTTCGAATGGAATGTGGTTTGACGTGTGTATGTCATTGCATGCGACTTAGTGGTGGTGAGTCTCTCAGAGGAGAATTTTTCTAATCGCACGCTTCAATTGTCATGACCCCCTTTCTGCGCATGTGGAGCATATAGGGAGCACACACACGGTGCCGTACTATGAAGCGAGTCGATGTGCGGCCTTGAAATTTCCTTTGTAAAAAGTATTTTATATAAAAAAGAATTGTAACTAAATTTTAGGGGACTATCAAGGTTTAAATAGTCGGCATGTAATTACGGTAAAGAGTGGTCGTGATCGACTCTACGAACCGTAATTAAGGTTTTATTCTCATATTTTATAATTAAATGCGAATGAATTTGATCCCATAAAGGGATGTATATTAGATATGATAGACGGACTCAGGGCACAATATTATTTCGCTGGCACTTGGATAGCGGCGTATTATACTGTTATATTAATCAGAGATTGGTAGAGCCTCGAACAAAGGAGACTCTACCCGAATTTTGTGAAAATATGAATCCCGATAATTGGGACACAACACTGTGGTATTGGGTCACCCGAAATCCACTGGAATTCCACGGGTTGATGGGTTGTCAACAGGACCCTCGGATTTGGGGTGTCACAAACAAAATATATACTGTAATCTTTAACCTAAATCACATCTAAAACAAGAAAAGGAAACTAATCTAAATAAAAATAAACTAAGGAAAATAAATATATTAAAAGGAAAGTAAATAACTTGTCAATAAGTCATACACATTTATATTAAAACATCCTAAATACGTCTGTATTTTTAACTCGACCAGATATCGGTTATCCTCGATTTTCTTTCCTTCCTCGCTCTCAAAACCTCAGATTAACTTTAACTACAACCTGCAAAGCTCACGCTCGACTTTGTATCAGAGCAGATCAGCTGAAAATGACAAAGAACAGTGTCAAAGGAGGTGTTGAAGATATAAAAATAATTTTATTTTTTAAAAATAAAAAAACTGAGGGCTAATTAGATTGTGACATGTGGCGAGAGATGAGAGAGAGGGTGGAGATCAAATTGATTTTTTTTTTAAATAAATAAATTTTTTAAGGCCAATTAGATAGTGACACGTATGATAGGTTAACCTGCTAAGCCAATAAGTGACTGATTGGGACCTAAACAAGAAGGCATCCCCTAAAGTTGGGTTTATTACTAGTTAATCATAAGGCGATACTATTTAAAAAAGATGAGTGAAAGTTAGGATTATTCTTGTCATTTTTCCCAAATTTACAAAGATCTACACATTTTTATTCAATTGAAAATGCCTTAGATTTCATTTCCAAACCCATCGAAACACAAAATTTCAGTGAATCCTTGTTTATTATTCAACTTATATACTTCTGAATTCTTCACTAATTAAAGTTTGACTTGGAGAGTTTTGGCTTTTGACTGCAGCTGTGAACTATACTACTCTTGTGAGTGAAAGGACCCTTCTCAAGAGCCTTAGAAGTTCTTTCATTCTTGGCACAAACTTAAAATTTCAATCTACAAAAAGGTAGGAAGAAAGGATTTGTATTATTTAGAGGCTTGCTATGGACAATGTATTGTCTATGACAATATACATTGCAATCTCCATTACACATTTTTCGTTCTAGAACCATTTGAACCTTTTTTTTTTTTTTTTATAATCATGGAGGATCGAGTCAACTTACGTGCATCTCAATTAATCTCATGCACTTTGAAGCTAACCTGCCAGTAAATCTCTAATAACCACGAAATGACTTAACCTAGCGACCATTAAGTAAACCCTGCATGCCTTAGATTAGTCCAATGGTTAAATCATCAGTCTGGGTAATTCGATTGATTATGGTTTTGTTTCCTCTAATTTGAGTTTATGATGGTTGTTTTATTAGAAAACTTTCTAAGACATAAGCTTTCACAAGTGAGGAAGGACCCAAAGAGCATTCTTGACAATGTTTTGAAAACCGGATCAATCGGATTTGATTATTTGAACCACCCCCTATTGAACTGAACGAGCAGGCCAGTGGTCCAAATAGGACCGCAATCTACCCATTTCTTCAGAAACAGACCCAAGTCGTTGCTTGCCTGCCCAAAAGGCCCACCATTATAAACAAAGCTACCTTAGATTCACCAGAAAACAATCCATCTATGTCACATAAAAAGGTTCTGCGTCCACTGATGTTCATGAAAATGAACATAAGAATCATATATACTTCATTATTTTACAGTTATTCGTTCGTCTGTCCCGTTTGGCATCGATTATCCAATATGTCGCTCAAGAAGAATGAAAACAAAGAGTAGAATTGTTTGATGAATTAAAGTTAATACAAAGAAGGTCTGAACATGAGCTATTAATTGATTGACATCAACAACAAGAGTTATTCTCTGAACCTAGTGTGCCTACTTAGGCCTTTACCAAGCCAACACTTTCTGCCTTAATGTTTGTTTTTTAATTTTTCTATAATTTAAGATTGAATTTTAAAAAATATTCATTATAAAAAACCAAATATTTACTTTGCATACAACCATGAAAATCCATAGAAATCAAAAGTCAGAAAGAACATGAAAATTTAAGAAAATAAAATTATTATGAACTTTTATATTATCACAGAAAATAACATCTTAATTTCATCTTCTTATACACCTAAAAAACAATTTAAAGATGTTTATTGATTATAGAATTGAATTAAAGGTTATAACATGATCTAACTTAATTATAGTGATTGAATAAGAAACCATAATCTTTTTTTTTCAACTGTAGTGAGATTTAAGAATATATTATTCATAAAGTTTTCTTTTGTTATCGCTTAATAATCCATATATCCCATATTGAAATACTGTCTTACCATCAAGAACCGTTCGTTCAAACAGAAGTTTCAATATATGGAACATTAATATACTAGTCAGTTCAGCATGAGCGTCGCTTCAAAACGCGTCCATCTCCATTTAGTGTCGAGTCACATCCGTTCACATTCGATCATCTTATGTCTTAAAACCACCATTATCCAAACATAGTTTGACGCTATCACCGATGAGGGAGAAGGAAGAAAACTCAGGTCCTTTCTTTGATGATTTTGGTGTCTATATATAGACCATCAAAGGGAATGAAACGAAAAAGATTCTTGGTCACATGTCAAACGGATGAAAGGAATGAATATTCATAAAGCGAAATTAAAAAGCTTAAATTAAATCCATAAAACGAATGTTTCAAAATTCAAACCAACCGCTTATGACTTTAATTCCATTCAATCGATGAAAATCCTAACAGTCGCCTGTTGAAGGAAGTCACCTTATTTAATTTGAAATTAAGGAATTAAATTTTGAATCCCTAAGATTTAGTTGCTTAATTCAAATTTTTTATTCTTTAATTTAAGCAACTACTCTTCTTAATTAAGGAAATTTTTCAATAAGAGAATAGTTTATTTTAATTCTCCTATGACTTCAATATGAAAGATCAATTTATTTGTAAGATCGAATTTTATAATCTCTAGGGCTTAAAACGAGTCTTACAACTTATGAAACAAAAAGACAATTTCAAACAAAAAGTTTTTGCAGATTTCGTTCGCTTTTTGCTAAAAGTTAAATAACTTTTCAGCACATAACAACATATTTATTTTTACCTTTTCATAACTTATTAACGAATTTTAAAATTCTAAATGTAAGAAAACCAAAATATTTGTATTTTTCATTAAAAAAAAAACATCTTTCAAACAAGAAATACTCATATTTACCCAACAAGGAAAATAGTTAGTAACACTCATCACTCAATATTAAAAAACAAACAAGTTAATACTTAATACTATTAAATACTATTTAATATAAATTTAAAAAAAAATTATATTCAATATTAAGTAAAAACAAAAAAACATAACTTTTATCTTATATATATAGCGATCAGATCGATCACTTTTCGTATTAAAATGATGTTCACGGTCTAATTGTATGTATTGTGTCATACAAGACGAATTTTGCAAACAAATAATAATGTCTTGCCAAGCATCATTATTTGCTCTATTGATGCATTGGACATATAGGAACATCAATTCAAATTGACCCACGGATATGAACATTGGAGCCTAACTTAGTGGTCTTTTTTAAAAAGTACCGTGATTATAAAAATATTTTATGAAATATAGCACTAAAATAATATTTTCAATCTGCTGCACATAATACCACACATGATAACTTTATCTTCATAATACGTGTTATTATAAAATAAATGAATTCATAGTTTTCATAATTCTTATTATTATAAAATAATGAATTCGTTGCTTTCAAGAGATCAACACGATGCTATATTAGAAACAATGCAAACGTGAAAATAAGAAAAGTTTATATTTTTGTTAGCGCTAGTAAATAAGAAAGACGTAGTATATTGAAGACATGACTTTTTTTTGTTACATCCAAAATCAACATAAAATTGGAATTATTTTCAAATGATCATATTTTGAAAAAAAAAAAATTCCTTTATGGAAACGGTGTATTTGTCAAAAATCCATGGACTAACCCGGCAATGACAAGGGGCGACCCATTGAACAAAAATTGCCAAGACAGTATACATAATTAGGCAACACAGCTTCGAATTCACATTTATTCCATCCATTAGAACACAACATATATGAGATAGAATTGGAATAATAACAAGAAAGAAAAAGAGGTTACAGTGAACACACACTTAATCCTAAGAGGGATAGCTCATGAGTTGGTCTGGCTTTAGGTTTGCTACTCGATGATCATATTAATTCAATTCTCTTTATGGTTTTCTCAGATCATTGAAGGATTTATCTCGATAACTTCAGGAGGACCAGTGGGATTCATTGAGGAGCAAGTGAGCTGGCCCTAACACTCACGATTAAAAATTAAAAATAAATAAATAAGGTAAAAAATGAGAGATGAGCCGAGATGATCATTCAGCAGACACGGGTGTAACGGCCACAGTTTTGTTTGGGTTTACGACCTTTATTACCTCTGGGGAGGCAACTTTTGTAGTCTTTACCATGTCCACAAGCCACAGATTGTTTCTTGGCATTTTTGGTGCTGTCAGTGACACGAACCGTAGCTAGCATCCTCCTGTTTATTTCTGAATCCATCAAAAACTCCTCCTCCTCCGCCGCAGCCGCTATGTCCCCGACCAGCCTCTCCCCTCCGCCGCCACTTTCGGAGGAGATGCCGGCGCCCACAGCCGACACGGCGGCTCTGCAGATTTGTGCATGGTGGAGGAGGAGGATGATAATCAGAATCGGTACTGTTGTTACCGGCAAAAACAGGCGTCTTCTCACTTCAACTCTCATATCTTGATGAAGAAGGAAGGGTGTTCCAATACTTCAAAATGAGAGAGAGAGAAGGAAGATAAGCCAACTTGCTGATGGGCGGGACAGGTATAACTGTAGGCACAGAAGGACATACTCATTTCACTCTCTCGTGACTCCCCGTTCGGTGGGGGCAAAGTAGTGGATTACATCAAATTTAAAAAATATTGATTAAAAAAACATGACTCTAAATCTATTGATCAAATTATCATAATTTGTGATAATATGAAATTTATGTAGATCTCGTTTTTAGTGAATATAAATTTAGTATAATTCAAAATTCATTTTTTGAAAAGACGAATCCATTACAAATTTAAAACTCGCCTGTCAAAAAAACATATTCAATGTAAAATTAGAACTTATTTATTGACAAAACGAACTTGCGGACGAGCTGGACTTATAATTGTAGGCACAAATGGACATATAATTGTAGGCACAAAAGGACATTCTCATTTCACTCTCGTGACTCCCCTTTCGGTGAATGAAATTTTTGTTTTTAATGAGGTTGTTTGGTAGCTCACATATTAAATGTCACATCTTTGATTAGTTGATTAAAATAATGCTGAAAACTATGTTATTGAGTCCAATATATAATGCCCATTTCAATTTATAATCATGACCAATACACATGAAACCTAAGTGAGGTACTCTAGAAAGCCTAGCCTCTTTTCCTCTTTTAGTTCCTTTTCCTTTAGTACGGAGTGATGTTTTTTTCTACAATTTTTTATTGAAATCACATATTTACATCTTTTTATTATTTTTTTTATCAATAAAAAGGTCTTTCCACATAAATATAAGTTTTAATTTATTTTTTTTAATTTCAATCATTATCTGCTGCGGCTGCGATTCACAAGGTAATATTATTTTTCACGCCTCATTACGATATTTATTTATTTACGCAGAAAAGGATTCAACCAATAAACATATTACAACAAATCAAATCTTCATTCTTCGCAATATATTGTAGGAAATTACATGTATTCTATTCATATCGTATTATAAAATGTGCGCTTAATGATTCATTATATTATCAACTCGACATTGCTTTCATTTTTTTATAGTTTTTAGTAAATTTGATTATGTGTTTTTATTCGTTATATTGTCATTTTAAATCTACAAAATTATTTATCTTTTCAAAAAATAAAAATGTGAGGTCCTCTAATTTAAAAAATATTTGATAAAAAGGGTATACTAATATTTGATAAAGGTACAACAAACCTTACTAAATTTTAAGAACTGCCATATGTGTTATGGTACAACAAAATAATTTATCTTTTCAAAATAAATTTTGATTGAGCTAAAGAAAACCCTAATCCCCATTCTCTCGTTTTCTCTTATCTTTTTTTTTTTTGTAGCCTATTTTTCTCAAGTAAGGAGGAGAGATTTTTTAGCATTCTTGGCCTGAAATCACCCCTCTTAATCTTTTTATTTAATTTTCTTGTTTAATAAAGTGATTCTTCCATAAAGATTTGCGCTTTATTTTTGCTAAGTATTGTCGCCGCTTTATCGACGCTACTATCGTCAAGCTTTATCGAGATGCGTGGTTGCTTGTCGCCTTATCGCAAGGCTTTATCTACGAGGCGATCGCATACGTAGCATATTTCCATCAAAGAAGATATTAAATTCACACAAGATGTCGTTAATCAGCTCAGAGATATTCTTGCTAATATTTATCAAATTTGTAACTTTACGCCGATGACATGTTATTAACCCGAATCGCTGCTTTATCTTATACTAGCTTTTAATTTATTTGTATCTTGGATTCCATCGATCCGTCAGGCTCAATCAATACATATTTTTCTTTCAAAATAAATAAATTTTGATTATGTGTTTCTATTCAATATATTATTAATTTAAATCAACAAAATTATTTCTCTTTTTTAAAAAAAAAAAAAAAAAGAAGGTAAGGTCCTCTAATTTAAAAATAATAATAATAAAGGTATAATATTTGATAAAGGGTACAACAAACCTAAGTAAATTTTAGGTATTACTATATTTGTTAGGTATGACCTCGTACCTAAGCTTTACTAAGGTTTCACCTAAGGTTTGTTACCCTTTATTAAATATTTTATCATTTAAATCAAATATGTTTTAAATTAATCAAATGTGAACTTGATTTCAGGTTTTTTTTATCCTAATTTTTTAAATAAATTAAAATGGGCCCCTAATAAATATTAAATATTAGGGAACAAGACTTTGTTAATAATAGGAAGGGTGTGACATCATCCCATCATCAAGTTTGTTTAAAGGCCTGTTTGGCAAAGCAAAGCAAAGCAATTATTAATTCATTGGGATTAACCTTATGCTTGGAATTAATTCCTGTATTTTATTAATTTTAAATTTTTATTATTTATTTTAAATAAAATAAATCAATTAATGTTGAAAACTATATTTTATAATGTTAAAAAATATACTTATAATTTATCGTATTATTGATATTCATATTTCATTAAAAAAGTCAAGTATTTTTATAAGATGTGAATTTATTTAGTTTTAAATTTACAATTTATGTTTTTACAAAAAACCAAGAGTTGTACATATATATATATATATATATATATATATATATATATATATATATATATATATATATATATATATATATATATATATATATATATATATATATATTAGATTCTTTTTTTCTTTTAAAATTTTCATCCATAACCAAAGTGCTGAAAAATTATATCACCTTCCTTACATTTTTCTTTTCAATTTTCTTTCCCATACATTATCCATGAACCAAACATAGCCTTACTTTTCTAATTTTTGAAAAATATTTAACAAAAATAACCATACCAGGGAATAAAAATATCTCTTAATTTGAATTAATTGAAATCCACTTACAATTAGAATTTTTTTTTTCATTCATTTTTTATTAGATAAGTTATCTAAGGTTGTGTTTGGTTCCTAAAAAGTAAAGTAGTAAAAAAAGAAAAAAATGTTAAAAGGAAAATGATTTCCTTATATTCAATTGTGTAGTGAAAATCTTAAAAACCAATCAAATATAAATAAAAGTATATAAAAACTTACATATTTTAAAATGGTTTAAATATTGATGAGTTAAAAGAAATAAAATTGGTTTGAAGTGGTAAATAAAAATAATGTGTAAGATTTAGCTTTATTTTTATTTTTCATCTTTTTTCTTTCCCTTTCATTTTCTCTCAAGTTTTTCAAAATCAAATATAGCCTATGAACACAAAATGGAATTCAAATTGGAACAATGAGAAAGAGATATTATATTACAATGAGTTACTAATTAGTAAATCCTTATTAACGACCAAGTAAATCCTCCATTATAAATGTAAAATAACTTTAACTTTTCATTGTTCCACCTTTTTTGACAAATTATGCAAACTTTTGATTTTACCACCTTGATACAATTTTAAAAACAATGCTAAAGATGTTTCATTGCACCTTGTATTTTGTTATTTCTCGAACTTGTAAAGAGATTTCATGAAGACCTTTATTCTTTAGGAAGTTTTTCTTTTGCACAGAATTACCTGACTTGTATATCTATAAAATTCCCAAGATTTGGTTGCTTAATTCAACAAATTTGATTCTTTGGTTTTAGCAATTGCTCTTCTTCATTAAGGAAAATTTTCAATTAGAGAGTTTATTTTAGTTCTGCTATGGCTTCAAAGGGCAATATCAATTTTATTCGTAAGATCAAATTTTGTAGTCTCTAGGGCTTAAATGAGTCTTATAACTTAAAAACAAAAAGAAACAATTTCAAATAAATAAATAAAAGCCTTGTGACGTTTGTTTTTTGTGGAAGGAACCTAACATAGACTTAGGGGAATGGAATGCCCCCATCAAATTTTGGGAAAAAAATTATTTATTTTAGGATTTGAAGCTATATATTTAATTTAAAGTAAAATTTAATTGTTATTAAACCATTTAAGTAATTTGTGTTTGCCTCTATCAAATTTTTGGGAAAAATTATTTATTTTAGGATTTGGTGCCATATATTTAATTCAAAGTAAATTATCTAATTGTTATTAAACCATTTAAGTAATTTGTGTTTTGATTTGCCCCCGTGAAATTTACCCGGACTATGTTTGGTTTCCAAAAAATGTAAGGGAAAGAAACTATGAAGGAAAAAATTAAGAAAAATAAAAATAGAGTTTAATCTCACATATTATTTTTATTTACTACTTAAAACAAAATTTATTAGTTTTAAAGATTAATTAATTTAAGATTTTGTAAGTTTTTAAGTAATTTGTATTTAGGCTTGATTTTTTAGGGTTATGTTTGGCTCTCCAAAATTCGATAAAATCAAATGAAAGTTAAAAATAAAATAAACATTATAAGGAAAAAAAAAAATCACGAATCTAAACAAATGTAATTAAATTTCATATAATATTTCTTTATTTGCTACCTCAAATCAACTTATTTATTTAAACTCGTCAATATAAAGATTAAATAATTTTAAAATACTTAAATTTCTAAGTAATTCTATTTATATTTGATTTTTTTTGAAATTTTTTAGTAGACAATCAAACACAAGAAAATTATTTTATTGGGTTATTTTTATTTTCAGTATTTTCTGAAACCAAATACAACCTAATTTTTTATTAGACAATTAAACATAAGAAAAATCATTTTCCCTCAGATTTTTCGTAAATCAAATACTATTAAAGGCCTCTCAACATATTTTTTGTCCCCACTGGTTTTTTTATTGCTATGCCACCTGGTTTCAACATTCGTAACCTTTAACTTTTCACGACGTATTACCTGATTTTTTATCGGGATTAGCTTTTTTGTTTTTCTCGTTAAGAAAACTAATACCAAAAAATGAGAAATCATACGCTTTACGCATCCAACTGAAGACTTTTACGATTCTATTCATGCTAATTAAATAAAAAATATATATATTTTTATTTTTTAGAAAAACAAATAATTAAATACTTAATCTTATTAAGTTAATTCGAATGTTCATATTTAACATTAAGTAAAAAATGTCACCTTTGTCTTAGATAGGATCAACTTTTCTAAATAAAAAGATGTTGGTGGTCTAATCGCATTCATTGTGTTATACATGATGGGTTTTCCTTCCCCACATTGATCAAAATTGAAATTGGGGAACAGGAAATTGACATACATACACGTCAAGCTAAGAGACCAAATCTCAAATAAAATTTCTCCATTTTATGGTTTAATTTCTCATACATAAGCCTAGATTTTATGGTAAATCTTAACCGAAAATGGTATGGACATGTAGGAATCTCAACATATATAGAGGAGTTCGGATGTGAAGATTCAAGTAATTGATAGCACTAAAAAAGGGGTGGTCAATTGAACAAAAAATTGCCAAGACAAGCGTTAACAATATATATAATCAGGCAACACAGCATTAAATGCACATAAATTTATTCAATCCATAAGAACACATTAATTTAACAGTCTAAAAAGGGTTATTTTTTAAAGAAAATAAGCGAAGGGGTTACTGAAAAAACAAATATCAAAAATAAAAATTACTTAGGCTTCGTTGCATCTTAAAAACCCAAGCCGCCTCTCTCTTTTTCTATCTTGTTCTTTCTACCTCTTGTCCTTAAGTAAAGACACTTTTTCTTTTTTTTGTCATTCCCTGGGCCCCAAACTTTATTTACATATCTTTCTATCATTTTATTTTCAATAAAATACTCTTCCATAAAAATCTGGGATTTTGAATTTGGTTTTCTGCCAGGTCGTCGTCTCATGCCACAAGGCTTATTTTCATCTTTTTTTATGACGCTATGCGAGATTCAATCGAAAAACATCTCGAACGTGATATCAAATCAAATCACGATCACACATAAGAGGTAAACTACGATTATACGATTCAAACATTATAGATATATCAAATACGTAGAATTTGCTTCCATTCATCAGAATTTCGACGCTACGCTATCCTGTAGCTTTTGAAGAATTCGATTACGTTGCTTTCTAACGAACGACATTACTAATTAATAAAATTATTCTTCTTTTACAAAAAAAAAAGTGAAACGGAGGCCAAGAGAATATAATTTTAGAGGGGATTGGGATTGTCGGGTAACAGTGCATGTACCGCCCTTTGTTCATGGAGCCATATCTGAATAGAACCACGGAAAGAAGATAAGATTTGCTCTCAGGAGCTCCGATTAAGAAAAAAATATATATAAATATTTCTAATAGAGATAATACCTAAAAAAATTGCAATTATTTGTTCAACAAAACTATATTTATTATGTAAAGAAGTTACAAGTTAAATAACGATTACTTGCAGAAAGTTTCAAGGATTTTTTTTTATAACAACTTCATATTTTCATTTGTTTGCGTGATAATTTCATCAGCATAACTTTGTCTTGTATTGTAAGATTTACTTTTTAATTATTTTTATTCTATTAATTTATTTTATCATTTTCTACTGAAAAAATATCCATGACATTTAATTATTTAATCTAATAATACATTTGTTTCTCATTTTTTATTGGGAATATTTCTATTATAAAGAAAGTTTGAATTATCATTGGAGGGTATTTTGGAGATTTTAAATTTTTAAGAATTTGTTTTTGGTTAGGAAATTACAAAGATAAGAAGTTTAAAGAAAATTTGACTCCCGGAGAGAAATTGAACGAGTACATAAATGTTAAATTTAGAGAGGAGAATTTGAAGTGGAATGGAGATCTTGGAGCATCTTTTATGTTAAGCTTCTTACCCTATGACACCTTGGAGACTCTTTTGAATTAGATTTGACTTTTACCATAACATGATTGTTGGTGTGTATGTTGAACTTTCTTCAAAATCCTTAAGAACATCGTTCCTTCTATTGCTTAGTGACTACAATGGTATGTCGTTTTATTTTTAATGAACCATTAGTATAGATTTCCCAAG